>CM062288.1:169747863-170138139 GCA_031216915.1 Pictodentalium vernedei | reverse complement strand
GTGATTTAGGAGAAGTCGATAATGTAAAGTTAACGCCGGACGGAAGACGGACGACGGACAGATCACGATCAGTAAAGCTCCTGCTGAGCTTCGCTCAGGTGAGCTAAAAAAAATGCCTAATTGGGGGTGGGGGGGGGGGGGGGTGGTGGTGTTTGTTTGGGTTTTTAACCAAAACTGTAAACAAGCATTTTTGACAAAAGAAAAAAAAAGTGCTTAAGTGACCCCTGGCAGGGGGTGTGGGGGGGGGGGGGGGGTGAAGGGGGGTGGGGGTCTGTACGTAAATTTAAAAAAAGGTTCTGCATGTAGTGACTGTAAATAGTTCAAAATGCATACTGGAGAAAAGAAAAAAAAAGCCTAATTGGGGGGTGGGGTGGAAGGGGGGTAGGGGGGGGGGGGTTAACCACAAACTTGGAGTCATCCTACCAAACTACAATGAAATCCCTTCATAATTATGGCCTGTGGAATATTCTAAAGGTTTCCGGGCTTCGGGCCTCTGTTGCCATCACAGTTGCCCAAAAGGGGACATTCTCATCTAGACATTATATGAAGTCAACCTATCAAGTTACAATGAAATTCCTCCATAAATATGACCTGTAGACTGTGCTGAAGGTTTTCGGGCTTCGGGCACCTGTAGCCATCACAGTTGACCAATCACGTCCAAAAGGGACTTTCTCTTTGTAGACATTATATGAAGTTAACCTATCAAGTTACAATGAAATCCCTCCATAAATATGACCTGTAAACTGTGCTAAAGGTTTTCGGGTTTTGGGCTCGGGCAGTCGTGAAGGTTGATAGATCATGCCAAAATAAGGAAATTCTCATGTAGACATCATACGGAGTCAACCTATCAAGTTACAATGAAATCCCTCCATAAATATGACCTGTAGACTGTGCTAAAGGTTTTCGGGCTCTGGGCCCCTGTTGCTGTCACAGTTGCCCAAAAGGGGACGTTCTCACCTAGACATTATATGACGTCAACCTATCAAGTTACAATGAAATCTCTCCATAAATATGACGTGTAGACTGTGCTAAAGGTTTTCGGGCTTTGGGCACCTATAGCCTTCATAGTTGCCCAATCACGTCCAAAAGGGGACTTTCTCATGTAGACATTATATGAAGTCAACCTATCAAGTTACAATGAAATCCCTCCATAAATATGACCTGTAGACTGTGCTAAAGGTTTTCGGGCTTTGGGACCCTGTTGCCGTCACAGTTGCCCAAACAGGGACATTCTCATCTACACATTATATGAAGTCAACCTATCAAGTTACAATGAAATCCCTCCATAAATATGACGTGTAGACTGTGCTGAAGGTTTTCGGATTTTGGGCACCTGTAGCCGTCACAGTTGCCCAATCACGTCCAAAAGGGACTTTCTCATGTAGACATTATATGAAGTTAACCTATCAAGTTACAATAAAATCCCTCCATAAATCGTGTTTTGGGCTCGGGCAGTTGTGAAGGTTGATAGATCACGCCCAAATGGGGAAATTCTCATGTAGACATCATACGGAGTCATCGTATCAAGTTACAATGAAATCCATCCATATTAAACATGACCTGCAGACTGTGGTAAAAGTTTTTGGGTTTTGGGCTTGGGCAGCCATCACGGTTGACAGATCATGCCCAAACGGAGACATTCTCATCTAGGCATTATACAGAGGTATTCTATGAAGTTGCAATGAAATCCCTTCATAAATACAACCTGTAGACTGTGCTAATGGTTTTCGGGTTTTGGGTTCGGGCAGCCATACCGGTTGACCGATCACGACCAAAAGAGGACGTTCTCATGTAGACATGACCTAAAACCTGCATATGAAATTTAGTGATGATCAGACAATAACTACCGGGTATAGCCTGTACTTGAAGGTTGAATAAAAAACTTTAACCACAAACTTTAACCAAAACTCCAAATGTCAACTAAACAAGAAAAAAAACCAAAAAAAAAACCACTTGAACCTTCAGTAAAAAACTTTAACCACAAACTTTAACCAAAACTCTAAATGTTAACAGATGGACGGACGGACAAAAGTCATTACTATAGCCCTCACTGTAAACAGTCGGGCTAAAAATGAGGGTACCAGAGCAAAAGCCAACGTTTTCCTTGCTCATGCTTCATATTCAGTCAAATACAAATAACATTTTGTTTATATAAATTTGCTCTATTACAAATTATTGGAGAGTGCCTGTATCTTTAAAGAATTCAGAAAAAGGTTTTCGTAAACAGCATTTAAAGATTTTCATACAAGATTCAGATACAATTTTCAAGAAACTGGAAATAACTTCTGTGCATTGCATTAAATGTTCTATAAACAAATCAGCAATGAATATTTTTGACTATTTTTTGTGTAAAAATGCATGTATGATCTTTGGGAATGCATTAGCGGGTTAAAAAAAAAAGTGATTTCCAGCAATTCTGAAAAATGCACTCAATGACCCCTGGATGACCTCAGTGACCTTGACTTATATTTTGAACCTCCATTGAGTTTAGACTCAATGACTTTAGTTGGTCCCAGGTCCATACTTCACACCATGCTTGAGATATGAGCGTGACCCACTTTCCAAATTTTTGGCCACACCCACATTTTTGAGTGTAAAAATGCATGTGTGAACTTCAGAAATGCATTAGAGAGTCAAAATATGAGATTTCATGCAATTCTGAAAAACGTACAATTAGAATTTATGCATGTATGAATTTTGGGAATGCATTAGGGGATAAAAAAATGTTATTTCCATCAATTCTGAAAAAATGCACCCATTGACCCCTGGGTGACCTCAGTAACCTTGACCCATATTTTGAACCTCAATTGAGTTTTGACTCATTTGCTGTTAGTCCCAGGTCCCATAACATGCTTGAGATATGAGCGTGACCCATTTTCAAAATTTCTGGCCACACCCACTTTTTGAACATAAAAATGCATTATGAACTTTGGGAATGCAATGGGGGTAAAAAATGTGATTTCCAGCAAATTCTGAAAAATGCACTCAATGACCCCTGGTGACCTCAGTGACCTTGACCCATATTTTGAATCTCCCTCGAGTGCTGACTCATTTGGTGTTGGTCCCAAGTCCAAAGATATGGGTGTGATTCACTTTCAAAACACCCCTACGGACACTCCCTAATGCCCAAGGAATCTGAAAAAACATAGGTGGTCAAGAACTTGCGACTGTCTATCATGATGCCAAACATCAGTGAGATAGGACAATTCATTTTCGAGTTATCATGCAGACAAGGGAGTGAGGAGAAAACAGAAGACAGGAGTCCAAGAAAAAAAAAAGAAAAAAAGAAACCATACAAAAACAATAGTCTGTGTGTTTCACACAGACTAATAATTAATCAGTTAAACCTAATGGGAAGGAACAGTTTTAACAAGGTGTTTGTGGAAAAAACTATTTGGGAGAGGGGTGGGGTTACAAAGTATAACTTATGGAATGGATGTGATCATTTTAAACAAAATGGTAGTGAGTTAATATACCAAATGAATTGTGTTTATAATGGTGACACAAATTCAGTCTTTCCAGCTGGATATAACAACAAATTCAATATTCACTTTGCTTTGGAAAAAAATGATAATGAACACCCCATCACCTCATTGTCTGGCTTTGATATTGCCCGACTCACACAGTTTACATTCATAGTGACTTGACAACTGAAGAAAATGTTCATCATTCTCTGAAATTCACTTTACCTCAGGTGTTTTTGTGATGCGCCTTCAGGATATCTCGATCTGAACAGTGAACATTGCAAAGAAGAGATTGCACAAGAGGTGCTGGCATGCTCTCACCTGTGCTACTTCGAACTCCACAGAGTGTTTGGACGAGCAAGAAGCCTCCAAGGCACTTTAATCACTCAATTGAGAAATTTAACACTACAGAGGAATAAAATCATGTAATTTTTAACCACAGCAACACCAAACGTGGCATATGCCTTCTCCCATAATTCCAGGATGGACATATTTTTAACACTAGGCCTATACATGTGTGAAGTTATTGTCATTGTTTTACAGCAGGGGATGAAATAAAAATACCCATTAGCAACTGTGAGATTCATATACACCTGTTACCAAAAGTTGGTGATGATCGGACAATCTGCATGGGACACTATTGTTTTTATTTTATGGCAGGGATATTCATCCCCTCCCTCCCAAAGTTTTGAAGTTGGGTAATGAATGAACCAGTCATGTGGGAAGAGATACAGAACAAGCATACAATGCCACAGTTTGAAGTGGGGGGGGGGGGGGGGGATTGTTAAACCTAATCATCGGCAGATACTTTGGTTTTTTTTTTTGCAATTTTGTGACAGAAATGTATAAAATAGTTGATAAAATTCATGTGCAAACATTCCAAAACCCACATGATGTCACCGAAATCAACATACAGCCTTTCCAATGAAAATTGATTGTCCTACCAGTTGATCTCAAAGAAAAATGAATTGTGTATTTGAAAATTTTTTCATATATACCAAAGATATATACATGTACTATGAAAATGAGCCTTGGCTTACCATAGAGATGGGTTAACATTTTGAAGTGAGTTGAAACAATTGACATTCTGGTGACGTTACTTTTGAAATATTGATTTTGAAGATGTCATAGGGCATGTGCTGGGAGAAAAATCATCCCTGGGTGGTGTGTGGCTGGAAAGGGTAGCTTTGTCAGTTGAAGATAATCAGAATGCCATGTTTGTTTACAAAATGCAAACGATGATGAAATAGTCCAGTGATCACTAAATATTTATTTATTTATTTATTTATTTATTGGTGTTTAAGGTCACATACTTATGCACAATGGCTAATCGTGACCGTGACAGTTTTACGGGTGGAGGAAGCCGGAGTACCCGGAGAGAACCACCGAGCAACGACGAGCAGCTGTCAGCTCTCCAACATCGTAACTCAGTACTCTGCACCACAGCACAGGCAGGGTTAGATTGGTTGAAGACATGCGCACCATCGACGTGCAGTACGCCTCAGTACACAGCGTCATCGTGCCCCCATGTAGGCAATCGGGGTGAAGTGTGTTGCCCAAGGACACAACGCGGTTGCTGCAGGTGGGATTCGAACCGAGGACCTCTCGGCTTGCAGCCTGCACCTCTACCAACTGAGCCACCGCGCCCCCGATCACTAAATATTAACAAGAGCAACATGAAGCGTGGCATATGCCACCAATGGTGACCATACTGAATTGGCTAGCTCGACCAAAATTGAAAGAAAGCATTGTTTAATCATCCACAAGTGACACCTAAAATTATGAGTTGATCAAATCAGCGATTCTTTAGTTATTGGATGGAAACCATAAGTTAACGGATGGATGATGGAGGGCTGGACATGGTGAAAACATAATGCCCCCAAGAGGGTCGGGGCATAAAAAGACGATTGTCACATGGGGTGTGTAAAACAGATTTATCTCACCCAGGACACTCTTTATCAACAGAAGCCCATGACACATAGTACTCCATTCAGGCTTTAACCCTTTACTTAACATAAAAAGCAGACGACACTTGCAAAAAAAATTCTTGAATAATGAATTTTTTTCATTTTTTGTCTCAAAAACATAGGTTATGACCCCTCATTGGAACGAGCTTGACGAGCTCGTTCCAATGAGGGGTCATAACCTATGTTTTTGAGAAAAAAAATGATGAAAATTAATTGGCGATTTTTGAGAATAGCGCTGGCCGGTTTTGGTCGTTAAGTTGGGTAAAGGGTTAAAGTTCAACAAGAATTAGAATAATTAGGATGATTTTCAATTTGATTCTCACAAATGATGCTGATTCATGAGCTAACACAATATTCTGATTTTCGCAAACCTTGGCAAATTTTAAGCCCTTCCATCCATGTACATGTAGCTTGGTGGTCCACCAAATGACAGAGTTTGAGTTGTTATTGATGGAAATAATTAATAATCATATTTGAAAAATGTTTGTTTGTTTTTAGGGTTTAATGACACTTTCAACAGCCAGGGTCACATTGTGCATTTTGACAGCCTTAATCAGTGTATATTTTCATTGAGAGTGTGATATGACAGCAGCTCGACTAAGCCTGTGCAATGCCTAGGGTTAGTCAGTGTATGTTCGCTTACCAACTAACTCTGCATAATGCACAGGGTTAGTCACTCTTTTCTTTCTCATTATAAATGAGATAATCTCTCTATTATGCAACTAACCCCTTAGTGAGTGTACATTTTCATGTAGTGTGTGATATGGCAGTTACAATTTCTTGTAACCAGAAAATGTGAGTCAGTCACACTTTCTGGTTATAAACAAGCCAAGACCAATACCGGGTCTAGACCTGCGTCACTGCATGCAATTGATTACAGAGATGAACAGACTTCAAAGTATTGGTAAACAGGAAGTGGCTGCATGGCAGATCTGAAAATTAGATACATGATACAACTCATCATTATGAATAGAAGTCAAGAAAACTTTGATGGAAGAAGTGTTTTGGACGGACTGATGGACGAACTGACGGATGGACGGAGTTGAGCGGTTACTAGACCTGCTCTGCCGCTGGCGATGCAGGTAAAAATTGACATTATTAACTGAGTAACTAACCCCGTGCATTGTACAGCCTTAGTGTAAATGTCATCTACATCAACTCTTTGCCCACATAATAGTCAAAACCAGACAGTACTATTCTCATATAGCATTCAAACCACACTTATGACCCCTCATAAGAATGGATTGGGCCACACAAAATAAATAAATTGATTCTCAGGCATTTTTTTTCAAATCATTGAGGGAGGGAGGGAGGGAGGGAGGGAGGGTCTTATTTTACTTTTACAAAAAGTGAGCAAACATGGAGAAGATTTCGGCTGTTTTTTAACACACAGAAATATAGAAAGGGCATATTTATACAAATAAATTCATTTTTAATTTGAAAAATAATACATTCCTCTAAAAACAAAAAGTAGGTACTGCAATTCAAAGGCTTCATATTCTTTCAATGTTCTTCATATTATCTTTTGAGTAAAAGTAGTTAATCTATGGGGATTTGCCTTGTTACAATCTATGTGAGAGTGCCTATAGGCACTCTAACATAAATTGTAACAAGGCAACATATTGGAGATGCAACTAAATAAATATGCATTAATCAAAAAATGTAAAAAGTTTTGGATCTCCCTGAGTTTGTACTAATATTGTACTAATGGAAGACACTGAAAGGCAATAAAAATGCCCAATGAGGAGGTTCAAATTCAATGAGAGATTTCCTGAGAATCAAAACACTTTTTTTCAGCCTTGTGGAAAGTTTTTTTTCAGTGAATTCTAAAAATGTAAACAAATTCTATTTTATGAGTGGAGGATGCCAGAGTTCCTGGAGAGAACCACGATGAGCAACTGTCAGATTCTTCAATTTACTCACTCTGCAGAAGCTGAGATAGCAGCGGTTGAGGGCAAGTGCACCATTGATGTGCAGTAAGCATTAGTACACTGCACCACTGTTCACCCTACATGAGCAATCAGGATTAAGTGTGTTGCTCAAGGACAGTTACTGCTGGTCAGCATCAAATCATCACCTTTTCAGTTTAACCCTTTACCTAACATGAAAAGCAGACGACACTTGGCAAAAAAATTCTTGAATAACTATTTTTTTTCATTTTGTGTCTCAAAAACATAGGTTATGACCCCTCGTTGGAAAGAGCTCGATGAGCTCGTTCCAATGAGGGGGCATAACTTATGTTTTTGAGACAAAAAATGAAAAAATAATGAAAATTAATTGGCGATTTTTGAGAGTAGCACTGGCCAGTTTTGGCCGTTACGTTGGGTAAATGGTTAAACGCCAATGCTCTATAACCACTGAGCCACATGTGAAGAATATATAACACTGGAAATTTGGCAATTGGACAAAATCTTGTATAATTGCAATTAACCCTTTACCCAACACAGACAAACAAAAATTTATTATTTTAATTACAATGTTTTAAAATTAAAAAAAAATTCAACAAAAGCATATCATGTGACCCCTCACTGGAATGAGCTCATTCCAATGAGGAGTCACATGATATGGTTTTGTTAAAATATTTTTTAAAATTTATTTCTTTCAACTGCTGAATTTGCAAACAAAGCGGGCGGATGAGGGTAATTCATTAGGTCAAGGGTTAACAAGCTCAATTTTTTTCCAGGTTCATCTTTCTAAGTTCATAGGAAATTTCAAGAGATTGATGGTAAAAAGACAGACAGTTTGGTGGCAATTTCTACGCCCACAAAATTAATGTAACATTGTTTCCGGAGTCAGGAAATGGCATGATAAAATTATATTATTTCTGATGGTTGAGGAATGAAATAGACAGAGCTCTTTTCTCCATAGTAGGATTAATACACTGATTCATCAGGGTGATAGATGGCGATAAGCGAGACAATCAGTTAGAATATATGGGTATTGGTGATATGTCAGTCATCTTGGGATGATGAGGCAAGAGGTCTGCAGTTTTTCTTATTATAAAATTTTAGTGCTCATTGAAGAACAGTGTTATATATTTTGAAGTGGTGACCCTGTCTCTGGGCATATTTCGATGCTATTAGGCCGAGTTGATATATGATCCAGAGGCAAAGTTGAGACTTCAAAACACCATCCCAGAAACCCACTTGGTTGTAATAACCAATTTGTCTTACAATATTCCTCCCTTTCTTGACTTGCTTGCATAATGAAGGGATTGGATATAGTTTTTAACGGCATTCGTTTTGGCAATCAATCAGCATCTATCAATTGATTTTTATGAATGAAGATCATGACATCATGGTATTGCATTCTTGCACTGTGCATGATGTAATTCCCATTCATTGTTCTGTGAGTAATAAAAGCAATGAGGTTTATAGTAGTGTCTCCGCAGTGCGTTTCTTTGTTTTATTTTTCATGATTAATGCATATTAGCCCTATATAAAATATCACCATGGAAAAAAATGATCTGGTCTAATTAGGACTGTCACAATTAATCGATTAGTTGATTGTTGATCGGTCATAGCGAAATCGATTAGCATTTTTCGCTGTCGAATAATCGGTAAATTTTATCCCGCTTTAGACGTTTAATAATTAAAAGAAAATTTTATGAAAAAACTATTGTTTCTAAAGGTAAAGAGTTAAGAACATCAATGTTAAACCCCAAGAAGCCGTGTGAAGCATTTGTCTGTCAGGTGCATTCATCAAAGCTTTGATGTTCTGAACTTTTGAACCGTCAGTGTAATAATCAAGACCAGTCGGCAGTTGTGAAGTTCGCAACTGCCGACCAGTCTTGATTATTACACTGGCGGTTCAAAAGTTCAGCACATCAAAGCTTTGAATGTACTTAAAAGAGGATCTTCTTCGTTGTTTACCGGAGTTAGGTCAACTGACTTGAACTTCATTTTTTATCGACGTCAGAGAGAGGGATAGGGGAGTCATCTAGGTACGATTAATCGATTATGATCAATTATTTGCGACGATTAATCGATTCCTAAATTAAAAAATCGTGACAGCCCAAGGTCTAATGTATTTTGTTGAACTGGTGATTTATTTAACATTTAATTACTGTTATCAAAAACGGTGACCCGCCATGTATAATAAGTCGATGCCAATTGAGAACAGGAAAAAAAAAACATTCTCTTTCTGAATCGAATGACCACACATGCAGTTTCTACCCTCATTACAGATTCGGGTTTTGTTTGGACGTTTTTATTTGTATTGGGGCAATACATTCTTGTTGAAAGATAAAATTTGTGATGATGTGAAAAAAGAACTGTTTGGAAATGGAAGTTTCATGCAGGTGTACATTTTGGTACTAATGAACTGTATAGATGAAGGTGTTCATGCGGAATATGGATGATACATTTCTAGCTACTAAGTCCTGAAAATACTGGTGGACTTGGGTGGTATTTGAATTGTATGAAATCAAATTGTTGTATCACCAATTTGCCTAACCATTTGTTTGTTTTGTACTGGAGGAAGGTATATGATTGTTTGTTTTGTACTGGAGGAAGGTATATGATGATCAACACATTGGTTCTGATTATGGTGAACAAAATTGTGGTTTTCTTCACAGACCTGCTCCAACATTTTTTCCCAAGTGAAGAAGCTGTTATTACTGCAGATGCCTTCCCCCAAAAAGCAATTTCCAAATATAACTGAGATTATATCCTTCATCGAAATGAAGGTTCCGTCCACGTTTACAATAGGGAATGACCCACTTTAATGAAACACAAGAAAAATTACTAAGGTAACACATGCCCCCCCCCTTGTGACCTTCACCTTGCAGATGCGACGGAAACTATTATACATGACACCCCTTCTGACTGTCCTTAACATTTGTAAAAAGTTTAACAATTGTAATATGATTGGTTTCTGAGTTATGGCTGAGTCACGAATATTGATGATTTTCAGGGTGACCTTGAAATAGGACCTTGACCTTACAGACCTGGCTGTGGTGTGTGACACATCCACCCATTGTCCTTTGTAATTGAGCAAAGTTAGATGATTGTAGCCCTAATAGTTTTAGAGTTATGCTTGAGACACGATTTGTGACCCTGAACATATGAAGGTCAATTGTAACCTTCACTGTGCAGATGCGGCGGAAACTATTATATGCGACACACCTACTGACTATCCTTAACATTTGTAAAAAATTTAACAATTGTACTATGATTCGTTTCTAAGTTATGGCTGAGACATGAATATTTTGACCGATTTTTAGTGTGACCTTGAAATGTGACCTTGACCTTGAAGGTGCGAACCCGGCTATGATGTGTGACACATCCTCCCATGGTCCTTTATAATTGTGTGAAGTTTGATGACTGTGGCCCTAACCGTTTTCGAGTTATTGGCTCGGACACACACACAAACACAGACACACGCACACTTCAATCACTATATGCCACCCGACTTAAGTCGGGGGATATAAAAATATCAGTCAAACACTGTGCTCTGTGACAATTAAGCCTTGTGCATAACAATGTCAACATGAACAAAATGCTACATCACTGACGTCGATTGCATCAAGAAACGAAACTTGCACAATCATAACTTTCCAATTTCCAAATAACCTGAATGAACTCTTTTTGAGACAAACTTCAGCCAACTTCATGTCATCTGGGTTTATATCGAACTCCACATTTAACAACTGTGTTTTCAGTTTCTCAGGAAATTATCAAAATCAGAATTAAATTAACCCAGTGATGCTTTGAATAACATCCCCTTTCCATCAAGTGGAAAAGAAGATTGAAGTTTTGTGTGGGCGTGGCCTATGGCGTTCGTTTTAACTTACGCAATTCACTGGTCATTAAAATTTTTAATGACACAAGAACATCTTTCAGTGAAACGTGGTTCCATTTCAAACAGAATTTTAGAAAACTATACCTTTTTTATTTAGTTCTCAACAGGAAGCATGATTGCCATCCAGGTTTAATTATAAGGAATGATTGATTGTTTCTGTCTATTTCTTGAGTTATGAACCCCAAAAAACAAAGTCCAAACATAGTGTAAATGGGCTACTCCCATTTACACAGTTTGGCCTTTGTTTTTTTAGGGTTCATAACTCAAGAAATAGACAGTAATTTATTTATTTATTGGTGTTTAAGGTCACATACTTATGCACAATGGCTAATCGTGACCGTGACAGATTTATGGGTGGAGGAAGCCGGAGTACCCGGAGAGAACCACCGAGCAATGACGAAAATAGACAGTAACAAATGATCATTCCTTATAACAATTCCAGGAAAATTACTTGAAAAGTCAAAGTTTTCAGGTTTTGATGAGTTATTTTTAAAATAAAAGACTTCAAGATATTCAAGAACCAGCCAGAACTCTGTTACAGTATCCAGTTCCATAGAAAAGGCACCGCTCACAGTACAGTCACAGTGGATTAGGACGCAGGTGTTTACCAGGTAATAAAAATTATCATCAGCAAAAATTGTAATTAATGAAGCACTGGGTTGTACTCAAAGCTTCACTGATTAAATTTTTGATGATTATTCCTATAATTAGTGTTTGGAATGTAATATTATTGTGTCCGTGGAAATATTGCCCACCCATGGAAGCAGACCAGTCCAGGGCGGCCATACTGTGTCATAACAGGGTATGTATTTTTCGTGAAGATTGTTTATTTATTGGGGTTTTTAACAACACTTTTAACACCCAGGGTCATACTGTATCAGAGAAATTTATATTACAAGTGGAAGAAGCAGGAGTATCTGGAGAGAACCACTGAGTGGCACAAGTGACTGTCAGACTCTCCAACTTACCAATTCAGCGGAAACTGGTTTAGTATCAATTGAAGGCATTGTGTGTAATAATAATAATACTGGTAAAAGAAAAAAATTGATCTACAGCAATATTAACTTCACTTTAACTATTCTGAACTTGAATAAAAAAATAACATGAAACAAAAATGGTACAATATTAGTTATCCTTGTGTTTTCTATGGTGAATGGGAATTTACACCGGTTTGGGAACTCATACACCCTGAGGCAAAAGCTGAAGGGTGTATGTGTTCCCAAACCGATGTAAATTTCCATACACCCTGGAAAACATAAGGAAAATGGATTTATTTCCAAGAATTTTGGTGTACTTAATAGTTTAACCTACACTGCGGGCAAAAACTGACAGAAAATTTGTACTTTGTAAGTTTCTTAAATAAAACCAGACAAATATGGATGTCATTGGAACTGGCTCAATGAGCCAGTTCCAATGACATCCATATCTGTAATATTTTATTGTACATAAATATTAAATTTCCTGTATTTTTATTTTTCTTCTAACATAACCAAGCAGAAGGTATGAATTAATAATTAAAAATGGGTACTTTTTTAGCCATATAACCTGCTCTTGTATATTCTTATTTTTACAAAGTAGTTAAACATGGTGTAAAAAAAAAGCCAATGTGGATTGCAAGTTACACCATACCTCTCAGCCAATCAAAATGCAGTGTTTTGTTTCATTTGGAAATAAAATTTTTTACACTGTATAGTTTACAAAACAAAAGAAATAAAAACAGAAATACTTATCAGGTCATCAAAAATACAGTTTAATAGAAACCAGTAACAGGTATGATGAAGAAACTTTCAAGCTGGTATTGTAATGTTCTAGAATATTCTTCAAAAACACTATCCAGTAAATTGGAAAGGAATGATCAGTCAGAAAAGTTAACTCAAAAATCCAGCAGTTACCTATAAATTCTAATAAAGCACTCCGCAAATTCAAATAGAAATAAAACCCAACAAGTATCATCTCCAAAGGTAGTTTGAAAATAATTCAGTTGAATCTGGTTCACAAGATAATCCTCTTTGAATTTTGGAAATACTTTTTCAATACAAAATGTCTCAACAGGCAATATCCCAAAATTCTCCAAAGTAATCATAGTTGCTGCTATCTAATATAAAAAAGAGTGCATAGTCCTATAATAATAATCTCAAATACTCAATGAATGCGAAATGTAAAAACAATTGTCACTTCCCAGTGCTGTGTATGTGACATGAAACCATGGGGTGAATGACTGAGATAAAATGAGTGAAGTTTATTTATACATGTATAGTTATCAAATAGAATGTTCCAGAAAGAGAAATGTATCCAATGTTCTTTCTTTTGTTCCACTAATTCCTGATTGGCTGAATTAAATAACCTCATTAAGTATCTGGAACTTTCTGCCTAATTTCAAGTAAACAGGTTTGACCTGATTTAACAATCAGTGAGCTAAAAATAGATCGTGTGTAACAGTATTTGTAAACATGTTGATAGGTACATTCATATCTCACTCTGTGCAAATAAGTGATCATTCCAGCTAAAGTCTGCTTACTCTAATTAAAAACAACTTTAGAAGATATTAATTGTTTATAATTATTAACCAAGGACATATCTGATATTATAATAAAGGTCCATAACAGCAAGCATACCATCATTGTGCAGCACACTATAGCACATAGCACCACCTTGTTCCCACTTTGGCAATTAGAGCACAACACAGATGATACAGGTCAGGATCGAACCTATGACCGTTCGATCTAAAGTCTTATGTGCTAAACAATGAGTCACCATGCTTCTGCTTGAGATTTGATGTCACACTCAACATGCCATAACCACAACACAAGTATATCAATTGAAGTTTAGCCAATCATTGATGATTGTACAGTGGAACCATTTAATTGTATTATCTTATTGAATTGTAGATAACTTACAAACACCAAACCATTTGCATGTCTTCAGTACAAATTTGACTTGTCAACTGATTGAGTGCTGGAAGCCACTATCATGGCTCAATTGAAAACAAGTGTTTCACACTGGCGTTTTGCCAAACTTGCAAATGGCAAGTATTTTTCCCAAATTTGGCAAGAAAAAATGAGCATTTGGCAAAAAAATTGGTAAGAAAAATTTCAATTTTCAAAAACCAAAACCATGTATGAAAAACGTTGTCCTTCTTCCTTAATTTCGATCAACAATCTGAACGACTGAGTAATCTCTTTGAGGTAGCTTGTGTAGCTCTTAAAAAAGACTTTATATAGAATAAATAGGTACTATAGCCGGTAGTCAGATTTAAACCATGAGTAGGAAAAGGGTTTTAACCACTCGGCTTGCCGAGTGGTTAAAACCCTTATCCTACGAGTGGTTTAAATCTGATTATCAGCCCTAGTACCTATTTGTTTTATTTATACCTTGCTCTTAATAAATAATCGACTTTGTCACTTAAAATGGATAAAAAACAACACTTTCTATCACAAACACACAGGTGTGTTTTGTTTACATCTGTGCCGGCGGGCAGTACTACCAGCTGCATGTGAATGTTTGATTGACAGCTAGACACAATGTCAAAGTTGATTGAATTTACCTTGCTTTTTCAGTCAAATTATTATTAACAATCCTAAAATTTTATATTAAATATTTAATTGTAGGTAATTTGAACTTAATAAGCCATTGCATGTAGTAGATAGTACTGCAAAATGTTGTATGTCTGAATGAAACATAGTGAAGTGTGAATGTATCGAAGTTGGCAAATTGCGTCATGACAAAGGTCAAGTTGGATGAACTTTTGACTATAGGTGTAATTTTTTTTTTGCTGCAGAAGCTTTACACTGGTAGTTTAGTTAAAAGCTAAGATTTAACATATAGGCTTTTTACATGTAGGCGAGCATGGTATAAATCAGGTTACACGAGAATGCAAAACGTGGGTGTTTTCTTAATCCCCTCTTATTGCCATTATAATCAAGGAAACAATGACTTTGTACCTCAGAATTACTTTTGCTACCTTCTGATTCAAAACATAATAGCACTAATTATTATGAGTTGTGAGATTAAAGAATACACTTGATAAAATTTAATTCAGTGGCAGTCCGGCTTCTACCTTTAAAATAATTCTCTTGTCACAATAAAAGTCTACATTAATATGGCACATAAATTTAACTATGGTCTTTTTGTCATTTAGAATAAGCAGACTCTGGCCCAAGTTCTCAAGCACCTAGTTGTGGTGACAGTTATCTTCAGAAATTTTTCTTGTAATCTAGATTAAAGAGTCCATATTTCAGGTTAGCCCTCTTTGTGGGCCAGTCTAATAATACCTTTGTTTATTGATTGGAGTTTAATGACATTTAACAGGCTGTCACCTCAGGTTTCTGTGTTAGGCCCCCATTATAATATCAGAATGATGTGTCCTTAGTTAAAAATTATGCATAATTAATATTGTTCTAAAAGTATTTTTTTATTTGGAATAAGCAGACTCTGGCTTGTGTGATCACTTATTTGCACTGAGTGACATCTGAATGTACCTATTAACATATTTACAGATACAGTTAAACAGAATGTATTTTTAGCTCACTGATTGTTTAATTAGGTCAGAATTGTTTACTTGAAATTAGACAGAATCATCTAGAAGCTTAATGAGATGACTTTATTCAACCAAACAGCAATTAGGGGAAACTAAAGAACATTAGAGAAATTCCTCATTGTGGAACTTTCTATGTGAAAACTATATAAATAACCTCTGTCAACAAAATTCTAGCATTCTATTTATATACAGAACATTGAGAAGTCATTTGTTTACACATTCAGCATTGTAGATTATTATTACAGGAGAGTGCATTATTATAGAAGCAGCTGAGAATTTATTATATATTCTACAGAATATTTTTGAGATCTGTGCATCTTTGTCTACTGGAAAAGTGTTTCCAAAATTTGAAGAGAATTTATTCTTCTTGTGAACAAGAATTTACTTTTGTGAAAAGCCTGGATTATACTGTATTATTTTAAAACTACATGTGGTGCAAATACTTATTGGATATTAATTCCATTTGAATTTTACTGACTGTTTTATGGGAATTTATTGAAGACTGCTCAAATTTTGAACGAACATTTCATTACAGTTTATTGGATACTGTTTCTGAGACATTCAGAGACATTCTTGGACATTACAATTCCAGCTGGAAAGTTGTTTCATCACTGGATTTCTGGATTCTATTGAACCTTATTTTGGACTGTTTTACTTTTCTGAAAACCATACAGTGTAAAAAATATATTGTAGTACCATTTTCTTTTCATGTCATTTTTTTCATTAAAGTTCAGAATAGTTATATCTGAGTTACTGTTGTTGATTCTCATATTTTTTTCTGTTACCATTGTTATTTTTATTTACACTGTAACAGCTATTTATGCTAAGGCCTAAAAAAATAAAAAATCTGTTTCTCAGGCCCTCCCGCATGGTGCTTTTGGCTGTCGCATGCTTTCTTTTTATGACCAATGTACACTTAAAAAAATAAAAATTAAATGGTTTATGACTGATATTTTGCCCAAGTTAAAAAAGTGATAAATTTGTACCTTGAGTGCAAGAAGGCTTTGCAATGCTTCAGCATTGCAAAGCCTTCTTGCTCTCAAGGGACAAAATACACCATCACCCATGCTGTTCCATAGAATATGAGGCCTAAAACATAAACCAAGAACATGGACTTTGATGGCCAAGAAATAATTACAAAACAAAAAATAAAATAAAAAATCGCTCGCCCGCATGCAATTTTACAAATAATGGCCTGAGAAACAGAAGATCTACTTTGTGTGGCCTAATATTTTTTTTAATTCTCTGATAGTATTCTGTTGTAATTTTGTTTTATTCACACCCTAATCAGGATCATTTTAGCAGTGATTTCTTGTTGTTTGTATACTCTGTGTCTGAATGATTTTTTTCTCTCAACACAGGTGACAATGCACTGCATTGTGTTTTTTCTGAGAATACTATAAATAACCTCAAACTGATTGCTGCTTTTCTGTGGGAACCCTGGAAGGGTTACAGTACTGGTTTACAGTATCTGACAAATTCCACATGGTATAATAGGACCTGGTAATTAACACATGGGGCAAAAAACCTTTGACGGGTGTGGCATTGTAATGAACGATATGACAAAACTCAGTTGGGTTAAAAATTAACCCAAATGAGCTGAGCTGAGTGAATATGAACCCATTTGAGTTCATATTCAATCAACCCAGTTAACTTGGGTTTATTTGTAACTGATGTTACAGTGTGTATGCCGATTGATAATGTGCTGTTTTTAACATGTTTTTAATTGTGTATTATTTATTAATAAAGTTGCTAAACCATTTTTTTCTCGTTTTTGTGCCCCAATAAGTCGATGAATGTTTTTAGAATTTGTCCTACCAAAAATTTGCAATTGGCAAAAGTTTTGGAAAGAGAATTTTTAGGCCCAGCGAGAACACTGAACACTAGTGGCTTCAGATTATATGCATTATCTAAGTTCTTTGCTCAGGGGTTGGAAAAAATATTTAACACAAATTTGTTTTATCACAACCTGTTGGCATTCTCCAATAAATTTTGATTATTTATTTATTTATTTATTTATTTATTTATTTATTTATTTATTTATTTATTTATTCTTAAGGTCACATTATTCTGCACAATGGCTAATTGTGACCATAATATGGATATACACAAGTCCAGCCAATCGTTTCTATCCATGTTGCCCATTTTAGGAGACTTCCACCCCAGGCATTGATTACCAGGTCATATTTTACTAGTAAACCAGAGATTGTTTACCACAGTAAACAAGCACTGCTTCACTTCCCAGGGTTTCCATGGGGAATTATTCAATTTTGATAAAACAGTTATTTATAAATAAAATCTTGTACTAGGTGGGTCCTCTTGCTGGTAGAATGGGATCCTAAAAATAAAATATGCACGTTACTAATCACTTTCGAAAAATAATTTAGCATGCTACCAGTTAATTGCATATAGTTTATAGAGTAAACTCCTGTTAATTAAATATTGAAACTCCTGTTAATTGAATAACAAGAGGCTCTCAAAAGCCTGTAATCATTCATCTGGCAGAACAACATATCCCTCAGTTATTCTAATCAAAATCAAAGAATGCAGCTGGCTGCCATGCTACTTCATCTGTGCGAAACAGAATGATGATTGTTTTCAGAGGACTTTCCATACATTATTTGTTCCATGTTTGGTTCACACTGGCCAAGTAATTTCAGATAAGAAGATAAAAATGTGATTTCCCATACAGTTTCCATGGTAACTATGAGCTGCAGTTGCGGCCATGTTTGCAACATGATTAACATTACATGAGGATCATTGGTAGAAGGTGTCCCAGTCATCAATCATGTGAAGTTTCAAAACATTTGGCCTTGAAGTTTCAGAGAAGATTTTCATTATCATCCAACCAGAATTAAAGAATTCCTTTGGCAGCCACATTTTTCATGCAACAGGAACAAAATGAGGAACAGTTGTAGATGACCTCTCATAGACCATTCCTGCCAAGTTTGGTTCACATTGGCTAAGTAGTTCCAGAGAAGATGAAAATATGATTTCTCATAGGGTTACTATAGCAACTATAAGCAACAATTGAAACCATGTTTGCAACCCAATCAACATTAAATGAGAATAGTTGGTAGAGGGTGTCCCAGTCATCAAGCATGTGAAATTTCCAAACATTTGGCCTTGTGGTTTCAGAGGAGATTTTTCAAAATCCACCAATCAGAATAAAATGAAAGTGTCAATGACACTGTAGCTCAACTTGTCAACACATGTACATGTATAGTATGTGACACAGCAATGACAAACATCTAGGTAATGACCTGATAACAAAAGTACATATAAAGTATTGCAACGGTCTGTACATAAATACTCACCATAGTCTGTAACAAATGGAAAGGTAAAGTATTGTAAAGGTGGGTGGCAGTCAGATGCTAAACTAGAAAAGAAATCTTTGAGTCCCAGAGTGGGTCTGACTGAACCCCAAAATATCTGTTCTCATAGCAAAGTGATAACAAAGGCACCCCAAAACACACTCGTTCCTGTCCCAAGGTGAAAACAAAGGTACCCAATAAGTTTCGTGAAGATCAGTTCGTAAATACGAGCTGTATAGAAGTTGTGACAAAAAACTGATTGGACCTAATTTTGGTACAAAATGGCCACTGGCAGCCATCTTGAATTTTGGACCGCACTCAGAAACACTCGTTCTCGTCCCAAGGTGATAACAAAGGTACCCAAGAAGTTTCGTGAAGATCGGTTGATAAATACAGCCTCTAGCCTGAGCCGTATTGACATGTGCACTTACAGTGTATAAGTAGCACTAAATAAATCAAAATTCATCTAATTTGCATAATTTCTGCACGAGAAAAAAACCTGTACTGTATGTGATGTATTCCATTTTACTAAACATTCATACAAAAATTTATTCAAATCAGAACTTTCATACAGAAGTTCTGTACAAAAGACTGATTGCACTAATTTTGGTACAAAATGGCTGCCGGTGGCCATCTTGAATTTCGGACAACACCCCAAAACACTCGTTCTCATCCCACGGTGATAACAAAGGTACCCAAGAAGTTTCGTAAAGATCGGTTCATAAATACGGCCTCTAGCCCGAGCCGTATAGGGATTTGCACTTACAGTGCTGAAAGTAACACTAAATAAATCAAAGTTAGTCTAATTTGCATAATATAAGCACAAGAAAAAAACCCATATGATATGTAATGTATCTCATGGTACTAAACATTCATACGAAAAATTATTCAAATCAGAGCTTTCATATGGAAGTTCTGTACAAAAAAAATTTCTGCATTGTCGGTACAAAATGGCTGCTGGCAGCCATCTTGAATTTCGGACTGCACCCAAAAACACTCGTTCTCATCCCACGGTCATAACAAAGGTACCCAAGAAGTTTCGTAAAGATTGGTTCATAAATACGGCCTCTAGCCCGAGCCATAGCAGCTTGGCACTTACAGCTCTGAAAGTAACACTAAATAAATCAAAGTCAGTCTAATTTGCATAATTTACGCATGAGAAAAAAACCCGTATTATATGTGATGTATCCCATGGTACTAAACATTTATACAAAACTTTATTCAAATCAGAACTTTCATACAGAAGTTCTGTACAAAAAACTGATTTTTGCATCATCGGTACAAAATGGCCACTGGCAGCCATCTTGAATTTCGGACCACATCTAAAAACACTCGTTCCCGTCCCAGGGTCATAACAAAAGTACACAAGTAGTTTCGTAAAGATCGGTTCATAAATACGACCTCTAGCCCAAGCCATAGCCAATTGTTGACGTACGGACAGACGGACAGACGGACGACGGGCCATGACAATAGCTTAAATTTGACTTTTGTCAAAGTTGAGCTAAAAATGCTTCTGGCAGCCATGTTTTCCATCCGACAGGAACAAAATGAGGACCATTTGTTGAGGACCTCACATAGACAATTCCTGCCAAGTTTGGTTCACATCAGCTCAGTAGTTCCAGAGAAGAAGATGAAAATATGATTTCCCATAGGGTTTCTATGGTAATTATAAACCACAATTGCGGCCATGTTTGCAACCTGATCAACATTAATTGAGGATCCTTGGTAGAGGGTATCCCAGTCATCAACCATGTGAAGTTTCAAAACATTTGGCCTTGTAGTTTCAGAGGAGAAGATTTTTGAAAATCCACCAACCAGAATCAAAGAATGCCTCTGGCGGCCATGTTTTTTATGCGATGGGAACAAAATGAGGATCGTTTGTAGAGGACCTCCGTAGACCATTTCTGCCAAGTTTGGTTCACATCTACTCAGCAGTTCCAGAGAAAAAGATGAAAATGTGAAAAATTTATGGACAACGACGGAAGACGACCGATGCCTTGTGATGGCAATAGCTCACATGCCCTTTTGGCCAGGTGAGCTAAAAAATCATGTAATCAGTCAAAGACTTTCTTCAACATCTACAGAATTCCCTGCACTTATAAGACATATCAGCCTCAATAATCCATATATGTATTCAATCCATGAGATTTGTCAAACAAGATACAATAGAATAAATGCTTAGTTTATGGATAGAAGACAACATAATGACCCAATACCTGTTAATTGTGTACTCCTGTTATTGAATATTTTTCTCTGGCAAAATGGCTATTCAATTAACAGGGTTCCACTGTACTTCGTGTTCACTTTAAAAGACTCACATACCTGATGTTGGTTAACAGGTTCTATTATATACTCTCCCAAAAAAGAAAGTGTGCATGCTAAAAAATAACACTAAAAAAAGATATATATCATTTTCATTCATGGAAATTTTATTCAATCACAGATGAATTAATTTGTGATAAACACGAGAAATTTCATTACGCTACGACGCATACTCTTGGTGCCATGGAGAGTCAAAGACACTAAGGGTCAAACACAAAAGTCACACACTCAATATCTGGTATGACCTCCGTCTGCATCGACTACTGCTGTGCATCTACGTCTCATGGAAGCGAACAAGTTAGCATGGAAGTGTTGTGGGATGTTGTTCCATATTCTGATAAGCTGTCTTTGGAGTTCCACAAGCGTTGACGGTGCATGGGGAAGCCGGCATAGCTGACGTTTCATTTCGTCCCATACGTGCTCAATGGGTGAGATATCGGGCGAATTTGCGGGCCAGGGAAGAACATCCACTTGTTGTTGCTGCAGATACTGTTGAACAACACGAGCTGCGTGGGGTTGTGACGTTGCAGAAATGGGACAACAACAGGTGTAAGCACTTCATCACGATATCTGGCTGCATTGAGATTGCCATCAATAATGACCAGCTCAGTTCTGTTACGGGCAGTGATGCCACCCCACACCATGAGAGACCCTCCCTCATAACGGTTTCGCTCCACGACACATGGATCTGCATAGCATTCGTTTCGACGTCTGTACACTCTCTGGCGGCCATCTGAAAGATGGAAACGACATTCATCTGTGAATAAAACACGTCGCCACCAGTGTAAGGGATGCCTGAGATGTTGTCTACACCACTGCAGTCGAGCACGACGATGACATAACGTCAAAATCGGACGAATTGTAGGTCTTCAAGGACATAAGCCGTATTCTCTCAGCTGGTTGATTACTGTTTGAGGATGTATTCGTCTCAGGTTAGGGATGTTCCTGGCTGTCGTCGTTGCTGTTTGTTGCCGGTTCCAGAGATGGACGACACGGATATACCGATCTTGTGCAGGGGAGGTAACTCGGGGTCTCCCAGAGCGGGGTCAGTCTCGAACGTCATCATGTTGTGCATGTCGATGGACTAGCCTGTCTACAGTGTTACGGTGGCAGTTCAAATGCTGGGCAACCTCTCTGTGTGTTCTGCCAGCTCTAATCATACCCAGGGCAAGGAGACGTTGATTCATTGTCAAACATGGCATGCTAATGTGGAGTCGTTTTAACAGCAGCGCAAGTTTGAATGTGAACGATAGGAAGGCCTTACTTTAGTGTTTAAATACCCCAAGGATTCACGCTGCTGCATGAATTTTCAGACTCTCCATGTGCAAAACATGCCTTTTCACAAACGTGCAGCACGTCATTTAACGTTAATGCAATTTTAACGGGGAAAGCTGTTTTTGTGTTCAATATAACTTATTCATGAACAGGTTAACACTCTTTACACCTACAAAATTATTTTTTTGGAGTTTGATCAATTTCTGCAATGCACACTTTCTTTTTTGGGCGAGTATATATGCAAACATAACTTTTCAGGGCTTTCAATACTTTAAAATCTGACACCAAAGATGTAACCTCTGGCAGAGATTGCATCTTTAGGTGTCAAATTCAAAACTTTCTCAAATGTCAGTGTTTAAGACATCATTTGCCAATTTGCCAAATATGAACCGAAACTAATGCAATTTAATATCATTTTAAATTCACCAAATAGCTAATGTCAGAAATTACAGTTCAGTCATTTGATGAGCTAACTGATCATGTGAAAGGATGAGCAATATATTGGTTTAAATTTTTTTGCTCATCTACTCACAAGTGAAATGTAAATGACTCTCATTATTTAACCCTTTACTTAACCTGAAAAGCAGACGACTCTTGAAAACAAAATGCTTGAATAACTAATTTTTTTCATTTTTGTCTCAAAAACATAGGTTGTGACCCCTCTTTGGAACAAGCCTGACAATATCGTTCCAAAGAGGGGTCATAACCTATGTTTTTGAGACAAAAAATGAAAAAATAATGAAAATTAATTGATGATTTTTGTGAATAGCACTGACCGGTTTTGGCCATTACGTAGGGTAAAGGGTTAACCAGTAACAAGTTCTTTCAATCTACTGGAATAGCTCCTAGCATGACATTTTGCGAAGAAAGCTGATTTCAAAGTTTAAAAGCCTGGAGCAATTTCAACAATGCTTTGTTTTTATGCAGGGGCAAGACAAGAGAGCTAACTGGATTTTACTGGTCATGCATGCATTGCTTGATACAGAACAGGTTATTTCTACCACCACTAAGGTACTGAGACATATATAAAGTCATGTGAGACAGCTGGGAGAGATATGCCTGTCTCACCCCACCCACATGACAGCTATCTCACACCACCCACATGACCAACCTATATTGGCTTATTAGCACATTTAATGAGCGCAGGACTATTCAATCATCGCATGATCTTCTGTAAACAAACAACATGGTGTCAATTTTTGGAAATATTAGCAGACAAACGTTTGTCAAAGAAAATAGAAATAAAAACACAGACCACAAAACCAAAAGGCACTTGACTCTTTTATTTGAATTTTTGGATAAACACCATTTTGAGTGGGGCGAGTTACACGAAATTCCCATCGAAAAGTTATGCAAATACATTGCAGAATATATAATATGACATCACTGGAATGTGTCTATGTTCATTTCACTACAACCTTTAACCCCTGTCTTGCCAGCATTGGGATTTAATTTTGTGGTATATACCTGTGGTAAATACAGAACTTTTTTGTGCACTCTTTTCAATAAGCAAATCGTTTTTTTTTTCAGAAATGGACAAAAAAATTGTTCGATACAGCTGCAGGTGCCCTTGAATTACTTTTAATGATGTCAGACTGTTTTAATGGGGGGAGAAAAATTATCCCTGATGGGGGCAGGGTATGAGATGGGGAAATCTCACCCTCGGAACAAGATATTTGGTCCAGACACTCGGCAAGACTCGTGTCTGGCCAAAATATCTTGCCCTCGGGTGAGATTTCCCCATTTCACACCCTCACCCACCAGGGATAATAATAGTTTTGATTTGCCGGCTGCTGACTTTTAAAAATTCTCGATCTGCTGCTAGCTAATTAAATATTTTCTTGGTTTGCCTGCAGCTCACAGAAAGTGTAACTATAGTTTGTTTTAAATAAGTGAACAGTGGTCTGCTACCAATAATTACTATTTATTAAGATACTATATAAGAGAAATTAGTTTACTTTGTAATTGCCACCTCTGATATTCTGTACATTCAAATCCAATATACACAAATTTTACATCAAAAAGAAGTTTGGAGGGGGTGGGGTACACAACACAACAAATATATGTAATCAACTCATAGAGTTAACAACAGGCACCAGCAGTTCCTGGAAGTCTGCTACCGTATTTGTACCAGAACTGATAATAAAATAATATTTTCAGAGAACAACTTGGGGCCAAATGTGCTTCTCATATCCAAGAACAAAGCTAGGCATTCAAAACACTTTAAAATTCAGTGATAGGACTGCATTTGGAGAAAGGACAGAACTGTCTGTCTTTTTTTAGCTCAGTCTGACAAAGTGAGTGGTGCTTTTCTGGTGCTAAGTCATCTTTGCATCTGTCCATCCAACTGTCCATCCATGCGTGCTATAATATGGGAGTTACTAGTTTTTTTTTTGTCTGGACAGGCATTATTTATTTATTTATTTATTGGTGTTTAAAGTCACAAACTTATGCACAATGGCTAATCGTGACCGTGACAGTTTTACGGGTAGAGGAAGCCAGAGTACCCGGAGAGAACCACCGAGCAACGACGAGCAGCTGTCAGCTCTCCAACATCGTAACTCTGAACTCTGCACCGCAGCACAGGCAGGGTTAGATTGGTTGAAGACATGCGCACCATCGACGTGCAGTACGCCTCAGTACACAGCGTCATCGTGCCCCCATGTAGGCAAACGGGGTGAAGTGTCTTGCCCAAGGACACAATGCGGTTGCCGCAGGTGGGATTCGAACCGAGGACCTCTCGGCTTGCAGCTTGCACCTCTACCAACTGAGCCACCGCGCCCCCGTCTGGACAGGCATAATGAGCTTACCGAAATATTATGAGCTTATTTGATATATTATGAGCTTAATTACTAAGATATGGGACTTATGAGGCAAATAGCAATTTTTGGGGTTTATATTAAGGGTTAGGGTCAGTTCAGGGTTGGGGTTAGCATTAGTTACTATCAAGCATTATAGTTGGGGGATGTAACCATGTCTATACCTCCCCCCCCCCCCCCACCCCCCACCCTAAATTTTAGCGAAAATACCAGGTTTTAACCTTTGTCCGAACGAATTAAAATGATAAATTTTTCCGTAAAAAATTAAGTTCACAACTCCCATTTTTAAGAATGTCTGTCCATCCATCCATCCATACGTAGTCAACATTTTGTTAGTCTGGGCCATAATTTCTTAACCGCTGCATATTTTTTAATGAAACTTTATACCAACATGTAATATCAAAAGGCTGTGTGTCATGAATTATAATATGGTAGGTGCCTGTTAAGGTCAAGGTCACAGGCCCTATGATAAGGTGACACTTAGAAAAACTTTGGCATTTGTTTTTCTAGGCCATAATTTCTTAACTGCTGAATATTTTTTAATGAAACTTTATAGCAATATGTAATATCAAAAGACAGTGTGTCGTGAATTATAATATATGTGATCCTCAAGGTAAAGGTCACACGCCCTATGATAAGGTGAAACTTAGTAAAACTGACATTTGTTTGTCCAAGCCATAATTTTTTAACCACTGAATATTAGCTCTGCCTGACAGAATGACCGTGAAGTTTTTCTAATGCTAAATTGTCTGTCGTCTGTCTGCCCATCCGTCTTTTCATCCTTCGTCTGTCCATCTGTCACCAACATTTTGTTTGTCCGATCCATATAATTTGATCTAATTGACAGATCTTGTTCATACTTGGTACAATAATTGCACATGACTCAAAGGTGTGTCACAATATTGAACCAAGGTCATATCATCAAGGTCAAGGTCACAGACAGCAAAACTTGGATTTTGTTATACAGCATTTGTGTGGGCCATATAACTTGGCGTGATTGACAGATCTTATTCACACTTGGTACAATTATTACTCATGACTGAAAGGTGTGTCATGACTTTGATCTGAGGTCATATCATCAAGGTCGAGGTCACAGGCAGCAAAACTTTTATATTGTTATATAGCCCTTGTCTGGTTCATATAACTTTGTATGATTGACAGATCTTATTCATAGTTGGTACAATTATTTCTCATGACACAGAAGTGTGTCATGACTTTGATCCAAGGTCACACTGTCACAGTCAAGGTCACAGACAACAAGACTTTGATACGGTTATACAGCTCTCTGTATAAGTGAATCTGTGTGACAGATCTTGTTCATACTTCACACAACTGTTACCCATAACCTAACCTTGTGTCATGACTTTGACCAATTGTCATATCATGAAGGTTAAGGTCACAAGCAGTAACACTTGGATTCTTGTCTTGTATTCAACTTCCTCTAAAAGTAGTGACTCTCAAAGATGGATTCCATGTTCGACAAGCGCCATACACTCGATACCACAATTTTCTATCGAAAAAACAAAATCATAATTCTATGAAATTTCAACAGGTATCATGATACCTTGCATGGAATATGGCAACAGTGCAGTCTCTATATTATAATAGCATGCTGTATTAAGGCAATCTTTCTCATTATTTGATTTTAGATGGCATTGTGAGTCGAAGTTTTTTCGTCTGATGACCTTGATCGGAAATCAAAAGTATTGTACAATGTAAACAAAGCTGATAGATTGGGAATTTACCCCCATGTAGCTCTGTCACTGCATTTGGAAGAATTTTGATGCCCTAGCTTTATTCTTGGATATCTGAAGCATATTTGGCCATGAGTTGTTTGCCTGAAATGTTGCATCATTGTCAGTTCTGGTACAAATATGGTAGCAGACTTCCAGGAACCATTGGTGCCTGCTGTGAACTCTGTGAGTTGATTGCATATCTTTGTTGTGTTCTATACATCACCACCTTCATTTTGATGTATAATTTGTGTATATTTAATTTTAATTTATGGAATATCAGTGGTGGGAATTTCAAAGTAAACAAATTTCTAATATAGCACCTTAATGCTACTACTTCATTAACAGGTGAAGTTAGTTTGCGCTATATTCTGGAGTGCAAGTAATACAAAGGATTCACATTCTATCCATGTGCTTCATATTATCTATGTATTTCGTCTGTATGGAATTCTTTTTTAACAATTTATGGGAGACTCTCCCATATATTGAAACAAGGCAAAAACAAATAAATAATAAAAAATAAAATCCTCCCTTCCGTTCCAATTTAAATTAAATTCTGATAATAATCTAGGTATTGATTTTTTTTGGTCTTAAGTCTGTGTATTTGAATTTATTTATTTATTAGGGTTTAACAACACATTAACAGCCAAGGTCGTATCGTGTCAGTGAGAGTTTTACAGGTAGAGGAAGCCGGAGTATCCAGAGAGAACTACCGAGCAACGACGAGCAGCTGCCAGCTCCCCAGCATCGTAACACCGCACTGCAGTGCAGACAGGGTTAGACTGGTTGAAGACATGCGCACCATCGATGTGCTGTATGCCTCAGTACATGGCGGCATCGTGCCCCCCATGTGGATAATCGGGGTGAAGTGCCTTGCCCAAGGACACAATGTGGGAGTCCGAATCGATCACTCAGATGGTCACCCATCCAAGGACTAACCGGGCTCGACATTGCTTAACTTCGGTGATCTGACGAGAACCGTATATTTTAATGAAACCTTTATCAATGAAGTTTCTTTGTATAACTTATCGT
The DNA here is from genome assembly GCA_031216915.1 of Pictodentalium vernedei. Lineage (NCBI taxonomy): Eukaryota > Metazoa > Mollusca > Scaphopoda > Dentaliida > Dentaliidae > Pictodentalium > Pictodentalium vernedei. The sequence continues at coordinate 170,109,874 of CM062288.1, read as the reverse complement.
ATTTATTAGAACTAGGCTATAACCGTAATCCGTCTTAAACTTCCACAACAAATGTTGTTTTAACAAAAATTGTGATAATTGAGAATATGTTAATTTCTGTTCCCTGTATGCTATGTTTTCGATAAAAATAATTTGAAGTGTACTAAAGAAATGAGGGGTGGGTTAATCTGGCCCTCACAGTTAATGTTTGTCAACCAAAGTTATCAAATTACAGTGAAATTATTCTAGAACGAGTCATCCTATCAAGTTACAAAGAAATCCCTTCATAACTACGGTCTGTTTATGGTGCTAACGGGTTTTGGGCTTCGAGCCTGTGTAGCCATCATGGTTGATCGATCGCAACCAAAAGGGGACGCCCTCATCTAGACATTATAATGAGTCATCCTACCAAGTTACAATTAAATCCCTTCATAAATATGACCTGTAGTCAAAACAAAAGGTTTTCAGGTTTTGGGCTCGGGCAGCCATCAGGGTTGAATGATCGCGACCAAAAGGGGACGTTCTCATCTAGATATTATCTGGAGACATCCTACCAAGTTACTATGAAATCCTTTCATAAATATGACCTGTAGACTCTAATAAAGTTTTTCGGGCTTCGGGCCCCTGTAGCCATCACAGTTGACCAATCACGACCAAAATGGGACGTTCTCATCTAGACATTATATAGAGTCATCCTACCAAGTATAATGAAATCCCTCCATAAATATGACCTGTAGACTGTGCTAAATGTTTTTGGTTTTGGGCTCAGGCAGCTGTCACAGTTGACAGATCGTGGCCAAATGGGGAAGTTCTCATCTGGACATCATACAAAGTCATCCTACCAAGTTACAATGAAATCCCTCCATCTTAAATATGACCTGTAGACTGTGCTAAAAGTTTTTGGGTTTCAGGCTTGGGCAGCCATCACAGTTGACATGATGACCAAAAGGGGACGTTCTCATCTAGACATTATACAGAGTCATCCTACCAAGTTACAATGAAATCCCTTCATAAATACAACCTGTGGACTGTTCTAAAGGTTTTCAGGTTTTGGGCTTGAGCAGCCATCACGGTTGACTGATCGCAACCAAAAGGGGATGTTCTCATCTTGACATGACCTCAAACCTGCATATGAAATTTCGTGATGATCGGGGTGTACCTGTGCTAAAGGAAAATGTGAACAGACTCACAGACTAACAGACTTCAGCACATGTGACAGCAATTGCTTATCTTGACTTTGTCAAGTTAAGCTAATGAGGCGTATGGCTCTGTGTGACATACAGACAGAAAGGACAGTAACCAATCACAGGGCTGGAACTGACCTTGGAATAAGCCTAATGGCTAGGGTTGATAACAGCCTGAGTAGTAGAAAGAAGGCCTAAAGAAAAAGGTCCTCGGACTGCTCTTGCAACTGATGCAGGTAGAAGGTGGAGAAAGTAGAAGCATTCTCAAGTGGGCTACTTGCATAACATCCGATAACTTAACAGAGTTAGCATAAGCCCAGGAGGTAGACAAGGCACGTACCTCGTGGGCAGAAATGCTATGGGTAATACAATCGTCAATCGTCAGTTGCCAGACGAGCATATGATGCACGAATAGTGAGACAAATTCACCTTGAAATGGATTGAGGAGAGATCTTCTGTCGACCAGGTAATAAGAGACAGAAAGAATCGTTCCCTGACATTTCTGATAAACTGCATCCGGTTGAGGTAAATGCAAATTGCACAAACCAGACAGAGCAAAGGGATTACCTTCAACAGAAGGAAGAGCCCTGATACAAATAGGACAAGGAGTAGAGTCTGGTATCTGATTCTTGGCCAGAAAGGAGCAATCAGTGGTAAAAATAACACTGTTGGCAGAGCCCCTGAGAAATCAACCAAGAGGGCGTAAAGCTCACTAACCGTTCTGGCTGAGGCAAAAGCCATCAGAAAATCTGCCTTGTATATGAGAAAATGCATATCCACCTGGGGTAATGGTTCAAATGGTGCGACCCCCCCCCCCCCTCCCCAAAGATTCTATCTTGGGGTACGCTGCAAAGTCCTAGGCCTTTTCAAGGAAAAGTGCCAAACAAGCTTGGAGAGGAATGGATTAGTGCTGATACGACACTGTCCCACATACAAAAAGGTCTCCGAAGGCACTGACCTGTACCCTTTGATGGTAACAGGCTGGAGACTCCTGAGTGAGCAGTAGAAGATCCTGAGCCAATTCGTACATGGGAACCGAGTGCGTGCCACCTGGTTCCGAATGTAAGCAACCACTGTCAAATTGTCGGACAACAGAAGAACCTGGCGATTCGAAAGGTGGGGGATCCACTGCCGGAAACTCAGAAGAAGAGCAAGAAGCTCCTTCTGGTTGATGTGAAGAGCTGCTTGATCTTGGTCCGATGCACTGTGAATGGAAAGACCTAGAGGATCCAACGTTGCACCCCATCTCAGAGGGCTGGCGTCTGCCATCAGAACATGATCGGACCTGGGTAAGTCTAACGGAACTCCCTGCATAGTCCACTGAACATCCGTACAGGGGAGAAGGTGACGATGAAGAGACTCCGGTAACTGAAGCACCAGATCCAGAGGATCGACATTTGGCCTCCAACGACTGAGCAGAAAGTGTTGGAGAGGTCTGACATGCAGCCGACCTAGAGGAATGAGATCCGTCACCGAACCGCAGAGATCGAGCGGCCGAAGAAGACTCTGAGCTGTTGCGGACGTGGACTGGGACAGAGTCTGGGCAAAAGATGAGAGAATCACAGCCCTTGCCCAGGGAACCGCCACCACATTCAGCTGAGTACGGAAGTCCATCCCCAGATGACAAAATGACTGAGAAGGGACCAGGTCCAACTTCTCCTTGTAGATTCTGAACCCTAGCGATGTGAGCAGGCTCAACAGTGTGTCGACATCTGACTCCAGAAAGGCAGCATTGCAATGCCTCTGGAGGATATCGTCTGGATATGCCGAAGTAGTCACCCTGGACTGTGTGCGATGGAAGGCAATCACATGCAACATCAGTCGGGTGAAGGCCCAAGGAGCCAGGTTGAGGCCGATGGGCATGGCCTTGAACTGGTAAACTCGCCCCAGAAAAGTGAACCTGAGATACTTTTGCAATGTCCGATGAATCGGAACGTGAAAGTAAGCATCTCGCAGGTCGATGCTGGAAGCGAAATCTCCCTGGTGAATGGAGCAGCAAACCGACCTGAAAGTCTCCATGCTGAACTTTGGAGCAATGATCGATTGGTTCAGGATACTCAGATCGATAACCGGTCGGAGTCGGCCATCCTTCTTCGGCACAAGGGTGGAACAGGCACTCTCGACAGAGTGGGGTGTGCTTCAGGAAGGATATCCGCAGCCCGGACCGAACAACATCTAAAACCCAAGGATCGGATATGACTGTGGCCCAATGGTCTGTGAATACTGATATCCTTCCTCCAACCTGGGACGAATTGAGGTGAGGACCTTCATTTCGAGCCCCGGCGAGTCCCGCGAGAGGAGAAACCACCTCCTATATGAAGAATCCTCATCCCTCCCTCTAGCCTCCCGACGCTTACCCTTACCCCATGAGTAAGAAGTAGAAGCGGCGGCAGGAGGATCAGCCCTTTGATTCGCAGAGGAAGCAGAAGGGCCATTGTTAGGTTTTGGATGGCCCCTGCCTCCAATAGAAGGCTGATCAAGCTGATGAAGCAGCAGCTGATCTTTGGAATGATGCAGAACGTCATTCAAAGACCATCGCCACGGAACCATGGAATAGTTGCGGACCTGCCAAAGAAGCAGATCGAAGAGCAGCGTGCTGCCCCTCAGGAAGGGAATGGCTTGTGTCCAACACAGCATCCCGGCGAACTAATTCCAAGTTAGCCTGTTACAGGCATGCGTGTGAGTAAGATGCATGAGTGCCTTGGAATGCACACGCAAAGGAGCCTGTATGTTGTCAAACTTATCTGGAGGCAGATAAGCAGCTAAAGCAGAGACAATGTGATCTGAGAGAGAAAGCATGCCCAGCATCTCTCTCGATAAGCCCAACAGAGATGCCATAGGAATAACGGCTGGTGGAGTCCTGATCCAAGACCATCAAAGTCTGGCAGACTGATGGATTGACGGTATTGTAGGAACGATAATGAACTGGAGGCAAAAAAGTGTCAGCCCTGGTGAAGAACGAAGTCTTCATAGCCTTGGAACTCAGCTTAGAGTACAAAGCTGTAAACGGTTCAACCACTTGTACCGACTGGCACGGTCGAAGGAGCCCAGAAGCAGGTTGCTACACAGGCTGCAGGCGTGCAACCGATGATCGCAGCCCGGCTGACACTGCCGGCTGGTTTGATGGTTTGAGATCTGGAAGGAACTCAAACACAAAGTCAAGAGCTGCCCCCAGGTCAGAAGACTGTTGGCTCTCGACATCAGGTATGTATGACTCATCTTGTGGGTTGGAAGACACATAGCCCATCATGGGCAAACCAGCCGATGCCTCCCATGGTGTAGGCACACTTGAGGGATCAGAAAACGGCCTGCTTCCAATCCCGGGAGGCAGAGCCAGGGGGCGCCTGAAAACCACTAGTAGCCTCGCTGGAAGCCTCTTGGAAAGAACCTGAGTGAGCAAGGAGAGGGCCTCCCTAAGCTCATGGCCCGTATCGGCCGGTTCGACATAGGAACGAACCAGCAAAGTGGCTTCACTCCTGACCCTATTAACCAGCAAAGGGTCACGATTCTCAAGTACACCAGACGTGGGGAGACAAGTGGCAGACGAAAGATCTGAAGGCAGATGCATATAGGGGTACGACATACCCTGAGGATCTACACAGCGGGAACTCAGGAGAGTCACCGCAGACCTCAGAAGGACAGAAGGTCCAGGCTGCACAAAAGGCATTGGTCCTGCAAAACTGGCCATGGGACCAGAGTGCGTGGATGGAAAAACAACAGAGCTCATGGTGGCCCCACCATGAACATCCGAATCCAATGAGAAAACTGCTGTGCTCGACGGCTGAGAGACCACAGCAGAGGGTTCGGTCGGCAGCCCCTTCCAACTTTGCCGAGTTGAAGTCAGGGAAGGCTGAGACCGATACCCACGTCCACACTACCAGACATCTCTGCAGACCCCTGAAGGGATAAAACTGCTGTGCTCGATGGCTGAGAGGCCACAGCAGAGGGTTCGGTCAGCAGCCCCTTCCGAATTCGCTGAGTTGAAGTCAGGGAAGGCTGAGGCCGATACCCCATGTCCACACTACCAGAGATGAAGCTCTGCAGACCCCTGCAGGAATGAGCCAAGGCTGGCAGAAACAGTGACCGATGATGTTGCAGACGGAACAGCAGTAGCAGCAGATACGATGGGAGCTGTTGAATCTGGTGTAAAAGTGGAGAGAGCAACTAAGCTCGGCTCCCAAGGAGGAGGCACAACCCTAGTGAAAGCCTCAGATGTCGACTGGAGAGGGACCACAGTCCCGGAACCAGGCATCTCTTCACCAGACAACTCAACAGCTCCCGCAGCATCCACCACAGAAAAAGACTGCACATCCCACATGGAGGGGGTATAACTCTCACCAGACGTGGTCATGCTAGGAGACCCCGAACGACAGCGTTCCCCCTCCCCGCGGGTGTGGGAGGAACAGCCACGAAAACGCACCACCTGCTTGGGCAAAAGGCATTGCCCTCAAGGAACAGTCCTGGGCATAACAGAGGTGAGAGCAGTAGAAGAAAAAGGTGAACTCAACATATGTAGAAAGTAGAACACCCCCAACTATGAGAGAAAGGTGGCAGAAAATAAAGGACCGGCAGGAACACAAATGAACCCAGACGGCCAACAGGGACCAAAAAACAGAAATTCTGCCCTCAACAGAGAGGAGAAATCCTGTCCAATCAGCCCCCTGACACCTAACTCCAACAATAATAATAATATCCAAAATGATAACATAAATTTATCAACCGAAAAATTTTATGTCCGAACTGCACGAAATGCGAAAGTCACGCGCGAACACGGAGAATATATAAAATACAATGAAAATGTGGTTGAAAATAATAACGAGAATATATAAAACAGAGTCCTGTTATTATACGATTCTCAGATCCATAATTCCAATCACAGGTAACCATTATCAACGAGTTGAATTATCACTGTTTCTGAATGCAAATGGATGTCTCAAAAGAATGATTCATTAGTTACTGCCACGCACTGGTTACCGGAAGCCATGGATTTGTACTAAGAGAAGAGCGCCCCTACTGGGTGTGCGCCGGTAGCACTCAACCCAGTTTTTGGCTTATTTTTTTCTTGGTGCTTTTGCACCACCTTTCTTTCCCAAATCGCTTGGGAAAGATCGAAATAGAGAGTATATTTTCCGAGTTAGGGACTTCCACTGTAGTGCAAGCCTGTAGTACACAATTTTAAGGTTGTTGATTAGAAAATGCAGGGAGAAAATGCAGGGTGCAAAATGCACACACTCCATAAAACAGCTGTATTAATTAATATTCATGAACAAAGGAAAAATAAACTCTACAGTCAGCTACAGTGATGAATTGTGGGATATTTTTTTCGAACAGAAAAGTCATGGCACTTTATTGTTCTCCCTCATGTCTGAGTTGTTTCTGTGATGTGATTTTAAATCAAAATAAAATAATGCTGTGCACGTTTGTTAAAAAAAAAATGCTTTCTTAAAGATATTGGTTTCAGCTGAACATAAGGTACTGAGTACAGTAAATTGTATTCAATTGTTAACCGCCCAAAATATAACTGTGTTGTCAATTGTTTACGAACTCAGTTTCCCAGAACATCGCCAGAGTTTTTCATCCTCTGAACTAGTCTACAATATACCGGTATATCACGGTATTTTTTTCAATACCGATACTGGTATTGAAATTTGAATACCGTGCAGCCCTCACTGGAGGCAGATAAGCAGCCAAGGCAGAGACGTGATCCGAGAGAGAAAGCATGCCCAGCATCTCTTTGGATGAGCTCAACAGGGATGCCAAAAGTCGGCATAGGAATAACGGCCGGCTTGGGCTTAGAAAGCCAAAGGGAGGAGGAGTCCTGATACAAGACTATCAAAGTTTGGCAGACCGACAGATTGGAGAAATCACAGGAACGATAATGCACAGGGGCAAAAAGGTATCAGCCCTAGTGAAGAACGAAGTCTTCATAGCCATGGAACTCATCTTAGAGTCCAATGTTGCAAAAGCTTCGACCACATGTACCGACTGGTACAGTCGAAGGTGCCCAGAAGCAGGTTGCTCCACAGACTGTAGGCGTGCAACCGATGTTCGCGGCCTGACAAAACCTCTGGCTGGTCTGACGGTATAAGCTCCGGAAAGAACTCAAACACAAGGTCAAGAGCCCCCCCCCCCATCCCCCAAGTCAATAGACAGATGGCTCTGAAACCTGCTTGGTCAGACGGCTGGGAGACTGAAGCAGAGGAACCGGCCGGCAACCACGTCTGACTTCACCGAGTTGAAGTCAGGGAAGGTTAAGGCCAAGAATCCACATCCATCAAAGCAGAAATCCTGCAGACCCCTGCAGGGATAAGCCAAGGCTGGCTGAAATGGAGACCAATGCAGCAGCAACAGGAGTGGATACATCAGTAGCTGTTGACAAAGATGGAAAAGTGAAGAGAGCAACTGAGCTCGGCTCCAAAGGAGGAGTCACAACCCTAGTGACAGCCTCAGATGTCGACTGAAAGGGGATTCCAGTCCCGGATCCAGGCTTCTCTTCGCCAGAAAGTCAGCAGCTACCGTGGTATCCACCACCAGAAAAGACTGCAAACCCCCACTGAGGGGTAGAACTCTCTTCAGACAGAATCGGTTCAGGAAGCCCCAAACAAATGCGTTCCCCTTCCCACAGGTGTGGGAGGAATGGCATGTGCCCAAACTACATGATAGGCTGAAGCCTAAAAGGTGGAAAACAACATCGCCCACAGGGTCTTTCAATGGAACACCCATATAAAGTGGAGCATGAATGATGGGAAACTTCAACATGCTAAGGCAACAAAAATTGCACGCAAAGTATCGTCCTAGGCATATTTGGTGAGAGCAATATAGATGGGAAGGTGAACCCCCCACCACCCCCCCCCCCCCCCCCCCCCCCCAAAAAAAAAAAAAATCATGACTCCCCCAGCTACCAGAGTGAGGTGGCAGGAAACAAAGGCCAGACAGGAACAGAAAAACACCCCAACAGCCAAAATGGGAAAAGGTGGAAATTCGACCTTCAAAAGAGGGGAGAAAAGCTGCCACAACAGCCCCCAGCTTACACCTAACTCAGATAAAAGCATAACCCAAAGGGTTAGCATTAATGAACAAGAGTCCGATACAGCATGGTACTCGAAAATCACGTGCAAAATTGGTATAGAGATTTATCACGAAAAGTACAGTGATTAATCGAGAGAATATACAAAAACAAAGTCCTGTATGTCTGGATGGTAAAGAAACAGCTATGAGTCCACAATTCAGAACAGGAACATCATCAACATCGAATCAAAAGGTATCACTGTTGATGAGCAAAAAGATATGCATCTTCACAAGATGGCAGAAGAAAGAAGAATGACACGTTGGTTATACGTCTGTGCACTGGTACCAGAAACCATGGTTTAGTACAAGGAGAAGAGTGTCCCCTACTGGGTGTGCACCGGTCACACTCGACCCAGTTTTGGCTTATTTTTTCTTGGTACTTTTGCACCACATTTTTTTTTCCCAAATCGCTTGGGATTGAAAATTGAAAACACAATAAAATTTGAATGGAAATTTTTGTATATAAGGCTGGTCGTTTTTTATGCCCCCTGACTAAAGTCGGATGGCATATAGTGATTGAAGTGTGCGTGTGTCTGTCCGTCCATCTGTGTGTGTGTGTGTCCGAGCCAATAACTCGAAAACTGTTAGGGCCACAGTCATCGAACTTCACACAATTATAAAGGACCATGGGAGGATGTGTCACACACCATAGCCAGGTTCGTACCTTCAAGGTCAAGGTCACATTTCAAGGTCACACTAAAAATCGGTCAATATTCGTGTCTCAGCCATAACTCAGAAACGAATCATAGTACAATTGTTAAATTTTTTACAAATGTTAAGGACAGTCAGAAGGTGTGTCGTGTATAATAGTTTCTGCTGCATCTGCAAGGTGAAGGTCACAAGGGGGGGAGGGGCATGTGTTACCTTAGTAACATTCTTCTTGTTCCCTTTATGTTGGGCAAAGAGTTAATGCTGTAAATCATCAACGGTATGTCAGTTATTCAGCTACCTATCAAGGCAAGTGATTAATCAGTTAACCGCAGTTAATCTCTGTGATTAATCAATCAAGAAAACTCTTTAGCTGTTTCAGCTGTATACTAAACAAGAATTACTCCACTTCCTGAGGTTTCCAAGGGGTTCAGAAGTGGATATGTACAATCCTACCAACTTGTATGAAATGAAGGACAATGAAAAAAACATTACAGGATTCATTACAATTATTTAATATATGGCGCTTAAGATATCAGCATTTGAAACATGTGGTCTCCATAAGGAGTTGCAAATCAAACTAAAGGATTCTGACTCACAGATAAAAGTCAATTATCCAAGAGTTGATTTGTTTTAGAAATGTCTAAGTTTTCTGCATATCAAAAATGATATCTCTCAGGAAGTCTTTCAAAGATCAGAAATTCTGGAAACAATATCCAGCAATTTGATTACACTCATACATTTTTTTATTATCATGCATTTATGAAGTCTTCCAGCTTTTCTGTTGTAAAGAGTCAGCAGATGAATGAGATATTCCTCATACAAAATTTAATGCCAATATGTCTTCACTGATAATGCAGTGGGGACCCTGTTAATTGAATAGCCATTTTACCAGTGAAAAATGTGAAATTATCAGGAATATTCAAATAACAAGAATTTTGTCATTTTCTTGCATTGTGGTGATAAACTAAGTATTTATTCTTTTGTATCTTGTTTGACAGAGCTCACAAAGCTCTGTTAAACAAGATATAACTGAGTTAATGCTTATACAGTGAATCTTACTTAATTGGATATCTCTTTACAGAATATCTCTGTTAAGTGCAAGCCTGAAAATAAGCAGATTGTCATCTGCAAAATGAGGTCCCCAGAGGGTGAGTTTTGTGATGCTACCCTGCACAGCAGGGTAGCATCACAAAATTCACCCTCTGTGAACCTCAGTCTGAATCAAGGTCTCAAGCCAAAACAGAAAGATATACCTAGAGGATAAATTGGCCCATGGTATGGGATAGCATCAGCAAATTCACTCTCTGGGGGACTCCATTTTGCAAATAACAGGTTTCTTATATTCAGGCTTGGTTAAGTGCATATAACTTTAAAACACCAACCCATTTTACCATACCTATGTTACCTATTTTACCTGCATATAGCTTACAGAGTAATCTCCCGTTAACTGAATTAAAAATCTTGTAATCTGTCGAAGAATTACTTGGACTACAAATGAAATCACCACATGTATAGACATATTTGGCCTCACTACATCAAATAATAGGCATTTAATCTATTATGTCTTGTTTGAAATAGCTCAATGAGCTCTGTCAAACAAGATATAATGCAATAAATGTTTAGATTATCACAAGGCTTCCTGATCCTTCAGGAGCTCTGTTAAACAAGAAAAAATAGACTAAATGCTCAGTTTATTTCTAAAATAGAGAAAAGTGACCAAATTCCTTTTAATTGATAACTCCTGTTAATTGAATAATTTTCACTGGCACCATAAACATGATTCGGTTAATCGTTAACTCGGTTAATTGTAATTGGTGAGGATGCTACACACCAGACAATATAGACCAGCACTGCCAGCGACGCAAGAAAGCAATATTACTATTACTTTCACCCTACCTGGAATCTTTGTTAGAGGACACAAGAAAGTTTGTGGGTGCAGAATGAGTTTACACAAATTACTCAAAATGGTGCCATCAATTTTTTGTAGTATATAACTGGACTTTCATCTGTTGTAGAAGTCTATCATATAATAGACTTAAGATATAAACTTAGCGACTTGATTTGAACAAACTTGAATATGATCCTCCTAAAATGATGCATAACAAATATCAAAAGATACTAACTGGTGGTTCTGGAGAAGATTTTTTAGAGATTATTCTTCATATTACAGCAAGTTAAAATGTTGGATGGCATAGGGACCCAAATATTAACCTAGGAACTTGATTTGAACAAACTGAAATTTGCCCCCACTATGATGTTGTTAGGTCTTGTTTCCTTTTAAAAGGTCATATCAAGGTTATTGAATATCCTCGGCCACATGGCTATTTTGAGCCACAGTTATATTTTGTGGGGGTGTGGATTTAGTAAATAATTCTCATTAATGGTGATATGACCAAGCTAATCTGTTGATGGTCTTGATTCAAACAGTGAACTGTCAAGTGCATTTCAGTTGGGGGTCAAGGTCACACATGAGTGTTCAATGACTAATCCAGACCGCATGCGACCTGACAATTTGAAGGTTATACAAATGAGACAATCTTTGTGTAAATTTGCTTTGAGAAAGCCTTCTGGAAAAAATGAATAAGAAACCCATATATTTTTTATTTGTCAGAATGATCATCTTATGCTGTAAAATCCTCAGTGGAGGAATGAGGAATTCGATGCACGAAAATTGGAAATTTATCCCCAAAATGAGAAAATTTTGACCATTTTGAGCCATTTTTTTAGCCATCAACTGTGTCATTCAGTTGAGTGTATTTGAGTGATATTTTAAGATTTTTATTTTGTGCAGTTGTCTCCAGAAAAAGCCATATTCAGAACTTTCAGAAACTGTATACATTGTGAGTATTGTGAATAGGGGAGGTAATTTAAATGCAAAATATCCTCAGCCGTGTTAATGAGAAGCTGTGTATTTTTTGAAAAACCAACATTTTCACCTTAATAACTGTAACAAGACCTTAAGTAGAAAATACTATTTGCTTTCATTGCAATTTCTGGCCTCCAGTCTCCATAGCAACCAACTGTATCAGTGGGAATATGTTGCAGGATAACTGAAAGAAATATTAAAAGGTATTTTTCTTTTTCAGTGGAACTCTGTACAGATATTATTTCCTGGAAAGTTCTCCATCTTGGGGTATTTTATGTCCAGTAATGGTATTTATCAAGAGAATTATGTAGGGTTTTTTGGGGTTTTTTTTACAAAATTTTGCTTGACAATGCTATTCACTGGTATAGTTATATGGAGAACACTTTCTAATGATGAGGATGCTGTGGAGAAGTGTGGGTCGGGGCTGAAATATTGTATTCTTGAGGGAGGATGTAGTTTTCAAATGAAGGTAATTTCTGTTTTTTTTTTTTTTTAAATTTAATCAGTTAATGTGTGATCCTGATGTAGCTTTTGGTGCTGAAAGTGACTTTGCACATCAAAAATAAATAATAAATAACCATTGGTTTAGTCTGATTATTGGCAATATACCAACACAGCTGCTATGAGAGCTATTGTCCTTGGTGATACAACTGTGCATCCATCTAAATTGAAATCTAACTTTCTTATCTCAGGTTGAAGCATACTGCCTTGACAGAATAGGGGAAGGACTGGTGTTACATACTTTCATCTAATGCAAAATGTAATCTACAAAGCTTTTATCAGAGTCAGAAATGTGCAAGAGCAGGTCTTCTCTCACTGAACATTACTGTGTAAATAAACGTAAAAATTTGGGTATTGGATTGCTCGGTCTGCCGCTATCCATGGGGCTTAAGGGAACTAAGTTAACAATTTATTTCATATGCGCCATACATATTTTTCTCAGAATTAAATACAGATGCACATATACTGTTTCTGAGAGTGTGTAGAATTTTTTATTTTTCACTTAAGATCTCGTTTCCTATTAAAGGTCATATCTGAGGTTATTGAATATCCTCGGCCAAATGGCTATTTTGAGCCATAGTTTTATTTTGTGGTTGTGTGGATTTAGTAAATAATTCTCATTAATGGTGATATGGCCAAGCTAATCTGCCGATGGTCTTGATTCAAACTGTACTATCAAATGCAATTCAGTTGGGGTCAAGGTCACACAGGAGTGTTCAATGACTAATCCAGACCTGTTTGGGACCTGACAGGGGTGTGGTGCCATTGCGGTAACCAGTTCTCATCAGATCACGAAAGTTAAGCAACGTCCAGCCCGGTGAGTTTTTGGATGGGTGACTGTCTGAGTGATCGATTTGGACTCCCACATTGTGTCCTTGGGCAAGGCACTTAACTCCATTTGTCCACATGGGGGCATAATGACGCTGTGTACTAAGGCATACTGCATGTCGATGGTGCACATGTCTTCAATAAATCTAATCCTGCCTGTGCTGCAGTGTGGAGTTACAATGTTGGGGAGCTGAAGCTGCTCATCGTTGCTTGGTGGTTCTCTCCGAGTACTCCGGCTTCCTCCACCCATAAAATTGTCACCGACACGATATGACCTTGGCTGTTAAAGGGTTGTTAAACCTTAATAAATATATATATATTGGGACCTGACAATTTGAAGGTTACAAATGAGACAATTTTTGTGTAAATTTGCTTGGAGAAAGCCTTCTGAAAAAACGAATAAGAAACCCATATGTTTTTTATTTGTCAGAATGATCATCTTATGCTGTAAAATCCTCAGTGGAGGATATAACACAGTTTTATGACTATTGACGCACAGAAATTGTAAATTTATCCCCAAAATGAGAACATTTTGACCATTTTGAGCAATTTTTTTAGCCATCAACTGTATCATTCAATTCAGCTGAGTGTATTTGAGTGATATTTTAAGATTTTTATTGTGAGCAGTTGTCTCCGGAAAATGCCATATTCAGAGATTTCAGAAACTATATATATTGTGAGTATTGTGAATAGGGGAGGTAATTTAAATGCAAAATATCCTTGGCTGTGTTAAAAGCCGTGTATTTCTTGAAAAACCAATGTTTCACCTGAATAACTGTAACGAGACCAAATATCAAAAGATTCTGACTGGTAGTTCTGAAGAAGACGATTTTTAAAGAATATTCCTCATATTGCACTAAGTGAAAATTCGGGCTGCCAGAGGGGGCTCAAATAAGAACCCAGGGAAAGATTCTGACCAGTGGTTCTGGAGAAGATTTTGTTTTTAAAAACATGCTGATTCAGGATTTTATCATTAATAATAGTGTTGAAAGGGTGTATCCTGTATGGTGCCCAAATCTGGGGACTTGATTTGAATAAACTTGAATCTGACTCCCTAAGAATGTTGTATACCAAATATCAAAACATTCTGAACAGTGGTTCTAAAGAAGATTTTTTTATGTTTTGAAAGCATTCTGATTCAGCATTTTCCCATTGCCAACAGTGCTAAATGGGTGTCCCCTGTATGGAGCACAAACATGCACCCAAAGACTTGATTTGAACAATCTGACACCTCTAAAGAAATTGGAAACCAAATATTAAAAGATTCTGATTGGCTGTTCTGGAGAAGATTTTTTCATTTGTTGAAAAATAATGACTCGGCACTTTTTCTATTCCCTATACCATACCCTATAACACGTATTCAACTGCAATTCTTTCTTCCCATTCAGTTCTACTGGTCCTAGGGATGCTGCATAGTATATAACAATTCTCTGTTCATGCGGTTTGGGAAATATGGGTATTTGAATCTTCTTTTTACTTTTAGCTTCAGGGGATTCAGGAGTGTTAAAATTTTTTTTTTTTTTTTTGTGGGGGGGGGGGGGGGGGGGGGGGGGGGCGTGAATCAAGTACTTATGACCCAATATTACCACATACCAAATTTGGTTCAAATCAGCTTGTGGATACCGGAAACAGAAGATTCAGGCTGGACCAGAAAATCTTGCCCCTCCAACAGGCCCATAACTATTGTAAATATTGCCCGTCATACTTCCCTTGATTAACCTTAAGCATATATCTCAAAAGGAAGCTAAATACCAAATAACAACTCTTTCCATCCATTGAATCATGAGAAGGTTTTTTTTAAAGTAAAGCAATTTCCCCCACCCCAACTCCTATGGGGCATGGTGACTTGATTTGAATAAAATCACATTACAACCCCATGACCAACAATTCTCTAAAATTTCTTCAAAATTGGTTCAATGCTTTTTAAATAAAAGCTACAAACACATCCTTCATGCAGGGCGATGAACACGAATGAGAGATGGAGAGTGATCATCACACCCAACTCTACAATTACACTGAAGCTCAGAATTGATCAAATCATGTTATCACAAAAGATTTCTTCTTGACATCTCCGTTTGTGTTTAGGTAAAATCATCTGATATGATACCAAATATCAGCACAAGAATGGATAAACCACCCTTTGAAATTTTTTTTAATATTTTGGAAAAACATCCAAGGGATAAGGATGCAATGCTAAAAAAAGATCAAGGGGTGAATTCACTTTAAAGTAAAATCTTAATTAATTTAATCTTATTTGTTTTACAAGGATTGGTGAACAAGTTATGCAACTTATATTAACACCTCTCCTTGGCCCAATGGTGCAGGTGTGTGGGATGACCTTCGAAGCGGCAACGTCGTGGCCTCGCTCTTCTCGAATACTATGAAGGAATCTTTAGCCTGCATGGAGTGTGTTTTTCTCCGCACAGAGGACAGCCATTTTACATCCCCGCCCAGTAGGATGGTACGCAGTGACAGCATCAACCCCTCAATTGATGCTGACAGAGAGTGTTCGGACACATCAAGAACTTCCCCCAACCGGGGATCGATCCGAGACCTCTGCAATGAGAGACCAGCGCACTAATCTACCTGGCCACCACTCTCATGATCCACAGCTTAGTAAAAGTTACACCGTTTTACAACTCGAGCGTGTCTGTGGTGGTGTGATGTCTATACCCATGGGCAATGTGCCACACCTGAGGAACACGATGTGTGCTGCTTAGATTCATGAATGCCAAATAGACAAACAGTAATCTTATTGAAGCTCTGATCACATGACCAATTTGCAAAATGAAATGGGCTTACATACAAAAAATTCTTCTGTTTTCTTTGTGACTTCTGTCACTCCTGATTGGCAATTTTTGCAAAGAAATTACAAGATCCTGATCTATTGCTTAACCCTTTACCCAACGTAACGGCCAAAACCGGCCAGCGCTATCCTAAAAAATCACCAATTAATTTTCAATATATTTTCATTTTTTGTCTCAAAAACATAGGTTATGACCCCTCATTGGAACGAGCTCGTCGAGCTCGTTCCAACGAGGGGTCATAACCTATGTTTTTGAGACAAAAATTGAAAAAAATTAGTTATTCAAGAATTTTTTTTGCAAGTGTCGTCTGCTTTTCATGTTAGGTAAAGTGTTAAAAACTGAGATAAAAATGAAACTAATCGGCACGCATAAACACTGGCCTTAGAGAATAACTGTCTGCTGTAAAAACCCTCTAGATAGCATATAATTGCATTGAAGGACATTTTCTAATGCTCACTAGTTAGAGATGATTACTGGAACCCCTCTTCAATCATTACAGGGGAAGGATTCTCTGTCTTTAATCAGCAGTGATTAATGGTGCTGAAGTGTCCGTGTGTCCAGAATTAGCAGCCTTGATTGAATACTGTCTTTGATCCCTGACAATTACAGAGACTGTAGTGTATCTCCCTGTCATTTGTGGACCAATTGTAAATCAATTCCTTGTACACAATATCATCCATAACCTCCCAAGTTCTCAAGTACCTAGTTGTGGTGACAGTTATCTTCAGAAATTCTTCTTGTAATCAAGACTTAAGAGTCCATATTTCAGGTTAGCCCTCTTTGTGGGCCAGTCTAATAAAAATACCTTTGTTTATTGATTGGAGTTTAATGACATTTAACAGGCTGTCACCTCAAGTTTCTGTGTTAGGCCCCCATTATAATATCCAAATGATATGTCCTTAGTTAAAAATTATGCACAATTAATATTGTTCTAAAAGTATTTTTTTATTTGGAATAAGCAGACTCTAGCTTATGTGATCACTTATTTGCACTGAGTGACCTTTGAATGTACCTATCAACATGTTTACAGATACTGTTACATGGAATCTATTTTTAGTTCACTGTACATGTATGCAGCTCACTGATTGTTCAAGTAGGTTACCCTTGTTTACTTGAAATTGGAATCATCTAGAAGCTTAATGAGGTGACTTTATTCAACCAATCATAATTAATTCTTTACCTAACAAGAAAAGCAGGTGACACTTGCAAACAAAATTCTTGAATAAATAATGTTTTTCATTTTTTGTCTCAAAAACACAGGTTGTGCCCCCTCATTGGAACGAGCTCGATGAGCTCGTTCCAAAGAGGGGTCATAACCTATGTTTTTGAGACAAAAAATGAAAAAATAATGAAAATTAATTGGCGATTTTTGTGAATAGCGCTAGTCGGTTTTGTCTATTACGTTGGGTAAAGGGTTAAGGCAAAAAAAAAGATATTTGGAGAAATTTCTTATTCTGGAACTTTCTATGTGAAGAATATAAATAACTCCTGTCAACAGAATTCAGGCTTTCTTTTAATATAGACAGCATTAAAAAGTAAAATTATTTTACACATTCGGCATTCACTGAACATGTGAGATTATTATTACAGGGCAATGCATTTTTACAGAAGCAGCTGAGTTTTATATATACTACTCAAAGTTTGTTAAGCACCAAATATTTGACACATCATTGTGAAATTTGCTTGTGAAATATTTGCGACACTTTTGGTGGATATGATTGAGGAATATATTGAGATGGTCCCCAGTGTTTACTTGAGCTTTCTTGACAGGCAGACTTTTTGTGACAGTCGTAGAAAGCATGTACTCCTTGATTTTCATGATGTTTTCGTGTACTGTCTACATGTACATGACATGTGTAGGGTATTCAATCTTCATTTCAATACACACCCTTGAGATTTAATGATTGAATATGGTAAATGCAAATGTAAGAAGACATTTGTCTGAAGCAGAAATGTGGCGGCTGTAGGGATGGTGGAGCAAAGGGCTACCCATCATCAGGTTGGTGAAGCCCTTGGTGTGTACCATACGGTGATCACCAGAGCCTGGGCAAGATTTCAGCAGTATAGCACACCAGTAAGACAGTATGGTGGTGGCAGAGACAGGGCAACATCTGTAGCTGAAGACCGGTTTTTGATCATTCAGGCCCGTATGAACCGCTTTGCCACAGCAACCCAGCTTTGCAGTGACCTTCAGAATGCATCCGGTGTAAATGTTTCGACGCAGACAATCCAGGCAAGGTTGCACGAAGGTGGTCTCCGATCGAGAAGACCATGTATTCGCATTCCGCTGTCCCAGAACCACAGCCAGGTACGATATGAATGGGCCATAGACCATGTTGGATGTACCAGAGAAGATTGGCGACCTGTCCTTTTTACAAATTGAGTCAAGGTACTGCCTAGACTGCACCGATAGGCATTCTAGGGAATGGGGAAGACGAGGAGAGCGATTCCATGCAGCCAACATTGCTGAGCATGACTGCTATAGTGGAGGGTCAATCATGGTCTGGGACGGCATCAGCAGGGATGGACGTACAGAGCTCTGTGTCCTTGAACGTGGTAGATTGACTGCACAGCAGTACATTGATGAGATCCTGGATGTCCACGTCAGATTGTATGCAGGTGCAGTGGGTGATAGATTCTTTCTGGTGGACGATAATGCCCGTCCTCATGTTGCCCATGCTGTCAGGGAGTACCGACAGAGGGAGGGAATTGAGCGTATGGACTGGCCAGCAAGATCCTGTGACCTCAATCCAATCGAACATGTCTGGAATGGGTTGCAGCTTTCAATTTCAGCCCATCCAGTCCAGCCAAGAAGTATCCAGGATTTGGTGCCATGCTAGTCCAAGAATGGAACAACATCCACAAAGGACCACCAGGAACCTGTTTGGAAGCATGAGAAGGCGTTGTCAAGCTGTAATTAACAGTAATGGGTCTCATACTCGATATTGAAGCCATACCAGTTTGCTCCGTCAACTTTATGGCAAATTGAAAAATTTCCTATTTTACCAATAATATCCATTTTCCATGGTTATCGTATTCAAAAGCTAAAAAATAATGTCTAATAAAATCTTAATTTCTGTACTTAAATCATTAAAGATATAATTAAATAAAAAATATATACACTTTTCATTACAATATTTCAACTAAAACGTAAAACAGGTAGTTGAATATACTTGCTGCTTAGCAAAGTTTGAGAAGTATACATTCTAAGGAATATCTTGGTGTAAAGGAAAAGTGTTTCCAAAAGAGAATTTTGAAGAGAATTTATTCTTCTTGTGAACAAGAATTTACTTTTGAGAAAAGCCAGGATCCTACTGGTTTACTTTAATACTACCTGTGGTGCCAAAACTTATTGGATATTAATTCCATTTGAATTTTGCTCAGTTCTTTATTGGAATTTATTGGAGTCTGCTAAAAATTTTTAGTGGACATTTCATTACAATTTATTGGATACTGTTTCTGCGGACACATTCTTGGACATTATGATACCAGCTGAAAAATGTCTTCATTACTGGATTTTATTTAAGTTTATTTTGGACTAATTGATAAGTGTTACTGTTTTTATTTTTTGTATTCAAATAGTATAAAAGATTTTGTATCATTTTCATCTCAAATTGTTTTTGTTATTAAATTTTAGAATAGTTAAATTCAAGTTGTTGTTGCTGATTATCAGATTTCTTTCTGTTACCATTTTTGTCATTTTTAAATAGTAATATTTCTAAATTCTAAAAATGCCAATAGGATCACCGATCCAATGTCGAGTTGTGACACCACAAAAGAAGGTTTAATCATTATCAACTTATCGTCTGGAAACCAATTGTTTACAATTTACTATGTGAAGGGTCACTGTGACCTTGACCTTTGACCTAGTGATTCCGAAATAAATAGGGCTCTTTCTTGCACCAATGCCAACCTACCTATGAAGTTTCATGAACGTAGGTGGAACCATTGTCAAATTATCATCTGGAAACCAATTGTTTACTATTTATTATGTTCAAGGTCACTGTGACATTGGCTTTTGACCTAGTGAGTCCAAAATAAATAGGGGTCTTCCACTCACCTAGGCCAACCCACCTATGAAGCTTCATGAATGTGGGTCAAACCATTATCAAGTTATCGTCCGGAAACCAATTGTTTACGATTTACTATGTTCAGGGTCACTGTTGACCATTCCCCTAGCAAGTCCAAAATAAATAGGGTTCTTCCTCTCACTGATGCCAACCTACCTATGAAGTTCAATGAACGTGGGCTGAAACATTATCAAGTTATCATCCAGAAACCAATTGTTTACGATTTACTATGTTGAAGGTCACTGTGACCTTGACCTTTCACCTAGCGAGTTCAAAATAAATAGGATTCTTCCTCTCACTGATGCCAACCTAATTATGAAGTTTCATGACCATGGGTTGAACCATTATCAAGTTATCATCTGGAAACCAATTGTTTTGATTTACTATGTTCAGGGTCAATGTGAACCTTGACCTTTGACCTAGTGAGTCCAAAATAAATAGGGTTACCGACCGCCCAACCACCCGCCATTCATCAAACTATAAGTCGAGTTTGACTTCGTCACAACTCGACTAAAAATTGTTCAACTTTCATTTTTCTTCAAATGCATATTTAACTAGAGAAACAGAATTTACTGCATCCAGTAAATTCAAGTCTGTGTGAAAAGGGTTAAAGTATCAGGAATAAACTCTACAGAAAGAGAATTTATGGAGGCTTATCTTCTGGTGTAAAATATTTTTTAACAAATCAGAAATGGGTTTTTCGTTAACAGTATTTACAGATATTCATACAGGAATCAGAACAATTTTTATAAGAAACCAGAAAAGGCATATATGTGACCAGCATTTAAAGGGTTCGATACACGAATCAGAAATGGACAATTTTGGCTCTGCCCACTAATTTGAGTGATGAAATACATTCATAAACTTTAGAAATACATTAAGGTGTAAATGCATTTCCCAGTCTTTCTGAATAATATGCACTTGATGACCTCATTCAGGTGGACCATATATTGAATCTCCAGCAATGTTTAACTCAGTTAGTGTAGTCCCATGTCCACATCTACATTGAAGAATGAGCGCAACCCACTTTGAAATAATGGCTCCACCAACTTCAGATCTGTCATCTGACATTCAGATCGAACGGGTGAGAAAAACATAGATAAGTGCAAACTGGTTATTGTTAACCAGCATGCCAAAATGCATAGAGATAGGACGGTCCGTATTTGAGTTGTCGCGCTGACAAAGGGTGCATAAACTCTATGTCGGAGATATTGTCATAAAAACCTTAAAAAACCCCAAGAGCTCATTTGAAAGCCTGCTCTTAAAAGCATCTAGTGGCCTAAACAAGGCATACATAAAACTAGAACTTCTCTAATAAATTAATTTTAAACAGTCATAGCACTAACACAGTTAACAGAACATTCAACTATGTCAGTATTGCATCTTTTACCAGCATCCTGACAGTATTGTGATAGGTTTCAATAACAAATCTAGAGTGTAGTTTTACAATTACATGTACACTGGAATTCTTCATTATCAAGTTGTTTGTTTTTATATTAACTTGGTTTGGGAATTAATTCTGTACAATGAGATTAAATAAATAGATTATGTTATTGTATTTGACAGTCACAGCTTTCTCCCCACTGCTTTTTGTGAAATTCTTTCATGGAGAAAATATTCATACAGGAATCAGAACAATTTTTCTAAGAAACCCGAAAAGGCATATATGTGCACACCATTTATAGGGTTCGATCAAGGAATCAGAAATGGACATTACTGCCGCTACCATTTATTTGAATGATGAGATACATGTATAATCTTCAGAACTGCATTAATTGGTATAAAATGAAATTCCCAATAGGTCGAAAAAGTATGCATTTAATGACCTCTCTTGACCGCATAGAGGTGGACCACATTTTGAACCTCCAGCAAGTTTCAACTCATTTGGTGTAGGTACCATTACTATAGGTCATACTAAACCTGAAGTATGAGCATAAACTACTTTATAAATATTGGCTCCACCAACTCCGGATCTGCCATATTTGTATATGATGGCAAATGTTCATATTAGCAAGGCAATGATGAAGTGCATGCATGGTACCTCTGGAAAATATATTGCAAGTAAAAAGGTTCAGTAATGTTGGAATGTAGACGTTGAAAGGCCTTGAAGACCTCCAAGAGCCTGTCTGAAGACTTATTGGCATTGTCAAAATACCGAGGTCCCATCTACATCCATGTGTGTTTAGAACAACACTGTGAGAATGGAAATGGTTTTCATTATTCTCAATGATTTTTTCGAAGAGAGGTGCACCATCGAAGTGCAGTACGCTTTAGTACACAGCTCCTCCGTGCCCCCATATTAAGATTTTCAGAGGGTTAAAATATTCGCTTTAAATATTCCATTTTAATCCTTTAACCCTTTACCCAGATAGTAGAGGTGCAGGCTGCAAGCCGAGAGGTCCTCGGTTCGAATCCCACCTGTGGCAACCGTGTTGTGTCCTGGGGCAAGACACTTCACCCCCATTGCCCACGTAGGGGCACGGTGACGCTGTGTACTAAGGCGTACTGTACGTCGATGGTGCACCTGTCTTCAACCAATGCTAACCCTGCTTGTGTGGAGTTGGTATGTTGGGGAGCTGACAGTTGCTCGCTGTTGCTCGGTGGTTCTCTCCGGGTACTCCGGCTTCCTCCACCCGTAAAACTGTCACAGTCATGGTTAGCCATTGTGCAGAAATATGTGACCTTAAAACACCAATAAAAATAAAAAAAACCTTTACCCAATGAATCGGCCGCATCCGCCCGCGTAATATGCAAATTGAGAAGTTGAAAAAATATTAGTTCCAACGAGGGGTCCCATGATATGGTTTTGTTGAAATTGTTTGGAAAATTTGAAAAAAATGATATTTGAAATAATAAATTTTGCTATCGTCTCCGTTGGGTAAAGGGTTAAATGGGGGCACAATGGCTGAGTTGGCAGAGGTGCAGGCTGCAAGTCGAGCGGTCCTCACTCTGTCCTTGGGCAAGACACTTCACCCCATTGCCTACGTGGGTGCATGTTGGCGATGTGTGCTAAAGCGTACTGCACATCGATGGTGCACCTGTATTCAACCAATGCTAACCCTACTTGTGTGGAGTTAGTATGTGGGGAATCTGATAGTTGCTCGCTGTTGCCCGGAGGTCCTCCTCCCCAGGTACTCTGGCTTCCTCCGCCCGTAAAACTATCCTGGTCATGGTAAACCACTGTGCAGAAATATGTGAAATTAAACACCAATAAATAAATAATCCTTTAAAAAATGAGCTCATTCCAATGAAGGGTCATAAGCTGTGTTTTTCAAGCAAAAATGAAAAAGTAATTAAAACTGAAGACATTTCTGTGTATAAAGCTGACCGGTTTTTGCCGTTATATTGGTTAAAGGGTTAAGAATCCCTTAGTTTGGAAAGCACACTGAAAAGGTGTCCCATTCCGCATAGAATTAAATGTTTCAGAAAAGAGAGCGAAAAACATTCTGTAGCCATGAGTTATATTAAAGATATTTTTTTACTCACATCGAAGTATTAAGAGGGTTAAAATCTGACCATTCAAATATTCCATTTTATTACTTTGTAACTGTGATAGGTGTTTCGAGAAAGCCACACACCACTCCATCCCAAAACCTCTCAATCCTGAGTTATGATTGAGAATAAATAGATTTTTAAAAAAAAATGCTTTGAAAAGTGAAGGTTTCTCTCTCTCTTCAATGACTGAGACTGAAGTTTTCGAACATGATACAACATAAATATACAGTGCTGTTCAATGTAACAAAGAATTCTATCTCAGCTTTCTCTCTGGAGATTTCTGTTTTAGATAATGGTTACAGCTTCAGCTAACTCATTTCCCAGTAAATGTTGTAAACATATTTTTAACATCTAGAGCCCCAAGGCCCCACATGCCTCCAAATCATAGATGACCAAATACCAATGGCAGGCAGTCTATCAGTATACCAAAAACATTGAGATAGGATTGATTGTATTTGGGTTATCATGTTGACAAACAGTGCATAGAAGACATTCTATGAATGTTATTAATTTATTGGGGTTTAACGACACTTCAACAGCTAGGCCCACCTCGTGTCGTACAGTTTTTATGGATGGAGGAAACCAGAGAACACAGAGAACCACCAAACAACAACAACAAGCAACTGTCTGGATCCCCAACATGCTAACTCCACACAAGCAGGGTTAGTGCAAGTGTATCATTGGCATGCAGTATGTTTTAGTACACAACATCACTATGCCATTATGTGGGCAATGGGGGTGAAGTGTTTTTGCCCAAAGACACAAGGCAGTTGCCGCAGATAGGATTCGAACTGAGAACCTCTCGGCTTGCAGCCTGCACTTCTAACTGCTTAGCCACCGTGCCCCTCTATGAATGTAATGGGAATACTTTAGAGGCTTATTTTGGGGATAAAATAGTTTTAAAGAAATAAGAAATAGGTTTTCAATGACAGTATTTATAGATATTCATTCAAAAATCAGTTAATTTTTTCCAAGAAACCAGATAAGGTATATATCTTCACAGTATTCAAAGGGACCAATGAAGGGAATGCACAAGGAGGTTCAAAAATATGATTTCCAGCAATTCTGGTAATAGCCCTCGTGACTCCTGTTCGACCTTGGCCCAAATTTTGAATCTCCATCGAGTGTTGACTCATTGGTATTGGTTCCAGGTCCATACATCATACCATGCTTGAAATATGAGCATGACCCACTTTCACGAATTTTGGCCACACCAACTTTTTACGTAAAAATGGATGTATGGACTTCAGGAATGCTTTAGGGAGTCAAAAAATGTGATTTCCAGCAATTCTGAAAAAATGCACTCAATGACCACAAGTGACCTCCGTAACCTTGACCCACATTTTTGAACCTCCATCAAGTGTCAACTTATTTAGTGTTGGCTCCAGGTCCATGCATCACACCATCCTTGAGATATGAGCGTGACCCACTTTCAAAAATTTTGGCCACGCCCACTTTTTTCATGAAAAAATGCACATCTGAATTTTGGGAAAGCATTTAGAGGTCAAAAAATGTGATTTCCAGCAATTATGAAAAATGCACTCATTGACCCTCGAGTGACCTCGGTGACCTTGACCCATATTTTGAATCTCCATCAAGTGTCGACTCATTTGGTGTTGGTCCCAGGTCCATACGTCATACCATGCTTGAGATATGAGCGTGACCCACTTTCAAAAATGTTGGCCCCGCCCACTTTTTTTTACGTCAAAATGCATGTGTATATGTCAGGAATGCTTTAGGGTGTCAAAAAATGTGATTTCTAGCAATTATAAAGAATGCACTTAACTGGTAGAGTGCTGGAAGCCCATATTTGGGCTTTACTAAAAGTGACAGGCAATAACTGTCTGTAGCTACATTCTGCCTGAGGAAGCCTTTATTGTCCCTGATATGAATCAGATTTTTTATACAATACCTTGCTCTCTGACATTTAATTGGATAGTGCCTATAAGGCATTATCCAATTAAATGTAATAGAGCAGTATATGATGAGCTTTGATTTGTTGTCAGAAAAAACGCACTTTACCAGTTAATGAACCCTAGGTGACCTCCATGACCTTGACCCATATTCTGAATCTCCATCGAGTGTCGACTCATTTGGTGTTGATCCCAGGTCCATACGTCATACCATGCTTGAGATATGAGCATGACCCACATTCAAAAATTTTGGCCACGCCCACTTTTTTCATGAAAAAATGCACATCTGAATTTTGGGGAAGCATTTGGAGGTCAAAAAATGTGATTTCCAGCAATTATGAAAAATGCACTCATTGACTCCTGAGTGACCTCGGTGACTTTGACCCATATTTTGAATCTCCATCGAGTGTCGACTCATTTGGTGTTGGTCCCAGGTCCATACGTCATACCATGCTTGAGATATGAGCGTGACCCACTTTCAAATATTTTGGCCACGCCCACTTTTTTACGTCAAAATGCATGTGTGTAAGTCAGGAATGCTTTAGGGTGTCAAAAAATGTGATTTCTAGCAATTATAAAAAATGCACTTAATGACCCCTAGGTGACCTTCATGACCTTGACCAATATTCTGAATCTCCATCGAGTTTCGACTCATTTGGTGTTGATCCCAGGTCCATACGACATACCATGCTTGAGATATGAGCGTGACCCACTTTCAAAAATTTTGGCCACGCCCACTTTTTTTACATCAAAATACATGTGTGTACGTCAGGAATGCTTTAGGGGGTCAAAAAATGTGATTTCTAGCAATTATGAAAAATGCACTTAATGACCCCAAGTGACCTCCGTGACCTTGACCCATATTTTGAATCTCCATCGAGTGTCGACTCATTTGGTGTTGGTCCCAGGTCCATACGTCATACCATGCTTGAGATATGAGCGTGACCCACATTCAAAAATTTTGGCCACGCCCACTTTTTTCACGTCAAAATGCATGTGCGTATGTCAGGAATGCTTTAGGGGGTCAAAAAATGTGATTTCTTGCAATTATGAAAAATGCACTTAATGACCCCTAGGTGACCTCCGTGACCTTGACCCATATTTTGAATTTCCATCGAGTGTCGACTCATTTAGTGTTGGTCCCAGGTCCATACGTCATACCATGCTTGAGATATGAGCGTGACCCACTTTCAAAAATTTTGGCCACGCCCACTTTTTTTACGTCAAAATGCATGTGTGTACGTCAGGAATACTTTAGGGGGTCAAAAAATGTGATTTCCAGCAATTCTGAAAAATGCACTCAATGACCCCTAGATGACCTCCATGACCTTGACCCATATTTTGAACCTCCATCGAATGTCGACTCATTTGGTGTTGGTCCCAGGTCTGTAGGTCATACCACGCCTGAGATATGGGCGTGACCCACTTTCAAAACACCCCTACAGACACCCCTGATACCCCAGGAATCTGAAAAATATTCAGTGCCGAGAACTTGTGGCTGTCTATCAGCATGCCAAAAATCAATGAGATAGGGCAATTCGTTTTCGAGTTATCTTGCGGACAAAAAAGTGATGAGAAGATAGAAGACAGGAGAAGAAGAAGAAGAAGAAGAAGAAGAAGAAGAAAAAAAAGAAGAAGAAGAAAAAGAAGAAGAAGAAGAAGAAGAAGAAGAAGAAGAAGAAGAAGAAGAAG
This sequence comes from Pictodentalium vernedei, assembly GCA_031216915.1. NCBI lineage: Eukaryota > Metazoa > Mollusca > Scaphopoda > Dentaliida > Dentaliidae > Pictodentalium > Pictodentalium vernedei. The sequence continues at coordinate 170,082,820 of CM062288.1, read as the reverse complement.
AAAAAAAAGAAAAAAAAGAAAAAAAAAAAAGAAAAAGAAACCGTGCAAAAACAGTAGTCTGTGTGTTTCACACAGACTAATAATATCTTACTTTCTATAAGGATCTGAAAATTTTATTGGTTTTAAAATGTTAATTACAGGCAAGCTGCACATAAACTATACATGTATATGACTAGATGGAATCTATATTTATATTTATTTATTAGGGTTTAATGACACTTTAACAGCCAAGGTCATATCAAATTTTTTTAAAATTTCAACGAAACCATATCATGTGACACCTCAGTGGAATGAGCTCAATGAGCTCATTCCAATAAGGTGTTACATAATATGTATGGTTTTGTTGAAAGTTTGTGAAATTTTTTTTTCAACTGCTAAATTGGAAAATTATGTGGATGGATGTGGTCAATTCGTTAGGTAAAGGGTTAAAAAAAAAAGCAAGAACTCTATAATTTAATAATGATTGCATTTGGTAGTTCAGTGTAAAGAAAAAGTTGTCGCTAAGATTAATTTGTAACCAAGTTTGTCAGTGACATATGATATACACAGTCTCAGTTGATTTCATATTAAACTCGAGCTTTACTAGTGTCCAGTGTGAAATTATCTAACACCATATATAGCATTTGATGTCACTGTTGGAAAGAGAGATGACAAATACTTGTAAAATAAAACTCTGCCAGAGCTCCAGGATGATCTCTTTGCAGAGTCTGTACTACCTACCCCTTCCAATCTTCTACAAAATATATTTTAAAAGGGAATTTACCATTCAATGTACAAATCCAATGTCAGATCAGGTTCATTTCGCCACAAGTTCTTCTCACAAACTGAGAAGCCATTAAACGATATATGATAACGTTCTGATTGATTTTGTCAAGAACTAACATTGTTACTTTTTATCCCTGAATTTTAAAAAATGCGAGGATATTGTCGTGATCTCCGTCCATATGTCCATACGTCCGGTTTTGTAATTCGAAATGTTGTATCTTTCTACAGTTGTTCAATAAGGTCTGGGCAATCCAAAAATACCACTTCTAAAGTTTTGTGCCACCAGGTAGCTTCTGTGGAGCCATTTGAAAAATGCGCTAATTTTTCATTTTTGTTTCGAATAATCCCAACCTATGTAATTCAGAGTTCTATAACTGCACTAGGGTGTTGCTAAATGATCTGTAGATGTGCATGAAGGTTTAAGATTTTTCAGGTGCCATGTGGCTGAGCCACCGTTGCCACTTTCGTGTTTTCTTAGACCGTTTCCGGTGAAATGCTCCTAGGGTATGTAATTCGAAACGCTAAAACCATGCTCAAATGTTGCAGTAGGGTCTGTAGATGCACACGAAGGTTTCGGATTTTTCAGGTGCCACCTGGCTGTGCCACTGTTGCCACTTTCATGTGGTCTTAGACCTTTTCCGGCGAAAGGCTCCTAGAGTATGTAATTCGAAACTCTAAAAGCATGCTCAGCTGTTGCAGTAGGGTCCGTAAATGTGCACGAAGGTTTCAGATTTTTTGGGTGCCATGTGGCTGTGCCACTGTTGCCACTTTCATGTTTTCTTAGACCGTTTCCGGCGAAAGGCTCCTAGGGTATGTAATTCGAAATGCTAAAACCATGCTCAACTGTTGCAGTGGGGTCTGTTGATGCGCATGAAGGTTTCAGATTTTTCAGGTGCCTCGTGGCTGTGCCACCATTGCCACTTTCATGTTTTCTTAGACCGTTTCCGGCAAAAGGCTTCTAGGGTTTGTAATTCAAAACACTAAAATCATGCTCAAATGTTGCAGTAGGGTCTGTAGATGTGCATGAAGGTTTTGGATTTTTTACGTGCCACGTGGCTGTGCCACCGTTGCCACTTTCGTGTTTTCTTAGACCGTTCCCGGTGAATGGCTCCTAGGGTATGTAATTCGAAATGCTAAAACCATGCTCAAATGTTGCAGTGGAGTCTGTAGATGTGCACAAAGCTGTGTCACCTGTGCCACTCAATACTGATTTTAGTGTGTCATATAATACATTTCATTTTTGTATCAAGCATTCATACAAAGTCAAGAATGCAAATGCGGGGATACACCATAGTGTGCTTTGCACACAAATGACACTCCCTCTAGTTTCCACTTTTCACCTTGAGCCATACACATGCAATTGCAGAGAAATGGATATGCTGTTTCTGGAAACAAAGCATTTTCATCTGATAGAATGATAATGTGTTCTTTTGCAATTTAACCCTCTGCACACTGATGTTAAAATACCAAAATTTTGAGCAGCAAACGTTTTCCCATAATGCAACTAAGAATTTAACCAGTCTTCTTTGTCAGAGCTCAATGGATAAAATCAAAGTTGAATTTTGGAAAAAGTTTGTTACTTGAAATTTCTATATTTCAACATTAGTGTACAGAGGGTTAACCCTCTGAACCCTGGTGGTATCTTCCATGTCAGTTCAACTGCTGCAGCAGTTGGAAGAGTCCATGTTCATTATCTGGGGGTAGACCAATTAATATTTTCTTTTTTGAAAGTATTGATTGGTCTGCCCCACACCACTTTGTAGCCATTCTACTTAATGAAATTATGACATATTATGTTCATGGGCCGGAAAAGTGGCCTCACGAGTTCAAAGGGTTCAAAACCTATTTCTATACCTCACGATTTCGAATTGCTGAATGTCTTGTGATTCGTATTTTTCCTTTTTGTACATTCATTTTCCCTTTTGCACTTTCAATCAAGCATGAAAAAAAGCAACCTGTCATTTGCAAAATGGGGACCCCAGAGGGTGAATTTGCTGTTGCTATCCCATACAGTGGGCCAATTTATTCTCTAGGTACATCTTTCTGTTTTGGCTTGAGACCTTGATTCAGACTGTGGTTCACAGAGGGTAAATTTTGTGATGCTACCCTGTTGTGCAGGGTTGCATCACCAAATTCACCCTCTGGGGACCTCATTTTGCAGATGACAGTCTGCTTATTTTCAGGCTTGCTTTCAATCATTTTGCCAGCAGATGTTTCCCAAAATGACTGGCATGTGTTGCTGAAATTTAGCACATTCATAGAGTTCAGTGAGGTCTTAAAATGTATGCTCAAGCCTGGAAATAAGCAATCTGTCATCTGCAAAACGAGGTTCACAGAGTGTGAATTTGGTAATGCAGAGAATTACTAAATTTTACCCTCTGTGAACTTCAATCTGAATCAAGGTCTCAGGCCCAAACAGAAAGAGGTACCCAGAGGATACATTGGGGAATTCTAACCCAGTACATGGGATACCATCAGCAAATTCACCCTCTGGGGACCTCCTTTCTGCAAATGACAGATTGTTTATTTCCAGGCTTGTGTATGCTATTGCCGATTCTGCACTTTTTCATTTTCTCCCCAAACCAGATAAAATGTAGCAAAAATCATTCATTTTGACAGAATTTTTAAAATTCTCTGAATTTATTTACTTATTGACACTTTTGACAACCAGAGTCAATTGTGTCGGACAGTTTTATGGGTGGAGAAAGCCGGAGAGAGCCGCCAAGCAGTGGCAAGCAACTGCCAAACTCCCCAACATACTAACTCTGCACAAGCAGTGCTAGCAGTGGTTGAAGACAAGTGCACCATCGACATGCCCCATGCCTTAGTACACAGCTCCAACGATCAGGGCAATCAGGATTAAGTATCTTGCCCAAGGACACAATGCAGTTACCCCTGATGGGGATCAAACCATGGACCTTTAGGTTTGAAGTCCAATGCCATGCAGGTTACTGATTTTACATTTGGAATGTCTTCACAATGTAATGGATAGCTGTTCAAAATACAGTGACAACGTTACAAAGAGGGTTGCATGGGAAGCATCCCCCCAAAATAGTCTTCATCACCACCCACTTACTCCCAAATGAAACCTCCACATACACATATGCATATACACAATGAGCTGGGAGTATCTCTGAGTTTGCCTGTTTCCAGAGGGTTAAAAGTATTGTGCATTCAAGGATTCAAGGTAGTATGCAATTACTCTTTCTTTATTTCCAGAAAGTGAATCTTTGGTTATTTGTATTGTTCTTTTTTTCTCTTTCAATCATTTTGCCCACAGATTAGCTTGAAAATGGCTGGTATGATTTTGCTCAAATTTGACACATTTGTAGAGTTCTATGAGATCTTGAAATGTAGGCTATGCCGTTTTTGTATTTTTTTATGCTAAAGAAGGCATTTCCCTTGAATAAAACCCAAACAACTTGAACTCTAAGTTCAAGCATAAAAGCTGTTGCAAATTCAACTAGTTTGATGTCCAAGCCTTGTTCTTATCTGAAGAAACTTTATCCACAGACATTTTTATAGAAATTTGACTCTATCTGCAGCTCTCACTGACATGTGGTCGCAAATGTTCAGGAATCAGTGGAACCCTCTTCCACCAGTTTAGTTGAAGACATGCATTCATTTTGGTTCTATACAACACAACCTTCACTTTGATCTATAATATGCCTGTTTTATTCAAAGATTAGTTGAATTCCAGAATCAAGAAATTTTGTCTAAAATGTGTTAGTGTTACCTGGATATAGCCTTAAATGACCCCATAGGCACCAATTTTGTCCACTTTAACCCTTTACCTAACATGAAAAGCAGACAACACTTGCAAATAAAATTCTTGAATAACAAATTTTTTTCATTTTTTGACTCAAAAACATAGGTTATGACCCCTCATTGGAGGGGTCATAACCTATGTTTTGGAGACAAAAAATGAAAAAATAATGAAAATTAATTGACAATTTTTGTGAACAGCGCTGGTCGATTTTGGCCATTACGTAAGTAGGCAAAGGGTTATTTCATCCAAGAAGAGCCATTTTCATGACTGTTGATTTTTCATAATATCTACATTATCTGGATCTTCAGATGTAGTGCCGATGATTGCAGGTTTGCAGACTCAAGAGGCCCAGTCACATTCTATTATAACCAATGCAAAAGAGAATCAAATGTTTGAGTAAAAGGCAGAAATCATGCCAAACTATTGGCAGAAATTATACCAGAATTTCTAACTCTCAGAAAAGTCTGGACTGTTATACAGTAAGGCCGCCATGGATTGTCACTTTACACGAGTGGGCAATATTTCCACGGATGCATTAATATTAGATTCCAAACACTAATTATAGGAATAATCATCAAAACTTTAATTAATGAAGCATTGGCTTAACCCGGTGATTCATTAATTAAAATTTTTTTATGATGATTTTTATTACCCATTTCCTAGGAGGGGTTTGATCATCCCCTACTAGGGGGGTCCTCAGGTGGCGGATAGAGGATGGCCTGCTCAATTGGGCAGGTTTGCTAATTTCTAATTGGCAGGTTTGCTCAATTGAGCTGGTTTGTTGCAAAATACACAAATACGCAGCCCCAGACCAAAATGATCAATCCTGCTAATACCATCTGGCAGGCACCTTGTTCTCCCATGAGGTGCATTCCGAAGGCCCCGGAAGAAGGAATCCTGGCAGTTGAGGACTCGTGGCCCCGATTAGGGCAGTCTCCAAAATGGAGATTAGGTCGTAAACCCTGTTTGGCCCTGGTCTCCATTTTTCAGGTAATGTCCAACACACTGCTTTGGCCCCAATTTCGGGAGTAGACGGATGGTCGGATAGCCTGTTCTGGCCAATCGGGAGCCCCCGCCCCAAAAAGTACTGGGTGTCATGTCGGGGGGCATTGGATGGTCACTCAATCAGTCATTTCTTTTAGTTTTATTTTATCAATTACTACCCAAACTGACTTTTGATGATTTTAATACCTTTTTAACATCTTCCATTTTGTTGCACTGTCTGCATTAGTTGTCAGAAGTAGTTTTTGTTGTACGTGTTTTTAATGAAATGGTTGGTTGAGTGACCATCACGACCTGGCACTTCCCTCAACTCTATGGGTCAATCCTCTAGCGGTGTGCATTAGCATCAACGTCAGGGGAGTATACTCTTCATGTACTTCTGGTTTTGTCACCACCTCTTGTTAGGCTGGGGCATACCCCCTAAGTTGGGCTCGAAGTAAGGGTGGGAGGCATGAAGTGAAGAATTTTAAATATACACCATCATGTCAAATCAACCACCACCTCATAAACGACCGTTTGTAGAGAGTCTCTTAGATGACTCGGATTCAGATTTCGAGATAAGGAAGATTCAACCTGATAAACCTCTCAATAATTGGCCAAAGTTTATAGTTATCCACTCAGCAGAAGAAGACAAGAAAGTAAACAACATTAACCCCTTTGCATTAGAGAAGGCTATAAGTGGCATTGCGGGAACAGTGAAGCAGGTTAAGAAAATGACATCAGATGGTATATTGAAAGAATGTGCTCGAGAGATTCAGGCTTTGAATTTATTAAAACTTAAAAATCTTGTTGACATAAAAGTAGACGTTTTTCCTCACAAAACCCTCAATAATAGCAGAGGTGTTGTTCACAAAAGGGAATTATCGGGTCTTGATGTAACAGACATCACCAATGAACTTAGTCCACAAGGTGTAACAGGGGACAGAAGAATAGAAATTAAAAAAGATGGGCTGACAATGAAAACCAACACATATATTCTGACTTTTAATACACCACAACCACCTAAAACCATCAAGGTAGGATACTTGAACATTACAGTTGATCTGTTTATTCCAAACTCTCTTCGATGTTTTAGATGTCAGAAGTTTGGTCACGGTCAGAATACATGTCGAGGTCAACCAACATGTCATAAGTGTGGCGAACAACATGACCAACAACAATGGGAACAAAATATAATAAAGTGCATTAATTGTTCAGGTAATCATATGGCATCCTCAAAGGATTGTCCAATTTGGCAAAAAGAAAAATTGATACAAAGAATTGAATGCGAAAAACAAGTTAGCTTCAAGGAAGCCAGAACAATAGCCACCTCAGTTCCTGGTGTGAACCCCACAGGACCCTCATATGCAGCCATGTTGAAGCAAAAAGCACCAACAAAATCAGTAGCATGCCAGACATTACATACATGGCTCAAAGGAACAATACATACCTGTCCCGTTACAGGCGTTTACAATTATTGATCAGCCGAGTCAAAGTGAATCGAAATCCACCCAAACGCAGACATCTGTCCCTGAACCACAAGACAAATCAGAACATACACAGGAAAGAGAAAAACCTAAATCTGACCGGAAAAAGGAACAAACTGATAGCACAAATGAACCTAACCAATCAAACACCAAACCACAGAAGACACAAAGACCACAAAAAAATCAGAGTCAGAATCAGTTGAGGAAATTAGAGAAAGAAGCTAAGAAAAAAGATAAATAAAAACAAGTATCCGATAGAACTCTTAAAAATCCTGTTACCCGTAACAGATTTGAAGGCTTTGAGGATATGGAAGTCAGTGAGAGTACAGATGAAACATTCGGGCAACTACGCCCAAATCCTTCACAGAGTAGATCCCCGAGATGAAGATCGCCAAGGAAATCTACTGAGGCTATTTCGCCCATACGTCCTCCATCTCATTCTCCGAACAAACATGGATACCAGAGGAAAACATCATATAATACAATGGAATTGTCGAGGTTTTAGAGCGAATTTTAATGAATTGGCTCTTCTAAGCCAAAAATATCAACCTACAGCTTTTTGCCTGCAGGAAACTCTTTTAAAGAAACCCGAGGCTCAAGATCATTCAGCTTTTAAGCATTATACATCGTATAATGCCTGGGCAGATGATAATGATCTTCATATTCGTGGAACGACTGTCTTGGTTAGGAACAACATCATTCACAGTTCTGTACCATTACAGATAAATTTACAGGCTGTGGCGGTACGCCTAACTTTAGACAAAACAGTTACAATTTGTTCGATTTATGTTTCACCAAGTAGAGCCCTGCAACTGAATGATCTTGAGCTACTGGTCCAACAGCTCCCAACTCCATACATTTTGTTGGGTGATTTTAACGCACATAGCCCTCTTTGGGGTGATTCCTGCAGTCAAGAAGATGTAAAGGGTAAAACTGTAGAAGAGTTCATTACAAAATTTGATTTGTGCTTGTTCAATGATGGGTCAGACACTTACCTGCACCCCGCATCTGGTACTTACACTTCAATTGATCTTTCAATTGCATGTCCTTCTATCTTTCTCGATTTCTCAGGGAAGGTAGAGGGCGACTTGTGCAGGAGTGACCACTTTCCAATTGTGTTGGAGAGTGTGGTTCCGGCAGACGATGGGAGAGTTCCCCAGTGAAACTTAAAAAAGGCTGACTGGGGGACTTTTTCGTCGTTCTGTTCTGAACGCCTTACATGGGAGAAATGTGGCAAAAGTGCTGACCAAATAGAACATTTCACCACGGAGTTGATTGACATTGCATGCAAGGTCATTCCTAAAACCTCAGCAAATCCGAAACGTTTCACTAAACCCTGGTTTGATACTGGTTGCAAACAGGCTATTAAAGATCACAAAAAGACTGAACGGGAATTTAATAAGTCACCAACCACACGTAACTTGGACAAACTTCGTATAAATCAGGCAAAAACAAGACGACTGATAAAACAAAAAAAGAAAAGTCCTTGGGAAACATATGTTTCTAAACTTAATCAAAACACCCCCATCAATAAAATTTGGAAAATGATAAGAAAAATTAAAGGAAAAGACACAAAATCAACGGTACAACATTTGAAAGATAACAACACACTAATCACATCAAAAAAAGAAATTTCCAATAAATTGTCCTCGACATTTTCGAAACATTCATCGTCTGAAAATTGTAATCCTAAATTTCTCAAAATTAAAAAACAACAAGAAAAACAAAAGCTCAAATTTACCTCCAATAATTTAGAGGATTACAACGAACCTTTCTCTATGGAAGAGTTAAATAACTCTTTACATAGAGCAAAGGATACCGCCACTGGACCTGATGAAATACATTATCAAATTTTAAAACATCTGCCGCAATCATCTCTTGAACTTTTACTATCTATTTTTAATGACATTTGGGTGACTGGCCAGTTTCCACCGTCTTGGCGCAAAGCAATAGTAATTCCCACTCCCAAGCCTGATAAGGATCACAGCAACCCTAGTAATTATAGGCCTATTGCCTTAACAAGTTGCCTGTGCAAAACAATGGAGAGGATGATCAATGATCGACTTGTCTGGTTTCTGGAATCGAACAATCTGCTTGGATTTTAAAAGATCTTTTTAACATGGGGTTGAGAGGGCCATGTGCCCCTTTTTATTGAAAACTTTTTAAAGGACCGCCAGTTTCAGGTTCGTGTTGGGTCCACGTTATCTGATCCTCACGAGCAGGAATTGGGGGTTCCTCAGGGTAGTATTTTATCTGTTACCCTTTTTTCAATTAAGATTAATAGCATCATCGACGCAATTAAGAATATGCTAGATTCTTCATTGTATGTTGATGATTTTTTTAATCTGCTATAGCAGCAAAAAAATGAATGCTTTCGAGCGCAAACTTCAGCTGTGCTTAAACAGAATTTAAAAATGGGCCACAGAAAACGGTTTTAAATTTTCAAAGACGAAAACAAATTGTGTTCATTTTTGTAAGCTTCGAAAGCACCACCTCGAGTTAAAAACTGATGGGAGTCCTATTAAAGTTGTTAAGGAAGTGAAATTCTTAGGTTTGTTGACTGAATTTCACTTCCCACATAAAACAACCAAAAGTTAAATGTAAGAGAGCTCTGAACGTACTGAACATAGTTGGTAGCACTAACTGGGGTGCTGACCAAAAAACTTTGCTCCATGTGTATAGATCACTTGTTCGTTCAAAATTAGATTATGGTTCTACAGTTTATGGTTCTGCAAGGAAGTCATACCTAAAACCACTTGATGCCATTCACAATAGTGGTATTAGAATTAGTCTAGGGGCTTTTCGAACATCCCCAATAGACTCGATGCTTGTTGAAGCACAGGAGCCTTCTCTTGAGAAGCGCAGAATTAAATTGTCTCTCCAATATGTGTCTAAACTTTTGGCCAATCCTTCAAATCCTGCTTTTAATTGTATTTCAGAACCTCAAAATGTTGACTTTTTTAACCGACATCAGAAACATATTCCTCCATTGGGAATTAGAGTTAAACCTCACATGGAGTTTGCAAAAATTGATTCTGAATCTATAAAAGAAAACCGTAAATCACACATTCCTCCTTGGCATCTTAAAAAACCTACAGTTATTTTGGACCTTGCTTCTACCAAAAAATCTGATACCAATTCCTTGCAGTTCAAACAAAAATATGCCAAAATAAAGTCCAAGTATAGTACATATTCAAGGATCTATACAGATGGATCAAAAGATGGTGACAAAGTATCATCAGCTGCTGTTACTGGTGATCATATCACCTCAATCAGAATACCGAATCAGAGTTCTATTTTTACAGCTGAAGTTAAAGCTATACAACTCGCGCTTGAACACATCGAGAATGGGCAGGAAAAGAAGTCGATTATTTTTTCCGACTCTCTTTCCTCTCTACTTGCTTTACTGAACCCCAAGTTGAAGAACCCTCTCATTTTAGAACTTCGTCAGAAGTTAACAACTCTCATGTCTGACCAATATGATATCGTGTTTCGCTGGTTACCCGGACATGTAGGTATCGCTGGTAACACCAAAGCAGACAGCGCAGCAAAACAGGCTTTATCCAAGCCTCTCACTGATTTTAACATCCCTTTCAGTGATTTCAAACCACATATTAGTAACTACATCAAATCTCTGTGGCAGGTGGAATGGGATAGGGCGACAAATAACAAGCTCCATCGCTTCCGACCAAACATATTTGATCACTACCCATCCAGTAACTTTTGTAGAAAAGATCATGTTATTCTGACACGATGTCATATTGGTCATACACGACTTACACATTCCTTTTTGTTAGAGGGTAATATGCGACCAGAGTGTGTTCCCTGCCAGCAGGTGCTGTCAGTGGAGCACATTCTTTTAAACTGTACTGATTTTCATTATGTTAGAGGGCAATATTTTACAGCTGGATCTCTAAGAGATTTATTTTATCATGCGAACCCGCATAAAATTCTCTTATTTTTGAAAGAAATCAACCTTTTTAATAAATTTTAAATTTGTTTTTATTCTTTTAACGTAGAATCCATGAGTCTTAATGTCACCAGGTTGATTTATAAGTATTCTGATTTTTATAACTTTCGTCATTACTGTTTCGACCACTCTTGGTTTTAAGTTTTGTTATGATTATTTCATATTTTATTCAACTGATTTTATTTCATATTTGACACTTATGATTTATGAAGTTTTCTCGCCACGATATAGCCTTAGCTGCTGATGTGGCGTTAAGCAACAATAAATAAATAAATAAATTACCCATTAAATGCAGGTGCTGACTTCGCTGCCCATGCATGGATTACAACCAGTCCGAGGTGACTGTACTGTACTGAGTAAATGGATATGAAATATCATGTACAAGGTAAGAGTGGAGAGTACAGCTCTGACAGTATGATGTGTATCCTAACAATCTCCATCTTTATTCACATGAGATGTCAACACCAGTACTTTCAGATGCATGAAATTCACTTTCCTCATCCTCAGATCCCTCATCCCCACCACGAGAAGGGTGTTTTTTACCACTCACAGAATTTCAAATCTATGTGGACAACTGAAGGCAAATGCACCATCTGAAAATGACAAACCTGCTGATAAATGTTACCACACTGCAATAGGTAAATTACCCACTGAAAATTAAAAAATATATTTTGGAAAATTTTCAAAAGTGTATTCTCTTTAGGGCTTAACCCTCTATCCAAAGCAAAGGGCATCAAAATTGGTTATTTTTCTCAAATTTCTCAAATTTTAAAAAAAAAAACATATCATGTGAACGCTCGTTGGAACAAGCTTGATGAGCTGATTCTAATGAGGGGCCACCTGACAGAGTTGTGTTGGAATTTTAGAAAAATGTTTTTTTAACTGCTCAATTTGTTAATGGCATGGGTAGATGCAGTCAATGAAAAATGTTCATTTGATTCTTGTCGCAGACTCTGAAAGTGTCTTCAAAGGCCTGGAGAATTCTACTTAGTTTTTGCTCTCTCATACAGTACGTGGAGAGTGGATTGTAAGTAAATCACCCACGGAGTGGGGTTATCACCCAAGCTATAACTTTCAAATTTTGTTCATATCGACAAAAAACACAAGCAATGTTTCAGACAATGGACCTCCGGGTTTAACCCGGAGGTCCATTGGCTGAAACATTGCTGGTGCTGGTTGTGTTTTGCAACAAATTAGCCATTATTGCTTGGGTGGAATCTCCACTCTGCAGGTGATTTAGTGATAATACACTCTCCACGTACTGTATTAAGGTAACACTTTGATTTAGCCATGGCGTCAAGTCAAGTCTTGGCTACCTGAACATGTAGTCAAGACTTCACCAGAAACCATTGCCAAAATGCTATAACTTCCATCAGCAAGACCACCAAAATCCGGCACATTGGAATATGATATCTACCATGTAATATGTTAGACAAGAAACTCACCAAAATTGGAACTAGGCCCCTAAGGGTTAAACTCTAGTAAATATATAAATATGAGGTTTCTTTTTTATTACATGCCTGTTCTATGAAATCCCCCATCTATAGCAACACTAAACAATGCGGAAAATGAAAATCCGTTCCGCACATATGTGCCGAACGGAAATCGTTGACAGACTATTTTTAAATAGAAGCGAAATTTCACTGGAATTTTCTACAAATCGTTCACCACAATTATAATTTGAATCGCTAGTGATAGCAATAGCTAAACATAGTAACACAGATTCCCCTCGCAAATTTGGTTGGTGATAAAATGTATTTTTTTTATTGATAGTTCATCCCCTGAGTTCCAATGTGTTCTATGTGCCTACTGGCACATAGAACACATTGAAACTCAGGGGACGAGATGTCAAATGAATTGCTGAGTGTCCTTCTTAAAACTGCTTTTAAAGATATGAAGGCAGGTAATAAACACAGATCGACACATGCATGTAAATGGTTTAATCGATATGGCAGTTGTGCCTTCGCAGAAGGATAAAACTCAAGGCCTGCAGCCTCTCGTTTTTATCCTTCCCTGCTGATACTCGTGCCATATTGATTAACCTATTCACACGCATGTATCATTCTGTATATTTAATTATGGAACATGTACAGGTTGCATTCATAGGCATATTATAACAGTACTCTCAAATTTTATATTATTTAACTGGTCGAGTGCAAAATTATTTTTAAAAAGTGATTTGTAACATGAGTATTCTTTTCAAAGATAACATGCATGGGGTGCCCTAGTTAGGCAACAGTTGGCTCATAAATGATTGTTTTGTTACAATAAATTATTACAAAATAATGTTAAATGAACATTGTTCTGGCTGCTACCCAGAAACAACAAGCTAATATGTACAGTGTAAAGCCACTAAAGTGACTTTCGGCACTTTTCAATAGAGCCATGATAGTGGCTTCTAGCACTCAGTCAGTAAAGAATTGAAAATTGATTCTCGCAGTAGTAGTTTGCAAGAATCAAAACTGAATCTCGGGAATGGGGAGAAATTTTAAGGCCTGTGATAAGTAGATGTGCTGGACAACTATCAGTATTGAGTGAGATGTTTATTGATTGTAAGTATTAGTTACCAGTCTTGAAAATGTTAAAAAAAACCCCGATTAATTTAAAAGAATGTACAAATCTTGCTCAAAGAGATCAAGGTTATTCCAATAACTGTATTAGCCTGTCATCAGCAATCAACCTCAGGTGATTAATAAATTGAAGTGAATAAACCCAATAATTTTGAAAGAATCACATTTTTATATTGATAAATGAGACCACGTGGGCAGCAAAATAATACAGAAAAGGTTCAAAATTTTGTCATGGTATAATAGAGAAGGAATCAAATAATTTGTGTGGAGCAAAATATTTATGATGAGCACAAGTCAATGTTCTTGGAAATTAATGCCATAAGTTAACCCTTTATCTAATGTAACAGCAATTTCTGGATAGCACAGTTCACAAAAATTACTATTTAACTTTTAATATTTTTTTCTATTTCTGTCTCCAAAAGCAATTTGAGTAAACTTTCATACAATTTTCTAAGGGCTAGTTTTGCTAATGCAAACAAAAAAATTGGTCGCCTCGTTTCTTTCCAGGGTGACAGATGAATGAAATAATTGGTTGTCCAATTTGTACACCATCAATAACATGCAAGAACTTGTGTATACTCAGTACACGAGAGGTATTCAAGTGACGTTATTTGAACACTCAGCCCTTTGTTCTATCAGGTATTTTAAGTTTGCTACTAATCCCGAAAAAACAAAAGAGCCAAGGTGTAACTTCAGTTTCTACACTCAAACATCACATGCTGTTTCTTTAATGAATTTTACCAAATAGTACAGGCGTTGAACTAAAAAAAGTGGTGTTACCTGGAAAAAATTTGATACAAGCTGATTTTGGTGTCATTCGACGCGGAATTTATCTGGGAATAACATATCCAAAATCCGCTAAAATCCACCTTGGGGAAAATTTTTCATAGCGGCTCAACTGAGGGTGGGCTGGTGGCCATTTTTACCAATTTGCCGATGTCATTTTCCAGGCGGTTCTGTATTAAGGGCAGGAATTTGTCTCTTCTCAGATTTTTCCTGTCAGTAGAATACAATATAATGACTATAGTATTATACCAGCCCACGTAATTGATGTACACCGCGAATAAAGAGCGTTGTATAGCACACTGGAGAAAGATAATTACATCATATCAGTCACGGGTATTCCAGCGATTCTGTTACACACAGCACATCGCTATAAGCTTATCGCCACGTGCTCTCGAATTATTCAATTGTTTTGTCATTCTGTCATATTTTCTTTGTTTCGGTGTTAACATACACAGGAAACAATTCTTAGTCACATTGTCCTTTTTCATATTTCATCAATATCATATTTCTATTAATCCAGTTTCGATAATCCGCCTCAGGATCCATACTACTTATAACTAAGAGAAAATAATCCGTTCCCTCCATCGGCATATTTCCACCATTTGATTAGATATGGCTTCACACCAAGGTGATCGCTTTCGAGATGATACCTGTGTAATTTGCCAGGTTGGTTTCGATGAAGTCAAATCAGTTAAAGTCACCAAGAAAGGTTGTCATACCATGCTTAATTTCTGTAATGTCAGGGAGAGATCAGACCTTGAAGCACACCTTTTGGACAAGCTTCAACAGGACCCCGTAGGTGTTGTTCCGGTTCATTCAGATTGACGTAGGGATTTCACTGATGCGAAGCGATCATCTGCTGCAAGCTCTTCTGACATCGAAGCTCCGTCGGCCAAGAAAATGAGATGTAATGTGCCTGTATTCGACTTCAAGACACACTGTTTGTTCTGTGGTAGTGCCGCAAAAATTGATCCACGCCACCCCGATAGGAACAAAATTATCAGGACCGTCGAGACACTACCTATACGAGAAACCCTCCTCGAACACTGCGAACTGAGAGGGGATAGTTTAGCTTCAGAAGTAAGCGTTCGGCTATTGAGTTGCATTGATCTGGTAGCTGCCGAGGCTGTCTATCATCCACTCTGCCATACGAAATTCCTAAACTATAGACAGTTGGAAATTAAGAGACCAGCTGGTCGAAAACCTGACCATGGCATGGAACATTGGTTTGAGTGCATATGTGAATTCTTAGAAACTCATTCCGATTCAGAACTGTACACATTGACCGAGTTGCATTCGAAGATGGAAGAGATCGCAGGTGAATCAACTGTGTACACAAAAAAGAGACCGAAGCAGAAACTATAAGAGCGATATGGCGATTATATCTTTTTCGCCAGGGTACAGGGTCGCGACAATGTCCTATGCTTTCGCAACATGGCTGAATATCTGATAAATGAAAAATGGTATGTGGACAAGAAAGAAAGTATAAGTGATGATGCTGAAAGGATCATTGTTACTGCAGAAAAATTGATCAAGGGGCAGCTTAGAGAGATGGAGTATGATATAGATTGGTATCCAACCCCTGCTGACATACAGGACATTTCGCGAGGCAAAACCTGGATCCCAGCCTACCTACAGTCTTTTCTCCAGTACTTGATACCAAATGATATAAAATGAAACAGCATAGGTCACTCTATAGTCCAATCGGCTAGACCAAGATCAGCCATAACACCTACCCTATTCGGGTTAGGAGTAGAAATGGACCATACTTTCGGGTCAAAATGGCTCGTTAATGAACTAGCTAGGCTTGGGTTTTCTATCACCTATGAGGAGGTCAAACAGTATAAGCAAGGTGTGATGGAGCTAGATTCTGTTGACAGCTATACCTCTAACTATTTCCCCGGAGAATTCGTACAGTGGGTCGCAAACAACGTCAACCATAACGTTGCGACTATCAATGGGAAAGGTTCACTTCATGATATGGGTATAATCGCCGTGTCAACCCAAACTCAGGTGCCATCCACCCCTATGTCGCATACATCGATAAAACGCAGAGCTCGAGTTGGCGTTGAACAAATGTTGGTGAATAAAGGAATCCCAGTGGTTGATTACTTGGAATCAACGAGGAGAGGCTTTGGTGGTTTGAGGTACAAACCAGTAGTAGAGCTGCAATCACCACATACACTTCCATCTAGCCTGAGTACTGACGTTCTATGGCATTGTGGGTGGCTATCTAGAGCAGTAGATGACACTGTTCCTAAATGGTCCGGCGTCATGCAACTAGCGCATTCTGTGCACGGTTCAGAGCATCAAGCGAAATCAGATATACTCTTTCTCCCAATAATAGATCTCAGCCCAACAGACAGCTCATGCATCTTTTCCACATTGAAATTCATCTCAGAGCAAGCGATCAGATTGAACATCCCATCCCCGTGCGTCACGTTTGACCAGCCTTTATGGTTGAAGGCAAATGAGATGATAATTGATCAATCCATGAACATTGTCTGCAGGTTGGGTGGTTTCCACACAATCATGAGCTTTCTCGGCAGTATCGGCTCGATGATGGCTGGATCAGGGCTTGATGAAGCTTTGCAGGAAGTTTGTGGTCCACTAGCAGTTCGGTCGATGTTGACCGGCAAAGCTGATTCCAGAGCTATGCGAGGCCACCTCCTAGTAGAAGCTGCACTGACGAATAAATTATTGGGTGTACAGATAAACCAGAGGGACTTAGATGGTGTGAAGGAGTTATACAAAGGTGTGCTTGAAGGCGTGGTCACCCTTTCTGATGTTAGCAGCTCATCAGCTCTCGTGATGGTAAACACTTGCCTTGACAACTACAAAGCCAAACTGTCAAGAGAATCACGCACCGCTAAGCTATGGGTACAATATCTAGAATATATTCAGGTACAGAAAATGTTCATCCGTGGAGAACGTCTTGGCGATTGGATTCTCCATCTCATTGCTGTTGGTAGAATGCTGAACCTCTTCGCTGCAACAGGGCATGTACACTATGCCAAGAGTTGCAGAGTCTATCTGCAAATGATGCTTGAACTACCAGAAAAACATCCTTGGTTGTATGAGAGATTCTACTGTGACGGCTTTCATGCTATACGTCGAAGTTCTAGGATTTGGGCAGGCCTCTCTAGTGATCTTGTTATTGAGCAAGTTCTTATGCGTTCAATTAAAAGTCGGGGTGGGTTGACGCGAGGTCGTGGCGTGACGGAATCTGTACGACAGGAGTGGATTTACACGATGCATAAATGCGCAGAGATACATGAAGCCATGACAACGTTGACCGACCTAAAGCTCAATACCAGCGAACAGCATGTAGATATGGGCACATCTCGTCGAAACGAGACAACTTAGACATGGCCAGAATACTAGAGTGGTTTGACACACACAACCCGTTCGATGGAAACGAACGATTGCGTTCTCTGTCATCTGGTTTGTTAGCTTCCGAGGGAGATGGTATCAACTGCGATATCACTGAGTCTGTAGGGGCAGAGATACACTCTAGATTAGACAACGCTATTGCTTCCGATGCCACTATCAAACGAAGTGATCAAATCCGTACCCTAGCTCACCTCACCCTCGGGTTGAAGCTAGATGACCAGAGGGTGACAATTGACCCCTCAACTTTGTTTACTAGACTGGTTGCTATTGCCCAGAGAGAGCACGACATGGCACAGTTCTTTGTGTATGAAGTAACTGTAATGCCAACAGCCCTCTTCAAAGATTTTTTCCTTAGAAAAGCAAACAAGGCGGACCTAGCAACTGCAATAACTGATGGCTTATCCCTTACTAAACGACCATCTGATGGTCTGTACGTGCTCGACGGGGGCGCTCTCCTCCACAGAGTTAAATGGAAGACAAACACCACTTACTTGGAAGTGGCAAACCAGTATGTTGGATACGTGATGAAGAAATATGGGCAGAATTGTCGAATTGTCTTCGATGGTTATGGTCAACGACCAACAACCAAGACTCAGGAGCAGAGAAGAAGTGCTCTCCACGTTTGTGCTGATATCCGTTTGACGAACAACACAACTGCCCACAAAAATCAGGAACTGTTCTTATCGAATGGAAATAATAAAATGCAGTTTATAAAAATGCTTTCCACATCACTGAGAGAGGCTGGGCATATTGTCGAATGCAGTTCTGGAGATGCTGACACTAACATTGTTGACAATGCAGTTCAATTTTCATCCCAGGGAAAAACAGTTGTCATTGTTGCAGATGATACAGATGTACTAGTTATGTCCGTATACCAGTGGGATCGTACTTGGTCTGATATCTATTTCCAGTCAGAAGCACGGAAGTCACACAGGGGTGGAGATGGATGGAAAATCGCAGATATAGTAGAGAAGATTGGAGAAACAACTCAGAAGAACCTCCTCTTCATTCATGCATGGAGTGGGTGTGATGTCACATCAGCAACGTTTGGGCACGGGAAAACGTTGCTTCTCAAGAAGTTAGAGAAGTCATTGCCTATTCAAAATATATCAGAAGCAATGCACGACAGTACCATTTCTCAGACAGAGGTTGGGAAAATGGGGACTGAACTGTTCGTTATGTTGTACTCTGGCAGACATTCAGACACTTTGAATGGTTTGAGATATTCAAAATTTATGACAATGGTCACTTCCAGCAAATCGGGAATTGAACCACAAAAACTTCCCCCGACTGAGCGTGCAGCACATTTCCACAGCCTGCGAGTTCACCAACAAATAATGGTTTGGAAACTATTGGATAACGATGCCCTAGATCCTGAGGAGTGGGGCTGGGAAAGTCGTGGGAATGAGTTGATACCTGTGATGACTGACCTGGGCACAGCGCCTGAGGCTCTTCTCAAAGTTATCCGCTACAAATGCAAAATGACATCCAAAAAGCCATGCGGAACAAACATATGTTCTTGTAGAAAGAATGCGCTCAAATGCTTGTCTGCCTGTGGAGACTGTCGGGGTGAGAATTGCTTCAATGCCGAGCCGATTGAGATCGGGGAGGAAATCGGCGACAATGAATAACCGTGAAGAACACCAACAAATGTCCTGTTAGACCTCATCATGTAGTTAATTTCCTGTTATTATATTGGACCAGTCAATATTATCTGCACCTCATTGTATGCGAAAACATCGATCAAAGAACCATTTCTAGTTTTGTATTCTGTGCAGAAGTATCTTAAATCGGGAGTGAAAATTTGAGAAAAAAATGTGATTTTTGGGGTTATTAACCCTTTTTCCTCATAAAAAGTGTGAGGATTTCATCAGGCAATTGCCTCTCAATATAATTAACATTTGTATCTGGTTGCCTGCGACACAAAATAATATATAAAACTCAATCTGTGACATATAAACAGCCGAAACCCCGGAAACACAATTTTCCCCCTTCACGAACAACCCCCTGACGGGAAATCTGACATGAAAAATTTTCCCCAAGGCAGATTTTTGCGGATTTTGGATATGTTGTTCCGAAATAAATTCTGCGTCGAATGACACCAAAATCAGCTTGTATCAATTTTTTCCGGGTCGAACCCTACTACGCCTCTACTAAAACAATAACTCACCAATCAAAACATTTACATTTTCAACTTTAATTCCCCCAAAGGGATAAAATTGTTTTATTTATTTTGCATTATAACAGGGATTTAACTCTTAACCCACTAAGTATTTTCAAGTTATTTTTCATCAAATCAAGTCATGGCTGCTAAACAGCAGCCATGACTAGACTTGATGAAAAGTTAATCAAAGTTTAACTCAAGAAATCATTGGTGAAAAAATCCATCCCATTTACAGGGGTACAATTTGTTTAACCCTTTACCCAACGTAATAGCAAAAATGGCCAGCGCTATTCACAAAAATCGGCAATTAATTTTCATTATTTTTTCATTTTTTTGTCTCAAAAACATAGGTTATGACCCCTTATTGGCACAAGCTCATCGAGCTTGTTCCAACGAGGGTCAAAACCTATGTTTTTGAGACAAGAAATGAAAAAAATGAATTTTTTTTTGCAAGTGTCATCTGCTTTTCATGCTAGGTAATGGGTTAAATGTGCAAAAATTTAATTCAAATGTTTGAGAAATCTTGTCCTGGGCAGAAATATCTGCCAACAGCTTGGAAGGAGTTATTGTGAAGTCAGATACTATATACTCTGCCCGGAGTATTTGGCCAGATAATGATCTCAGGATTTGTCCTTAACCTTTATCTGGCCAAGTAGCCTAGACCTCTTGTATTATCCTCCACATAATAACTGAGCAGCTGTTCATGTAGACAGAATAATACAAGAGACCCCTGCCTATTTTGTCAGAAACACCCTACTAGATGTACACAGTAGGTAACAAGTTTTAATACTTTTAATGTTCTAGAAATTCACCATCACTTCCCAGGCTTCTGTAAGTTTTCAATTATTTATTAGTGTTCAAGTTCACACTTTCTACAACTATGCCTTCGTGCCTCCTACACAGATAAAGTCATGTTCAGCCAATCTTTTATAATTATGAAGCCAATTGTAGACAACCTACAGGCCAGGCATTCATACTGGTGCAAAATACACCAGTAAATCAAAATTTGTCTACCAGAGTAAAGAAGCACTGTTCCACTTCCCGGAGTTCCAAAGGGATGTACTTCCCACATAAGCACAGGATATTGTTCTCCAGCACAGAACCAGTTAAAAAATTAAATCAATAAATTTGGTTAGCGTAATCAGCAACCAATCAACATAGCTTCGTTCTTCAAAATCCTGAGTTTGAAGAGAAAACCAATTTAATCTGTTTTCCAAGAGTTTTACAGAGAACTAGATTACGTTATTAACATTTCGGTCACATACAGCGTCAGAGGTAATGAGGTGTTTTCAATGTTGTGCTTCAAGCGGTGACATGGCTGAAACAATAATTTGATTGCCTTCTGCTCTCTGAGTAATCACTTTAACATAGTTATATGTCTTTCCATTATACTCATTTTCAACAGTTTATATGCAGAGCACAAACACATTAAAAAATGTTCCCAATCTTCCAAGTAAATTCTGTTCTCAAGAATTCTACTCTTATAATCACAGACATGTTTCTTTTGTCCAGACATTTTATCGAATTTATTTTTTGTGTACAAAGATATGTGTTAATTTGATAGATGTTTTGATGGCTAGAAATATTCATGTAAGAAAGGATTTCAATTATGTGAGAATTTGGTTAATTAATTTCATTCTGATCGCAAATTAAGAATACAAATCATTATTCAAGTGAACAAAATTGAATTTATTCAACAGCAAACTTCTTCAGTAAACTAATAACACAAGGAAAAGATTTTTCGAGTAAGTAAAGAAAGATGCAATATAAACCCACTGATCTTTATTTAGAGGATATTATCACCTTCAGAGAAAAAATTAATTCCCAAGACGAAGTCGAGGAAGTTAATTTTTTCTTCTGAGGGAGATAATCCATCCTAACACACACAACAAAGATCATTATACTTTTTTAATTTAGCAAATGTCCCATAAATGTAATTATTCAAACTGCGAAAATGGCTGAGATAGATGGTAAAAATGATGAAACAAATTCCAAGTCCTCAAAGGGCAATAACTCTGACAAAAATACTCTGACCAACACCTGCACTGAACTTGGGGCTAGACATCAATAAAGTACACTTGCATACCAAGTATGATGTCATTCCCCCAAGTGTTTTAAAGTTTATTGAGCTTGATGGCAAAAATTAGTCACTGTCCATCAGAAATAATTACTGAAGTAGCAAGAATGCCTATGATAGATGGTAAAAATGAAACAAATTCCAAGTCCATAAAGAAGGGCAATAACTCTGACAAAAATACTTCAAATAATATCTGCGTTGAACATGAGGCTAGACATCAATAAGATATACTTGATACCAAATATTATGTCACTCCACCAAGTTTTTTTAATAGTTATTGAGTTTGATCATAAAAATTGAGCAAATTCCAAGTCCATAAAAAGTTATAACTCTGACAATAACACTTTGAATAAGACCTACATTGAATACAGGGATAGACATCAACAAGATACACTTGTACACCGAGTATGAGGCCATTCCACCAACTATTTTAAAACTTACTGAGTTGAAAAACAGACTGACGGACAGACCGGCCAACAGACTGATAACTGACCAACCAAAATTTTCCCATATAGATTTGCTTGATCACCTAAAAACCCTACAGATATCAATGATTCCTTGATGCCAGACCTTGTTGAATTTTCCATAAAATCAAGTCATGACTGCTAAACAGCAGCCATGACTTTGTTTTTTGAGAAACTGAAGGAAAATCTAAGCAGGTTAAGAGTTAAAAAAAAAAAACCCTCTGAAACAAGATGAAACTTTGGAATGATCGATGGCGGCACGTGTTAAATTTTGGTGGTTGGTGCATTTCAGAGTTAGCAAGTGGTAATGCATCATTAACACCCATTGCCATGCACTAACATATTTTGTCAAGGATGGGTGGAGTCAAAGAGATTAATCATAGAAATGATCAAATGGTAATCATTGGATCAGATGTATGGGGTATTACATGAAGTATAATGAGAATACTTTTCTCTCACCACCCACGTTGAGCTCTCAAGCCACCAGTTTAATTCTGTAAGACATTTCATGCTGTTATGGGTTGTTTGTTCACCCACTGTTCTTAGAATTTGTGTGCAGAACACCACTGATGTAATAAGATGTATGTTACTCACAAAGATCTAGATATATAAATTTTATAGTAAATTTCCTTTCTTTTTATACCTACCGCAATTGTTTACTACAGGCTTGCACTACAGTGGAAGACCCTAACTAGGATAAAATACTCTCTATTTTAATCTTTCCCAAGAGATTTGGGAAAGAAAAGTGGTGTAAAAAGCACCACGAAAAAATAAGCCAAAACTAGGCCGAGCGCCATCGGCGCACACCCAGTAGGGGACGCTCTTCCCTTAGTACAATTCCACGACTTCCGTTAACCAGTGCACAATGCAGTCATCAATTAATCATTCTTTTGAGTCTGCCAACATAGGAGTTATGTGATCAGTGGGAAGGAAGGATTCTTACCCGAATAAGAAGACAGGAGGGCATCCATGTAAACAATTGTGGTAGGTATAATAAGAAAGGAAATTTACTATGAAATTTATATTTCTTATCAACCTACCTTACAATTGTTTACTACAGGCTGAATAGACAAAAGGATGGAGGGAATCACATAACCAACCCACACATAACTCAACTGCACTGGAACCGTGAACAGAGGAAGAGATCCCTAGTCCTATCAAACCATAGCAGCACAAACATTAGTAAAAGACAAAGAGAGATGAGGCGTATTGTGATGTGCAACGCACAGACAGAAATGGCAGTAACAGCATGGAGCTGGAACTGACCTTGTAAGAAGAACCGCCTGAGCAGAAGAAAAATGGCCCATAAAACAAAGGTCCTCGGCCTGCTCCTGCAACTGTCGCAGATAAGTGGAGAAGGTAACATTCCTCCAGTAGGCTGCCAGCATAACATCCGATAACATGACAGAGTTAGTGTAAGCCCTGGGAGATAGACAATGCATGCTCCTCGTGGCAGAAAAACGATTGGTAATACAATCGCCAGTCACTAGATGAGCGGAAGCTGCACGAATAGCAAGACAAATCCATCAAGAAATGGATTCAGGAGAGATCTGGCATGTGAGAAAACGCATATCCACCCGGGATAAAGGCGCGAATGCCCCCCCACCCCCTCAAGCAGAGCAGCACCCAAGAAACCCAAGAAAGTATCTTGGAGTAAACTGCAAAGTCCTAGGCCTTTTCAAGGAAAAGAGCAGAACAAGCTTGCAGAGGCAAAGATGAGAGCCGATACGACGCTGTCCCACATATGAAAAAGGTCTCTGAAGCATGGACTTGTACCCATTGCTGGAGACCCCCAGAATCAAACATATACCAGAAACTCTGCAATCGGTGTGATCGAAGGAGTGACAGAAGCAACAGAGTGATCGCACACCATCAACGAAAGAACCTTCCACTTAGCCTGAGAGGCTAAACCAGTGGAGCGAGTGCCTCCTTGAAGAAGAAAAGCAACTCCACTGCTTGTCTCGAAAAAACCACTACGGAGGAAACAGGACCCGATAAAAGACATGCGTGAAGGCACAATGAAGTCGGGTCGACTTGAAACCTCCTTGGGCAACCTTGGCAAAGAAAGTCGCAACGTAGAGGGAGACATGCCGGAACTGCTGCTAACAGAGAGCGGAGCAGATTGATCCACACCCACTGAGGCGGCAGGGGTGCGATCGGAAGGATTTGACAACTGCAGGTTCGTATCTGGGCTAGAACCTGTGGCAGAATTGGAACCGGCAGGAAGGCATAGCCGACAAGACCATTCTAAAGGATGGACAGAGCGTCCACGGCCAAAGCCAGATCATCTGGACACAAAAGTGACCACCTGATGGTTCCAATGAGTCGCAAAGAGATCGATGTGGGGATGACACCGGTGATCGCAAAGAGACTGGAACAGCACCATGTGGAGCATCCACTCGGTGGAAAATAACCTGCCCCGGTGGGACAGGGATTCGGCTAGGAAGTTCAGATGACCTGGAAAATTACGAACTACCACTCCGGCGTTGACATCCTGAGCGAGCAGTAGAAGATCCTGAACCAATTCATACATGGGAACATAGTGCTTGCTGCCCTCATTCCGAATGTAAACAACCACCGTAGAATTGTCAGACCACAGAAGGACCTGACAATTCGAAAAGCGGGGGATCCACTGCCGGAAACTCAGAGGAAGAGCAAGAAGCTCCTTCTGGTTTACGTGAAGAGCTGATCTATATCCTGGTCTCATGACCCATGAAGGAAAAGACCTAGAGGATCCAATGCCACACCCCATCCGAGATCGCTGGCGACTGCCGTCGGAACATGATCGCACATGAGGAAGTCCAACAGAACTCCCTGCATAACCCACTGAACATCTGTCAGGGGAGAAGGTGATGAGGAAGAGACACCGGTAACAGAAGCACCAGAACCAGAGGATCGACATTCGTCCTCTAACGACTGAGCAGAAAGTGTTGGAGAGGTCAAAAATGCAGTCGACCTAGAGGAATGAGATTCGTCACCGAAACGCAGAGACCAAGCAGTCGGGGAAGACTCTGAGCAGATGAAGTCCATCCCAGATGCCAAAACGACGGAGAAGGGACCAGGTCCGACTTCTCTCCGTTTACTCTGAACCCTAGTGACGTGAGTAGGCTCAACAGTGTGACGACATCAGACTCCAGAAAAGCAGCAGTGGATTGCCTCTGGAGGATATCAACTAGATAAGCTGAAGAAGACACTCTGGACTGTGTGCGATGTAAGATTAACACATGCAACATCAGACAGGTGAAGGCCCAAGGATCCAGGTCAAGGCCAAAGGGTATGGCCTTGAACTGGAAAACATCCTGGGGAATGGAGTGACGAACCGATCTGAAAGCCTCCATGCTGAACTGAGGAGCAATGGTAGACTGCGTCAGAATACTCAGATTGATAACCTGTCTGAGTCGGCCGTCCTTCTTCGGCACCAAGAACAGGCAGGAATAAAATCCCACTGAAAGAAAGTTCTTGATGACCTCGATCGCCCCTTTGACAGGAGATTGCCTATCTCCGTGATCAAAAGTTCCCAATGTGTAACGTTGAAAGGGACTCATGTTGGAAGAGGCACTCTCGATTGAGTGGAATGCCTCAACCTGGGACGAAATCGAGGTGACTACTGCCGATGCCTACCCTACCCTGTGAATGAGTAGAAGTGGCGGCAGGAGGATCAGCCCTTAGCTTCGCAAAGGAAGCAGAAGGGTACTTGTTAGGCTTTGGACGGTGCCTGCCTCCAACAGAAGGCTGATCAAGCTGACTGAGCAGCAGCAGATCAATGGAATGACAAAGGGAGTCATCCCGGACCGTCACCACAGAACCATGGAATAGTCGCGGACCCACCGATAGAGGCAGATCGAAGAGCAGCGCACTGCCCCGCAAGAAGGGAACATCTTGTGTCCAGCACAGCGTACCTGTGAACTAATTCCAAGCTAGCCGTGTTACAGGCATGTGTGTGAGAAGATGCATGAGCGCCTTGAACAGAACACACAAAACAAAAACCTGTTCGTCGTCAAACTCAT
The DNA here is from genome assembly GCA_031216915.1 of Pictodentalium vernedei. Lineage (NCBI taxonomy): Eukaryota > Metazoa > Mollusca > Scaphopoda > Dentaliida > Dentaliidae > Pictodentalium > Pictodentalium vernedei. The sequence continues at coordinate 170,056,387 of CM062288.1, read as the reverse complement.
CTGGGAGCAGATAAGCAGCAAAGCAGAAACGATGTGATCGAAGAGAGAAAGCATTCGAGCATCTCTCCCGATAAGCCCAAGACAAACTCCATAGTCTCCATATGAAAAAATGGCCGGCTTAGGAGTTGGAGTCCTGATCCAAGACCGTCAAAGTCTGGCAGACTGACCGATTGGTGAAATCGTAGGAACGATAACGCACCAGAGGCAAAAAAGTGTCAACCTTGATGAAGAACGACGTCTTCATAGCCATGGAACTCAGCTTAGAGTCCAAAGCTGTAAATGCTTCAACCACCTGTACCGACAGGCATGGTCGAAGGTGCCCAGAAGCAGGTTGCTCCACAGGCTGTAGGTGTGCGACCGATGATCGCAGCTGGGCTGACACTGTCGGCTGGTTTGACGGTTTGAGACCTGGAAGGAACCCAAACACAAAGTCAAGAGCTGCCCCCAAGTCAGAAGACTGTTGGCTCTCGACGTCAGGAATATTGGACTCATCCCATGACTCGGAAGACTCATAGCCCATCATGGGCAAACCAGTCGACGTCTCCCATGGTGTAGGCACACCAGGGGGATCAGAAAGCAGCCTGTTTCCAATCCCGGGAGGCGGCACCACAGGGGGTGCCCGGAAGCCACTTGTAGCCTCACTGGAAGCAACAGAAAAGGCTCTGTGACAGAACCTAAGTGAGCAAGGAGAGGGCCTCCCTAAGCTCATTGACTGTCGGAACAGTATGACGTGGGAACGAACCGACAAAGTGGCTTCACTCCTGACCCATTTACCAGCAAAGGGTCACGATCCTCAAATACACCCGACGCGGCGCTACGGGCTGCAGCCGAAAACATCTGAAGGCAGATGTGAATTGGGGTATCACATACCCTGAGGATCAACAGAGCAGAAACTCAGGAGAGTCGCCGCGGACCTTTGCAAGACTGAAGGTCCAGGCTGCACGAAAAGCGTTGGTCACACAAAACTGGCAATGGGACCAGAGTGTATGGATGGAAATGCCACGGAGCTCATGGGGTGACCCCACCATGAACATCCAAATCCAATGAGAAAAACTGAGGTACTCGACGGCTGAGAGACCACAGTAGAGGGTTCGGCCGGCAGCTCCTTCTAACTTCGCCAAGTTGAAGTCAAGGAAGGCTGAGGCCAATACCCCATGTCTACACTACCAAACATCCCTGCAGACCCTTGCAGGGATAAAACTGCTGTGCTCAATGGCTGAGAGGACGCAGCATGGGGGTTCGGTCGGCAGCCACTTCCGACTTCGCCGAGTTGAAGTCAGGGAAGGCTGAGGCCGATACCCCACGTCTACACTACCAGACACCTCTGCAGACCCCTGCAGGGATAAAACTACTGTGCTCAACGGCTGAGAGGACACAGCAGGGGGTTCGGTCGACAGCCACTTCCGACTTCGCCGAGTTCAAGTCAGGGAAGGCTGAGGCTGATACCCCACACCAACACTACCAGACTCCTCTGCAGACCCCTGCAGGGATAAAACTGCTGTGCTCAACGGCTGAGAGGACACAGCAGGGGGTTCGGTCGGCAGCCACTTCCGACTTCGCCGAGTTGAAGTCAGGGAAGGCTGAGGCCGATACCCCACAACCACACTACAGACATCACTGCAGACCGCTGCAGGGATAAGCCGAGGCTGGCTAAAACGGTGACTGATGATGTTGTACACGGAACAGCAGTAGCAGCAGATATGACGGGAGCTGTTGAAACTGGCGGAAAATGGGAGAGAGCAACCTAGCTCGGCCTCCAAAGGAGGAGTCACAACCCTAGTGACAGCCTCAGCCACCAGACATCCAACAGCTCCGCAGTGTCCACCATGGTAAAAAACTGCACATCCCCCACACAGGGGGAATAACTCTCACCAGACGTGGTCAGGTCGAGAGGCCCTGAAATGACAGCGTTCCCCACCCCCCGCAGGTGTGGGAGGAGCTGCACATCCCCCACGGAGGGGGTATAACTCTCACCAGACGTAGTCGTGTCAGGAGGCCCCGAAACGACAGCATTCCCCACCCCCACCATGGGTGCAGGAGGAGCTGAACATCCCCCATGGAGGGGGTATAACTGTCACCAGATGAGGTCATGTCGGAAGGCCCCGAATCGATAGCTAAAGCATTGCAAAGCCTTGTTGAACTCAAGGGACAAATTTTTCAATTTTATTAACTTGGATAAAATAACAGACATAAACCATTTAATTTTTCTCATCAATATTGTTTGTCCCTGTCAAAGTGCACCATTAGCAAAACTCAATTCCTGTAGAAAAATAGTGTGCCCCACTCTGTACAATTCTATAGTAGAAAATAGAGATCATTAACATCATTCATACACTGTACTGCAATACTGATGAGTTGTTTTACGAGACTGTCCCTAAACAATGGACAATTTAATGATGTGTACATTTACTTTTTTGCAGACTGCCGTTATTATCTTATTCTCCCTGTATACTGAAATTGGTCTGCCCCATCTCACTGTAAGTGTACACAAAGACAATACCATTCCAGGGAACGAGGGTTCAAAGGGTTAAGTGTTTTGCTCAAGGACACAATGCAAGTGGTGCAAGTCAAGACCAAATCAACAACCTTTTGATCACAAGACCAATACACTAACCAACAAGAAAAAAAGCATCGCATTGCAAAGCAAATCCCCTGACCCTCCCCCCCCCCCCCATGTGGAACCATGTTATAAACAAAATTGTAACAGGTAACTAATATTAATTACATTGTAATAATTACTGTTCAAGTTATCACACAAAAAATAAAATTAAAAGAAAAACAGAGTAAACAAATTACAATAACCCCATTTTTGACAGATCACCATGATTTTCGAACTTATCGATCACAATCTTAATATGAAACAGCATGAAAAAAATTTCAAATCCGATTTATTTATTGGTGTTTAAGGTCACTTTCAGAATCTGTGGCTATATCATGACTACAGCATAAGCATGAAGTCAAGTTTAGCCAATTGTTTGTACCTATTGACACTTTATAGGACTTCCACACCCACCCCTTGTGTTGAGTACCATGTTCTATTTTACCAGTGAAACAGGACTTGTTTATCACAGTAAACAAGCACTGCCCCACTTTCCAGGGTTCCCAAGGGCAACTGGAAACTGATCATGACAAAACTTATTCACTAAATTAGAGCCACTATGCTCCCATTAGTAAATTAGGTCTGATCTGATTCTTTGGATCTCACCAAAGAATCAGGCCAGACCTAATTTACTAAACTTGTTTCTCTATGTTTAGTGGAAGATAACAAAAGAACACACTGTATTATGAAATGTAAATCAATCAATGTTATGTAGAGTGGATTATAAGTTGTTTCAATCTAATCAATCCCTTTGTAAATATGTAAAAAAAATTCAATCAATTTTGGATGGTTATGTTATTTGAACATTTTATACTTCAAATTAATGTCAATATTTACTCTGAAATTCTTGTATTCTGTTAAAAACATGAGGAAAAATATCTGCGAGGAATCTATTTTTTCTATGGTTTCAAGATCTTCAATAATGATATTGGCATTATAATGTGAACATAAGAATTATGTTGTAATGCCTGCAAGAATAATATAGAAGTACAGCTTCACCAAGTAGAAAACTGACACATTGTTGCAACATTTAAAAATTAGAAGATATAAGGGCACCTGCAGGATAGCAGTCAAAAATTAGAAGCAACAGTAATCATTTTTTTCAACTGACTCCTAGTGTGCTAAATTATTTTTGGCCATCAAAATTTGTTCACATATCTTTGCCTTGTTACAGTTTATGGGAGAGTGCCTGTAGGCACTCACCCATAAATTGTAACAAGACAAGTCCTTACAGACTATATAATATCATCAGAAAGTTGCATCTAAGTACTTAATTCTACGAACTGCACCTCAGAAGAAATCAGCGACACTTGTCTTTTTCAAATTTCTCGGATGCCATAGAATTAAGAAAGGACGCTGGTTTTGTTTACATTGGCATGGCGGGGGTTCGAACCCACACCGAGAGAGTTTCCTTCGGCACCAGCCGCCTAGAGAAACTATACTGAACCACGCACACCACTCGGCCACCGACAGACCCCAAAAAGGGAATGCTAGTTAACCAAGTATATACGAGGCCAGTACAGAACACACAGAATACTCAATTATTTAATTATTCATCAGATAGTTGCATCTAAGTACTTAATTCTACAAACTGCACCTCAGTAGAAATCAGCGACACTTGTCTTTTTCAAATTTCTCGGATGCCATAGAATTAAGAAAGCGACGCTGGTTTTGTTTACACTGGCATGGCGGGGGTTCAAACCCATGCCGAGAGAGTTTCCTTCGGCACCAACTGCCTAGCAAAACTATACTGAACCACGCACACCACTCGGCCACCGACAGACCCAAAAAAGGGAATGCTAGTTAACCAAGTATATACGAGGCCAGTACAGAACACACAGAACACTCAATTATTTAATTATTCATCAAAAAGTTGCATCTAAGTACTTAATTCTACGAACTGCACCTCAGAAGAAATCAGCGACACTTGTCTTTTTCAAATTTCTCAGATGCCATAGAATTAAGAAAGGACGCTGGTTTTGTTTACATTGGCATGGAGGGGGTTCAAACCCACGCCGAGAGAGTTTCCTTCGGCACCAACTGCCTAGCAAAACTATACTGAACCACGCACACCACTCGGCCACCGACAGACCCCAAAAAGGGAATGCTAGTTAACCAAGCACTGGCCTCGTATATACTTGGTTAACTAGCATTCCCTTTTTGGGGTCTGTCGGTAGCCAAGTGGTGTGCGTGGTTCAGTATAGTTTCGCTAGGCGGTTGGTGCCGAAGAAAACTCTCTCGGCGTGGGTTCGAACCCCCACCATGCCAATGTAAACAAAACCAGCATCGTTTCTTAATTCTATGGCATCCGAAAAATTTGAAAAAGACAAGTGTCACTGATTTCTTCTGAGGTGCAGTTCGTAGAATTAAGTACTTAGATGCAACTTTCTGATTAATAATTAAATAATTGAGTGTTCCGTGTGTTCTGTACTGGCCTCGTATATACTTGGTTAACTAGTATTCCCTTTTTGGGGTCTGTCAGTGGCCGAGTGGTCTGCATGGTTCAGTATAGTTTCGCTAGGCAGTTGGTGCCGAAGGAAACTCTCTCGGCGTGGGTTCGAACCCCCGCCATGCCAATGTAAACAAAACCAGCGTCCTTTCTTAATTCTATGGCATCCAAGAAATTTAAAAAAGACAAGTGTCGCTGATTTCTTCTGAGGTGCAGTTCGTAGAATTAAGTACTTAGATGCAACTTTTTGATGAATAATTAAATAATTGAGTGTTCTGTATGAAGCCTTCAAGTTGCAGACCTTCCTATCAGAATAAAGCCCAAACATGGGCTTCCAGCAATCTACCAGTTAACTCTTAACCTACAAAGTATTTTAACTGGTTGAGAACTAGAAGGGGGCACGGTGGCATTGCGGTAACCGGTTATCATCAGATCACCGAAGTTAAGCAACTTCGAGCCCGGGTAGTCCTTGGATGGGTGACTGTCTGAGCGATCGATTAGGACTCCCGCATTATATCCTTGGGCAAGGCACTTAATCCCGATGGTGTGCATGGGGGCACGATGACGCAGTGTACTAAGGCATACTGCACATCGATGGTGCACATGTCTTCAACCAAACTAACCCTGCCTGTGCTGCAGTGCGGAGTTACGATGTTGGGGAGCTGGCAGCTGCTTGTCATTACTCGGTGGTTCTCTCCGGGTACTCCGGCTTCCTCCACCCCTAAAACTGTCACTGACACAATTTGACCTTGGCTGTTAAAATGTTGTTAAACCTTAATAAATAAATAAATAGTGCCAGAAGCCAAAATCAGGGCTTTAAAAAAATGAGGGTATCAGATCAAATGGCAATATTTTCCTTGCGCATGTTTCATATTCACCTAAATGCAAATAATATTTTGTTTATATAAATTTGGTTTCTTACAAATTATTGGAGAATGCTGGTGGGCACTCTACAATAATTTGTAATAAAATAAATTTTGAATAACAAGTTCAGACCACCAAAAATAATCCAGCCCTCAACAAGTTAATAAACATCTCATTTATTTATTTATTGGTGTTTAAGGTCACATACTTATGCACAATGGCTAATCGTGACCGTGACAGTTTTACGGGTGGAGGAAGCCGGAGTACCCGGAGAGAACCACCGAGCATCGATGAGCAACTGTCAGCTCCTCAACATTCTAACCCTGTTCAAGCTCCGCTCAAGCAAGGTTACAGCAGTTGAAGACATGTGCACCATCGACCTGCAGAATGCCTTATTACACAGAATCATCGTGCCCCCCTGTAGGCAACTGAGATGACTTGCCCAAGGATACAACGCGGGTCATCCCAAACGGGGATCAAACTCGGGACCTCTAGCATAGAAATCAAACAGTCTACCACTGAGCCACTCCCAATAAATATCTCATAAAAAACAAGTCATGGTTGCTGTAAGGTAGTTATTAGTCATCAGTTATTAGACCCTCCTTTATCCTAAACTTTAAACTTAGTTATCCCTACTCATTACGTACACCCAGGAACAGCATCACAAGTCTTTCTCGAATAATTTTCCGTACAACGGGGGATGACAGGTAGACAGCCAATCTGGCTATGTCATCTCCCAACAGTATACATTCTACATTAAACAAATAAACGCTCATTCATTACTGATTGTGTTGAAATTGTGCATATTGCATTTTTTTTTAAAAATGTCCCAGATTTCCAGAACCTGCAATTCTAAATCTCTATTTTCCAATTTTCAAGGACAGTGGCGAACACTGCATTAAAACCCCAGTTGTGTCAACATTGTATTTTTAACCTGGGAAGTGGGATCCATTGGGTGAATTTTTCATTTTTTTTCTTTTTGCTTTAAAATGAGCGAAAAGGATTTTGGGTGATTTGGGGCAATTTTTTTTCCACATAACTGACCTGGGGTAGGGTGAGGAGAAGGTTTGGGTTTGAGAAGGGGTTTGGTGGGTGTAGCTTTTTTTGCGTAAAATCAGTCGAAACCTTTCAAAACTCATTTTAAAGTAAAGAAAAAAAAATCATCCAATGTACCCCACCTACTCACTACATAGGATCAACTGAGTGACATTTGTTTGGCATAAAATCACTCAAAATCCTCCAAAACTCATTTTACAGCCAAAAATTGACCAGTGGACCCTGCTCTCCTCTTTTCACCCTAACCAGAGCCTCAAGTAGCCCGGTGGACCTCACTTCAACAAACAGTAATCTTATCCAGCTGTGTTTACATTTTACTAAATTTGACCAGAATCGACTCCATCAAACGTGGGCAGAATTTGACCCCACAAAGGATGCTGAATACCAAATATCAAAAGATTATGACCAGTGGATCTGAAAAAGATTTTTAAAGAATATTCCTCATATTTCGCTGAGCTGAAATTTGTGCTCCCATAAGGAGCCCAAAGATGAAGCCAGGAACTTGATTTGAACAAGCCTCAATCTGACCCAACTGAAGATACTGCATACCAAATATCAAAAGATTCTGACTGGTGGGATCTAAACAAGAACATTTTAAAGAATATTTCTCAAATTTCACCGAGTTAAAATTTGGGCTGAATTGAACAAACTTGACACACCCCCCAAGCAAACATCAAAAGAGTTTGACTGGTGCATCTGAAGAAAAATATTCTGACAGAATTTTCCTCATTTATCGCATAAGTTAGAAAGCATGTCTTGATGATGTAGCTGAAATATTTAGCAGTCAGGATCCATCACAGTTGGGATAAATCCTGTTTACATCCCACCGAACAGTTATCTATTTTTATGATGGGTTAAATAAATGTGGAACTGAAATTAATAGTTTCAGCAGAAGAGGTGGCAGTCTGTGTTTAATTAGAAAGCAGAAAATATAATAATCAAGTCTTTGAACGAAAGTACATATCACCCAACAGATGAGGTGCAGTCACTTAATTAAAGACTGCCATTATCTTTCAATGACATGATCAAAAAGCTGTATCTTGGCAGCATGAAAACATTTGTAATGCACTGGGAAGCCATAACAAGAAAGAAGCTTTTAATTACAGGCAACATACAATTTTTTATTCTGTCAATACTTCATTTGGTCTTTTAATCACTATGGAGATAGATTTAATTGATAAATGAGGTTTTTCCTTACTGAAATCTATGAATGGTGATGAGTTCCGCACTGAATTTCCATAAAATACAGTTTAACCTGCTGGAGGAGGGACATAAGCTCCCATGGGCAAAATCTTCCAGGGAAAAATCTCCCCCTAAATTTCATTTGATTAAATACCCCCTCTTCCCAATTTTGAAAATTTCACCTGCTTTATTTTACATTCAAAAGCCTACTTTCTGGGGGGAATTGTTATGGGTCCCTTTTTGATAATATCAGAATTGATATCATTACATGCCTGTTGTATGTAATCCCCATCTACAACAACACTAAACCATGCGGAAAATGAAAATCCATTCCGCATATATGTGCCGAATGGAAATCGTTGATGGGCTATATTTAAATAGAAGTGAAATTTCACTGGAATTTTCTACAAAACGTGCACCGCAATTACAATTTGTTTCGCTAGCGATAGCTAAAAATCGTCCCCTGATTTACAATGTGTTCTGTGTGCCATTAGGCACATAGAACACATTGGAACTCAGGGGACGAAAGAGTAACAGAGGTTCCCTCGCAAATGTGGTTGGCAATAAACTGTGTTCTTTTTGTTGATAGTTGACAAATGAATTGTTGAGTATCCTTCTATTAACTGTTTTTGTAGATGTGAAGGCATGTAATAAACACAGAACAACACACGCATGTGAATGGGTTAATTGATATGGCACGAGTGCCAGCATGGAAGGATAAAACAAGAGGCCACAGGCATGTGTCATTCTGTGTATTGTCCTTGGTTAATAATAATTAAAACTTTCGAAAATGATTTGTAATTAGAGGAAGCAGACTGGGGTGATTACTTGTTAGCAATGAGTGACCTTTCAATTTACCTATTGTATGTTTACAAATACTGTTACATAGGATCTATTTTTAGCTCACTGATTGCTTATTTTGGTCACACTTGTTGACTTGAAATTCAACAGAATCATCTAGAAACTTAATGAAGTTTTGTAATTCAGCCAATCAGCAATTAGTGAAACAAAAGAACATGGGTGAAATTTCTCTTTCTGGAACTTTCCATCGATGAGTCATTCATCCCATGGACTCATCTCACATACACAGCAATGAGAAAATACCAGAGCTTTTCTGTTTGCTGCCATGCCCAAATTAGACTAATCTAAAAACCTGCAGTCAATAATGAAAATGTATGCTTGATTTTTGGCCTGCCAGAGAGATTTTATCTGGTAGAGTGCTGGAAGCCCATATTTGGGCTTTATTCTGAAGTGCAGGTACCACAACTTGATGGCTCATATTCAGTGGCTGTGCAGGGATAATTTGGGGTATCCACAGGGGCTGTTTATGGGACCCTTTCCCAATGACATTTGAACATGATTTTTCCCAATTCTTAATCCCGAATTTCCCAATATCACACAAACAAAAATTTAATGCACAACTGGTGCCATGAACTGGGTGGTCATAAGGCCACAGAAAACCATGGGTTTTCTGAGGCTTTATGACCACCAAGTTCAGGACACTAATTACATATTACAATTAAATTGCTTGCAAATCAAAGTCCCTAAATTCAAAGACAAATGACAAGATCTTTAGTAGTATGAAAATAATTTAATAGAGACTACATGTGCATGTGACTGTTTGTTACAAAACTTAATTGTAGTATATATGCAGTTGTCAGGTATCGGTCTTTGTGTCCTCTGATCAATTCGATTGTAAAATGTTTTAGTCTTTGTATGTTTTTCCCCCTCCAAAACAAATTTCCAATTGGAGCCCCATGATGCAAATTTTCCCAATGGCATGAGCCCTGGACCCTTTTTCAAAGAGTGTAGAATAAACCCTGCTGTGCAAGCCTGAATATAAGCAACCTGTCATTTGCATAACGAGGTCCACAGAGGGTGAATTTGCTGATGCTATCCCATACAGTGGGCCAATTTATCCTCTAGGTACATCTTTCTGTTTTGGCTTGACACCTTGATTCAGACTGAGGTTCACAGACGGTAAATTTTGTGATGCTACCCTGCTGTGCATATAATGTATAATAAGAAAGGAAATTTACTATAAAATTTAGATTTCTTATCAACCTACTCACAATTGTTTACTACAGGCTGAATAGACAAAAGGCTGGAGGGAATCGCATAACCAACCCCCACATAACCCTAGTGCACTGGAACCGTGAAGCAGAAGGAAGAGGTCCCGAGGCTTATCAACCATAATGTCGCAATCATTGGTAAAGGACAATGAAAAGAGACATATGAGCCTGTGTGACACACAGACAGAAAAAAGGGCAGTAACAGCACAAGGCTGAAACTGACCTTCAAGAAGCCTAATGGCTATGGCAGACAACAGCCTGAGCAGAAGAAAGAGGACCCAAGGCAAAAAGGTCCTCCGACTGCTCCTGCAACTGGCGTAAATAAAAGGTGGAGAAAGTAGAAGCATTTCTCCAGTAGGCTGCCTGCATAACATCCGACAACTTGACGGAGTTAGAATAAGCCCAAGAGGTAGACAGTGCCCGCACCTCGTGGGCAGAAATACGATTGGTAATACAATCGCCAGCTGCTAAACGACTATAAGCCGTACGAATAGCAAGACAAATCCATCGAGAAATGGATTGAGGAGAGATCTTCTGTCGACCCGGAATGAGAGACAGAAAAAAACGTTTTCTGCCCTTCCGTATGAAGCGTGTCCGATCAAGATAAATGCGAATAGCACGGACCGGACAGAGCAAAGGGCGAGTACCCTCAACAGAGGGAAGAGCCCTGATACAGATAGGAGGAGGAGTAGTATCTGGTAACTGATTCTTAGCCAAAAAGGAGCAATCAGTGGTAAAAGTAACACTGTTGGGAGAACTCCTAAAAAAGGCCGGGTCAACCGAGAGGGCGTGAAGCTCACTAACCCGTCTGGCCGAAGCAAATGCCATCAGAAAAGCCGTCTTGTATGTGAGAAATTGCATATCCACCTGGGATAAAGGTTCGAACGGCGCCCCCCCCCCCCCCCCCCCCCAAGCAAAGCAGCACCCACGAAAGATTCCATCGTGGAGTAAGCTGCAAAGTCCGAGGCCTTTTCAAAGAAAAGTGCCGAACAAGCTTGGAGAGGTAAGGATTAGTGCCGATACGACGCTTCCCCACATAAGAAAAAGTCTCTGAAAGCATAGACCTGTAACCCTTGATGGTAACAGGCTGGAGACCCCGAGAATCAAACAGATATACCAGAAACTCCGCAATCTGTGAAATCGAAGGATTGGCATAATCAACAGCGTGATCAGCACACCATCGACAGAAGACCTGCCATTTAGCTGCATAAGCTAAACCAGTGGAGTGCCTCCTTGAAGAAGAAATGCACTCCACTGCTCGTCTCGAAAAACCTCTACGGAGGAGACAGGACCTGACAAAAGATATGCGTGAAGGCACAATGAAGTCGGGTCGACGTGAAACCTCCTCGGGCGACCTTGACAAAGAAGGTCGCGACGTAGCGGGAGACGTGCCGGAACCGCCGCCATCAGCGAGTGGAGCTGATTGATCCACACCCGCTGAGGCGACAGGGGAGCGATCAGAATGATTCGACAACTGCAGGTTCGAATTTTGGCGAGAACCTGAGGAAGAATCGGAACCGGCGGGAAGGCGTAGCCGACTAGACCGTTCCAATCGAGTGACAGAGCGTCCACGGCAAAAGCCAGAGGATCTGGACACGGGGACACGAAAGTGTCCACCTGATGGTTCCAACGAGTCGCAAAGAGATCGATGTGGGGACGTCCCCAGAGATCGCAAAGCGACTGGAACACTGCCCTGTGAAGCATCCACTCGGTGGAAATAACCCTGCCCTGTCGGGACAGGGAGTCGGCTAGGACGTTCAGACGACCGGGAATGTGACGAACAACCACCCCGGCGTGAACCTCCTGAGCGAGCAGTAAAAGATTCCGAGCTAACTCGTACATCGGAAGCGAGTGCGTGCCGCCCTGGTTCCGAATGTAAGCAACCACTGTCGAATTGTCGGATAGTAGAAGGACCTGGCGATTCGACAAGTGAGGGATCCACTGCCTGAAACTCAGAAGAAGAGCAAGAAGCTCCTTCTGGTTGATGTGTAGAGCTGCTTGATCCTGGTCCCACATCCCGTGTAGGGAAAGACCGAGAGGATCCAACGTCGCACCCCATCCGAGATCGCTGGCATCTGCCGTCAGAACGCGATCGGACGTGGGTAAGTCCAGCGGAACACCCTGCGTAATCCACTGAACATCTGTCCAGGGAAGAAGGTGAGGATACAGAGAGTCCGGAAACGGAAGCACCTGATCCAGAGAATCTACATTCGGTCTCCAACGACTGAGCAGAAAGTGTTGGAGAGGTCTGACACGCAGCCGACCTAGAGGAATGAGATCCGTCACCGAACCGCAGAGACCGATCAGCCGGAGAAAACTCCGAGCGGTCGCGGACCTGGACTGGGACAGAGTCAGAGCAAAAGCTGAGAGAATCACAGCCTTGGCCTGGGGAACAGCCACCAAATTGAATTTGGTATGGAAAGACATCCCCAGATGACAAAACGACTGAGAAGGGACCAGGTCCGACTTCTCCTCGTTGACTCTGAATCCTAGCGACGTGAGCAAGCTCAACAGAGTGGCGACATCCGATTCCAGTAAGGCAGCATTGGAATGCCTCTGGAGGATATCGTCCAGATATGCCGAAGTAGTCACCCTGGACTGTGTGCGATGGAACGCTATCACATGCGACATCAGTCTGGTGAACGCCCAAGGAGCCAGGTTGAGGCCGAAAGGCATGGCCTTGAACTGGTAAACTCGCCCCAGAAAAGCGAACCTGAGATACTTCCGTGACGCCCGATGCATCGGAACGTGGAAGTAAGCGTCTCGCAGGTCGATGCTGGCTGCGAAATCTCCCTGGTGAATTGATTGGCGGACCGACCTGCAAGTCTCCATGCTGAACTTGGGAGCAATGATAGACTGGTTCAGGATGCTCAGATCGATAACCGGTCGGAGTCGGCCGTCCTTCTTCGGCACCAAGAACAGGCGGGAATAGAAACCCACTGACTGAACGTTCTTGACGACCTCGATCGCCCCCTTTGCCAGGAGATTGGCAATCTCCGTGGACAAAAGTTCCCGACGTAAAACGTCTGAAGGAACTGTGGTTGGAAGAGGCACCCTTGACAGAGTGGGGTGCCGTCGGAAGGATATGCGCAGCCCGGACCGAACAACATCTAACACCCATGGATCGGATGTGATGGTGGTCCAATGGTCTGCAAACTCTGCTATCCTTCCTCCAACCTGGGACGAGTCGAGGTGAGGACCTTCATTTCGAGCCCCGACGAGGCCCGCGAGAGGAGAAACCACCTCCTCTGCTAAATGAAGAATCCTGAGACTTCCCTCGATTCTGCCGACCCCTACCTTTACCCCGTGAGTAAGAAGCAGAGGCGGCGGCAGAAGGACCAGCCTTTTGCTTCACAGAGGAAGCAGAAGGGTACTTGTTAGGCTTGGAATGGCCCTTGCCTCCCCGAGAAGGCTGATCAAGCTGACGAAACAGCAGCTGATCTTTGGAATGACGTAGGACGTCATCCCGGACCGTCGACACGGAACCATGGAAAAGTTGCGGACCTGCCAAAGAAGCAGATCGAAGAGTAGCACGCTGCTCCTCGGGAAGGGATCGTCCTGTGTCCAGCACAGCGTCCCTTCGAACTAATTCCAAATTAGCCGTGTTACAGGCATGCGTGTGAGTAAGGTGCATAAGCGCCTTGGACAGCACACGCAAAGGAGCCTGTACCTCGTCAAACTTATCTGGAGGCAGATAAGCAGCCAAAGCTGAGACGACGTGATCTGAGAGAGAAAGCATGCCAAGCATCTCTCTAGATAAGCCCAACGTGGACTCCAGAGTCGTCATTGGAATGACGGCAGACTTGGGCTTGGAAAGCCCGAGGGAAGTGGAGTCCTGATCCAGAACCGTCAAAGTCTGGCAGACTGACGGATTGGCGGAATCGTAGGAACGATAACGCACAGGAGGCAAAAAGGTGTCAACCCTGGTGAAGAACGAAGTCTTCAAAGCCTTGGAATTCAGCTTGGCATCCAATGCTGAAAAAGCTTCAACCACCTGTACCGACTGGCACGGTCGAAGGCGCCCAGAAGCAGGTTGCTCCATAGGCTGTTAGCGCGCGACCGATGATCGCGGCCAGGCTGACACTGTCGGCTGGTTAGCAGGTTTGAGCTCAGGCAGAAACCCAAACACAAAGTCAAGAGCCGCCCCCAAGTCCGAAGACTGCTGGCCCTCGACCTCAAGCATGTCGGACTCCTCCCCAGAGTCGGAAGACACATAGCCCATCGTGGGCAAACCAGCCGACGCCTCCCATGGTGTCGGGACACCAGAGGAATCGGAAACCGGCCTGTTTCCAATTCCGGGAGGCGGCGCCATAGGAGGCGCCTGGAAACCACCCATAGCCTCGCTGGAAGCAACAGGAAGGCTCTTTGAGAGAACCTGAGTGAGTAAGGAGAGGGCCTCCCTAAGCTCACTGCCTGTACCGACCGGTTCGACAGGGGAGCGAACCGGCAAAGTGGCTTCACCTCTGACCCTCTTAACCAGCGAAGGGTCACGATCCTCCAAAACACCCGACGCGGGACGACGGGCGGCAGCCGAAACATCTGAAGGCAGACGTGTATAGGGGTACGATGCACCCCGAGGATCAATATTGCGAGAACTCATGAGAGTCACCGCGGACCTCTGCGGGGCAGAAGGTCCAGGCTGCACAAAAGGCGTTGGTCCCCCAAAACTGGTCGTGTGACCAGAGTGAGTGGACGGAAACGCCACGGAGTTCATAGTGTTTCCACTACGAACATCCGAATCCAAAGACACAACTGTGGTACTCGACGGCGACGAGACCACAGCGATGGGCTCGGCCGGCAGCCCCTTCCGACTTCGCCGAGTTGAAGTCAGGGAAGGCTGGGGCCGATATCCCACGTCTACAGTATCGGACAGTTCTGCAGTCCCCTGCAGCGAAAAGCCGAGGCCGGCTGAAACAGACAACGAAGCAGACGGACCAGCAGCAGTAGTAGATACGTCGAGAGTCGTTGAGGCTGGTGAAATAATGGAGAGAGCACACCGGCTCGGCTCCGAAGGAGGAGTCACAACCCTAGTGACAGCCTCAGATGTCGACTGGAGGGGGACCGTAGTCCCGGAACCAGGCATCTCTACACCAGAACACTCAACGGCTCCCGCAGTATCCACCACAGGAAAAGACTGCACATCCCCCACGGAGGAGGAATAACTCTCACCAGACAAAGTCGGCTCGGGAGGCCCCTAACGACCACGTTCTCCTTTCCCGCGGGAGGCACGGCCACGAGAACGAACGACACGATTTACAGACGCCCAAAAGGTGGAAGACCATGTTCCACAGACACCACACGGCCGCTCGGCCGAACACCCATTACAGGAGGAACACGACGAATGTACATCGTCCACATGCTTAGGCAGCAGACACTGCCCACAAGGAATTGTCCTAGGCATGAGAGAGGTGAGAGGAGCAGAGAAGGTGAGATCAGAAAACAGAACACCCCCAAAGAGAGAAAGGTGACAGAAACAAAGACCCCAGACGGTCGACCGGGAACCACCCAACAGGAAGACTACTCTCAACAGAAAGAAGAAACACTGCAGGAGTGGTACCCCGCTGACACCTAACTCTAACACAATTAGAAAAATTTGCAAAAAAAAGCATGAACAATAATTGTGAAAATCTAAGTCCGAACCGCGTGGCCCGCGAAAATCGCGCGCGACCCGAGAGAGAGCAAATAAATATACATTATGGACATATAATAGAAAAAAGAGAATATAAAACACTGTTCCTGAGAATACAAAGGATACACTGTGGTATAATGAATCAGGAATCATCAAACATCGAGCTGGTGGAACACTGATAAGCGTGCAAAAACATCTCGACACGAAGCGGATTTCAAAAAGAATGAGTCTTTAGAGACGGTATATGCGCACTGGCAACGGAAGTCGTGGAGTTGTGCTTGGGAGAGAGCGTCCCGTACTGGGTCTGCGCCGGTTGCACTCGACCCAGTTTTGGCTTATTTTTATTGGTGCTTTTGCACCACTTTTCTTTCCCAACTTGCTTGGGAAAGACAAAAATAGAGAGTATTTTATCCGAGTTAGGGACTTCCACTGTAGTGCAAGCCCGTAGTAAACAATTGTGAGTAGGTTGATAAGAAATAATTTAGCACTTTACCAGTTAATGAAGAAGACTGGGAAACAAAACTTTAAGTTATCATTGCAATCATGAAGATCTTCCACTAATTGTATTGAGAAATAACACATTTGACAAAGTTTATCCATCAAATTTGGGATAAATATTTGAAGGAAAAAGTAAGTGGGCTAACAGTTCACAAAGATATTTGAAGAAAGGTAATCCTTGAATTTCAATGAAGCTGAAGTTCTTACAACAGTTAGAAAACAAAAGGAGGAAAGAAAAAACATAGTTACTATAAGATAAACTTCATCAAATGATGTCACTCCTTTTCTGACCAGAATACTCAAATTTAACTCTTTGCCCACTGCTGGCAGATATTCCTGCCCAGGACAAGATTTCTCTTGCCACTGAAATAAGTATACTTTGGGCACATTTAGTCCAATTTTCTCTCTGTAAATTGAATGGATTTTTCATCAATGATTTTGAGTTAAACTTTTGAGCAGCCTTGACTAGATTTGATGAAAAATATCTTGAAAATACTCAGTGGGTTAACTCTTTACCTAAAGTAACGGCCAAAACCGGCCTGCGCTATTCTAAAAAATTGCCAATTAATTTTCATTACTTTTTTCATTTTTTGTCTCAAAAACATAGGTTATGACACCTCATTGGAACGAGCTTGTCGAGCTCGTTCCAATGAGGGGTCATAACCTATGTTTTTGAGACAAAAAATGAAAAAAAATGGTTGTTCAAGAATTTTATTTGCAAGTGTCGTCTGCTTTTCAGGTTAGGTAAAGGGTTAAGAGTTAAAATTGTAAGGCTTTATAATTCAACAGGATAATTTTCTGAAAATACCACCCCATGAATGCAATTATAATATTGCATGAAACTTGAACTCTGACCTTCAAGGGCCTTTTGAATCTCAAATTTTTGATCGAACCAATTCCCTAATTAAATCAGACAGATGAATTTGAATGGAATCAAATACTGAATCAATCTCACAGCTCTTAAAATTGTAAAAGTTGAAACTTTTTACAAACATAAATACTGCCACTCTCCACTGAAGCATTGCATTCAATGGTGACTCCATCTGTTTAGTCAGGTCAGTTAGAAGAGTGGAACATTCCACAATGGAATCAAAGTATTTTCAGAAGTAGAACCTTCTTGAAATCTTCTTCTATCATCAGGTCTCCTGTACAGGAGACCTGATGACAGAAGAAGAGTTCAAGAGAAGACACCTGGTAAGATGTTGCGTGCATCTTGAAGATTCAAAAAATTACAAATCAGAGCGACTCGAATCAAACTGAATCATTGGGCCGATTCCAAATCAAATAGAATTAGGAAGCTTTGCAATGTCCATAACTGACCTCTCTCTGATCATTTGTTGACACTTAATGAGATCTGAACCATTATTTCAAAGAAATTTGATTTCTGAATTCTTCAAAATATCTACATTATTGGGAACGTTTTTTTTAATTTATATATTTATTGGTGTTTAAGGTTACATATTTCTGCACAATGGCTAATCGTGACTGCAACATGGATATAATATCAAGTCCAGCCAATCTATTTCCCATCCTGACCATTTTAAATAATAATTTAATAATAATTTATTTTTAGAGGACTTCCACCCACTCTGGGGACAGGATCCTATTTTACCAGTAAAACAGAGCTTGTTAAATACAGTAAGCAAGCAGTTCTTCACTTCCAGGATTCTCACAGGTTTTTTTTATAACACAATTATATAATTAGAGGACTTAACCCTTTACCCGGGAGCGCGGTGGCTCATTGGTAGAATGTTGGACTTCTATGCTAGAGGTTCCAAGTTCGATACCCGTCCGGGACAACCCGCATTGTGTCCTTGGGCAAGGTACTTTATCATGGTTGCCTACATGGGGGCATGATGACGCTGTGTACTATGGCATAATGCACGTCGATGGTGCACATGTCTTCAACCGCTGTAACCCTGCTTGAGCGGAGTTAGAATGTTGAGGAGCTGACAGTTGCTCATCGTTGCTTGGTGGTTCTCTCCGGGTACTCCCGTTTCCTCCACCCGTAAAACTGTCATGGTCACGATTAGCCATTGTGCATAAGTATGTGACCTTAAATACCAATAAATAAATAAATAAATAAATAAATAACCCTTTACACAACTTAATGGCCAAAACTGGCCAGCACTATTCTAAAAAATCACCAATTTAATTTTCATTATTTTTTCCATTTTTTGTCTTAAAAACATAGGTTATGACCCCTCGTTGAAACGAGCTCATAACCTATGTCTTTGAGACAAAAAATGAAAAAAATTAGTTATTCAAGAATTTTTTTTACAAGTGTTGTCTGCTTTTCATGTTAGGTAAAGGGTTAAAGGAAGAGCTGTTTTATCTCAATGCATTTTGCATATTTTGTTTAGCTTGGGATAACTGATAATACAGTGGAGCCCACTTAATTGGATATCTCTAAATTGAATAGCACTGTTAAGTGCATATAACTTACAAACACTAAGTCATTTACCATAACCTTCAGAACAAATGTGACCCATTAATTGCAGATAGGTTATAAATTAAACTAATTGAATAACAAATACTTATTTATTTGGGTTTAATGACACTTTTGACAGCCAGGGTCACCACATGTCAGACAGTTTTATGTGTGGAGGAAGCCGGAGTACCTGGAGAGAACCACCAAGCAATGGCAGGCAACTCTCAGACTCCCCAACATACTAACTCCACACAAGCAGGGTTAGCATTGGTTGAAGATAAGTAAGTGCACCATCGACGTGCAATACGCCTTAGTAGACAGCGTTACCATGCCGTCCACGTGGGCAATCAGGATGAAGTGCCTTGCCCAAGGACACATCGCAGTTACCCCTGGTGGGGATCGAACTGTGGACCTTTCGGTTTGAAATCCAAAACTGTAACCACTGAGCCACCACGCTCCCGAATAACAAATACTGTAATCTGTCGAGAATTTACCCTGGCAATCACTGAATTCCCTATGTGTATAGACCAATTAGGCCATAACACATCCAATTTAGGCATTTTAGCCTTTACCCAATGCAGGCAATATCAAAATTTGTTATTTTAATTTTAATTTTTTCAAATTCTTCAAAAAATTTCAATCAAATGATATGATGTGACTCGACGAGCTTGTTCCAATGAGGTGTCACATGATAGGGTTTTGCTGAAATTTTTTGAAAAATAGATTTTTTTCAACTGCTTAATTTGTAAATTACATGGGTGGATGCAGCCGATTTGTTAGATAAAGGGTTAATCTATTATATGCTTGACAGAGCTCCATGAGTAGGACTGGTCGAGCCAAATCTCAAATCGAATCAAGCAAAAGGTGTGAAACCAAATTAAATCACACACTGACTCCACTTTTCAATTGTTATGATACTACAGCCTACAAGTGCTGTCTGTCTCAGTCTTGAAGCCAATATCAATAGGCATACTACATTATTAGAAAATTGACAGGTATCACAAAGATAGTCGAAGAAAAAGCCATTTATTCTCCTTTGGCATTGCAGATGGCACCTTGGTGCACTTAACAGACAATATATTATTCAAACAAGCCATAAAACAATCTCCTCTATTGCTTCAAATGTCATTTAGACTGGATATGACCAATCTTATTTATCAGAAAACTGCAGGGCAAGTTGTTATCTTCAGAAAGTCGCCAATAAAGAATTTTATGAAAGGAAAATGTCTTCAGGATTCGACTTTTTTGAATAATCGAGATGGTTTAAAATCCAGTTGAATCAGTGTCAAAATTCAAAATTGAATCTCGAGTGTTCGCCAGACCCTATCCATGAGCTTTGTCAAATAAATTATAATAGAAAAAATGCTCAGTTCATTGCTGCAATACAGTATGAAAGTGTCAATGACACTGTAGCTTAACTTGACTGTGTGTAGTGTTTGTTGAAAAGGATAATGTTCCAATGTTTATGAAAGGATTATGAAATAAGACAAGAATTGTGATAACTGCAAATATGTTAATTTCTGTTTCCTGTAAGGTATGTTTTCAATAAGAATAATTTGAGTGTAGACTGTACTAAAGAATTTAGACCTGGGTTGATGTGGCCCTTAACAGTTAACGTATGTCAACCAAAGCTACCAAGTAACAGTAAAATCATTCCAAAATGAGTCATCCTACCAAGTTATAATGAAATCCCTTCATAAATATAACTCGTAGACTTCAGTAATGGAATCTAGGTCATGTGATGGTTCGGCAGTCACGGTTGACCGATCATGACCAAAATAGGACAGTCTCATCTAGATGATATACCAAGTTATCCTATCAAGTTACAATGAAATCCCTTCATAAAAACAACCTGTAAGCAGTACTAAAGGAATCTAGGTCAAGAAACCAGATGGCAGTAACAGCTGACCAATAGTGACCAAAATAAGACAGTCTCATCTAGACATCATACCAAGTTATCCTTCCAAGTTATAATGAAATTGCTTCATAAATATGAACTGTAGACTGTGCTGAACAAATCTAGGTCACCTGCCTGTGCAGCTGTCACACATGACCGATCATGGCCAAAATACAAAGTTCTCATCTTGACATTATAGAGTCATCCTACCAAGTTACAATAAAATCCCTTCATAAATACAACATGTACACTGTGCTAAAAGATTTTGGGTTTTGGGCTCTTGCAGCCATCACAGTTGACCGACTGCGACCATCTGGACATTATATGATATGATGTCATCCTACCAAGTTACAATGAAATGCCTTCATATATACAATCTGTAGACTATGCTAAAGGTTTTGGGGTTTCGGGCTCGCAACCGATCGCGACCAAAAGGTGACGTTCTCATCAAGACATTATATGAAGTCATCTTACCAAGCTACAATGAAATCCCTTCATAAATACGACACCCTAAAGACTGTGCCACAGGTTTTCAGGTTTTGGGCTCTTGCAGCCATCACAGTCGACCAATTGTGACCAAAAGGTACCGTTTTCATCTAGACATGACCCCAAACCTGCATATGAAATTTCGTGATGACTGGAAAAGAACTATGGGGTGTAGCCTGTGCCAAAGAAAATGTGAACAGACTCACAGACTGACAGACTTCCACACGCATGATGGCAATAGCTTATCTTGACTTTCTCAAGTTAAGCTAAAAATAACCAAATCCCTATTATTTGAATACTCCAGTTAAATGAAAAACTTTCACTGGCAAAGTGGGTTCCATTGTAACTTGATACTTTTATCTTGCAGTGTCCATAAAATACACCATTAGATTTTACAAATTGTGATATGGATTAATTGACACACTACTGGGCAATGGCATAGCAATATTGATCATCTTGCTGCCCACAGAAATTGGATGAAGTGAAACATAGAATATTCAGCTCATACCCTATTTAGAGTGAAACTTACGAAAACTCATCCTGTAAATTAGATCTAGACCTCGCCAAGGGTTTGGTCCAGCCCCAGTTATCTGAACTTGTTTCATAAATTTCCAAAAATTGATGTCCAAAGCTTGTATCACGAATAAAGGAAAAGCAAGAGAAATGTTCATTGTACTCATCCCCTTATATTTTCTTCTGGTTAACCTTTGAACTCTGGTGGCATCTTCCATGCCAGTTCAATGGTAGCAATTAGAAGAGTCAACATTCATTATTTGGAGTAGACCAACCAATATTTTCAACGTGCAGCCTCGGAGCTGCATGTTGAAAATATTGATGGTCTATCCCACACATTTACTGAACAGCCATCCTATTTAATGACATTATGACGTATCATGTTCCTGGATGGAAAAGCAGCTGCTTGGGTTCAAAGCGTTAATTAGACTGAAGAAAGTATTGGAATTTTCTTCAGGCAATACCTCATATCGGTACAGTATAGTATTTAGTATCAGGTGTGCCTGATTGTGGAAATTGGTATGGATGCTGTTGTTTGCAAATTAATAGAACCCATAATTGTCAAGTGTATTGTAGATTCTTTCATCCAGTATCTTCCATTTGACGTAAATTTTACCCTTTTGATGAGAGATAGTGAAAGAGAGAGAGAGAGAAGTGACTTGCTTCTGCTCAGTGGTTCTCTCTGGATACTCAATCTTCCTCCAACATAAAATCGTTTGACTCAATATAGCACTTACTGTTTAAAAGTGTCATTAAACCCCAATAAATAAATAAAAAACAAAATAAATAAATAAATAAATAATTAAGTAGAATGATTACAGAAACTGTAGGAAGACTTTATGCAAAAATTAATATTTTATAGTAAATAAATTATCCACCGCCAGAAGACTGCAAATCCCCCACAGAGAGGATAGAACTCTCTCCAGAAAGGGTCATGCCAGGAGGCCCCGAACGACTGCATTATCCCTCTGCTTGTGGGTGCAGGAGGAATGGCTATGAGCAAGTACAACACGGTTCACTGAAGCCCAAAAGGTGGGAGACCAAGACCCACATAGCCCACAGGGTCTATCAGCTGAACACACATTACAGGTGGAACAAGAAGCATGGGAGTCCTCAACATGCTTGGGTAACAAACATTGCCCGCAAGGAACTGTCCTAGGCATATCTGGTGAGAGAGCAGTACATCGGAAGGCGAGCCCAAATAAAAAACAAAACAGGACACCCCCCAGCAGGAAGAGGAAGGTGGCGGGAAGTTAAGACCTGATGGAAACAAAAATGTACCCCAACAGCCAAAATTAGGGAAACAAGCAGAAATTCAACCCTCAAGGGGAGAAATATATAAACAAATGCGGTAGGTATAATAAGAAAGGAAATTTACTATAAAATTTATACTTCTTATCAACCTACCTTGCAATTGTTTACTACAGGCTGAATAGACAATAGGATGGATGGGAATCACATAACCAACCCACACATAACTCAATAGCACTGGAACAGTGGACAGAGGAAGAGATCCCTAGGCCTATCAAACCATAGCATCACAAACATTAGTAACATTAGTAAAAGACAATGAAAGATGAGGCGTATGGTGAAGTGCGATGCACAGACAGAAAGGGCAGTAACAGCACAGAGCTGGAACTGACCCTGAAAAAAGCTGAATGGCTGGGATAGACAACAGCCTGAGCCGAAGAAAGAGGGCCCCTAGGACAAAGGTCCTCTGTCGGCTCCTGCAACTGTCGCAGATAAAAGGAGAATGTAGCATTTCTCCAGTAGGCTGCCAGTATAACATCCGTCATCTGACAACATGACAGAGTTATTAAAAGAGGAAGACAATGCACGCACCTCGTGGCAGAAAAAACAATTGGAAATACAATCACCAGAAGCTAGATGAGTGGAAGCTGCACGAATAGCAAGACAATTCCATCGAGAAATGGATGCAGGAGAGATCTGGCATGTGAGAATATCCTTCCTTCCCCACCCCCAAGCAGAGCAGCACCCAAGAAAGTGACCATCTTGGAGTAAAGTCCTAGGCCTTTTCAAGGAAAAGAGCTGAACAAGCTTGGAGAGGCAAGGATGAGTGTCAAAACAATGCGGTACCACATATGAAAAAGGTCTCCAAAGCATGGACTTGTACCCATTGCTGGAGACCCCCAGAAACTCTGCAAGCGATGTGATCGAAGAAGTGACAGAAGCAACAGAGCGATCGCACACCATCGAGAGGCTAAACCAGTGGAGTGAGTGCCTCCTTGAAGAAGATTAGCAACTCCACTGCTTGTCTCGAAAAACCACTACGGAGGAGACAGGACCCGATAAAAGACATGTGCGAAGGGACAATGAAGTCGGTTCAACTTGAAACCTCCTCGGGTGACTTTGGCAAAGAAAGTAGAGGGAGACATGCCGGAACCGCCGCTAACAGAGAGTGGAGCAGATTGATCCACACACACCGAGGCGACAGGGGTGTGATGGAAAGGATTCGACGACTGCAGGTTCATATCTGGGCGAGAACCTGAGGCGGAATCGGAACCGGCAGGAAGGCGTAGCCGACAAGACCGTCCCAAAGGAGGGCCCAAGCGTCCACGGCAAAAGCCAGAGCATCTGGACATGGGGACACGAAAGTGTCCACAGGATGGTTCCAACGAGTCGCAAAGAGATCGATGGAACACTGCCATGTGGAGCATCCACTTGGTGGAAAAGAACCTGCCCTATCGGGACAGGGAGTCGGCTAGGACGTTCAGACGACCGGAAATGTGACGAACAACCACCCCTGGCATTGACATCCTGAGCGAGCAGTAGAAGATCCCGTGTCAATTTGTACATTGGAACCGAGTGCGTGCCACCCTGGTTCCGAATGTAAGCAACCACTGTCGAATTGTCGAACAACAGAAGGACCTGACGATTCAACAGGTGAGGGATCCACTGCCTGAAACTCAGAAGAAGAGCAAGAAGCTCCTTCTGCTTGATGTGTAGAGATGCCCGATCCTGGTCTCACATCCCGTGAAGGGAAAGACCTAGAGGATCCAACGGTGCACCCCATCCGAGATCGCTGACATCTGCTGTCAGAACGTGATCGGACGTGGGTAAGTCCAAAGGGGCACCCGGCGTGATCCACTGAACATTCGTCCAGTGGAGAAGGTGAGGATAAGAGATTCTGGTAACTGAAGCACCAGTGCCAGAGAATCGACATTCAGCCTCCAACGACTGAGCAGAAAGTGTTGGAGAGGTCTGACATGCAGCCGACCTAGAGGAATGAGATCCGTCACCGAACCGCAGAGACCGAGCAGCTGGAGAATACCCCGTGCTGTCGCGGATGTGGACTGGGAACAGAATCAGAGCAAAAGCTGAGCGAATCACAGCCCTGGCCTGGGGAATGCCACCGTATTGAACTGAGTGCGGAAAGCCATCCCCAAATGACAAAACAACTGAGAAGGGACCAGATCCGACTTCTCCTCGTTGACTCTGAATCCAAGAGATGTGAGCAAGCTCAACAGAGTGTCGACATCCAACTCCAGAAGGCAGATTTGGAATGCCTCTGGAGGATATCGTCTAGATATGCCGAAGTAGTCACCCTGGACTGTGTGCGATGGAAGGCTATCACATGCGACATCAGACGGATGAAGGCCCAAGGAGCCAGGTTAAGGCCAAAAGGCATGGCCTTCAACTGGTAAACTCGCCCCAGAAAAGCGAACCTGAGATACTTCCGTGACACCCGATGAATCGGAACATGAAAGTAAGCATCTCGCAGGTCGATGCTGGAAGTGAATTCTCCCTGATGAATGGAATGGCGGACCGACCTGAAAGTCTCCATGCTGAACTTGGGAGCAATGATAGACTGGTTCAGGATACTCAGATCGATAACCGGTCGGAGTCAGCTGCCCTTCTTTGGCACCAAGAACAGGTGGGAATAAAACCCCACTGACTGAATGTTCTCGACGACCTTGATTGCCCCCTTGGCCAGGAGATTGTCTATCTCCGTGGACAAAAGCCCCCGACGTAAAACGTCTGAAGGAACTGTGGTTGGAAGAGGCACTCTGGACAGAGTGGGGTGCCTTTGGAAGGATATTCGCAGCCCGGACCGAACAACATCTAACAACACCCAAGGATCGGATGTGATGGTGGCCCAACGGTCTGCGAACTCTGCTATCCTTCCTAAAACCTGGACGAATCGAGGTGAGGACCTTCAGTTCGAACCCCGAAGAGACCCGCAAGAGTAGAAACCACCTCCTCTACTGAATGAAGAATCCTGAGACTTCCCTCTAGCCTGCCGGCGCTTACCCTTACCCTGTGAGTAAGAAGAAGAAGCGGTGGCAGAAGGATCAGCCCTTTGCTTCGCAAAGGAAGCAGAAGGGTACTTGTTAGGCTTTAAACGGTCCCTGCCTCCCCTAGAAGGCTGATCAAGCTGACGAAGCAGCAGCTGATCTTTGGAATGACGTAGGATGTCATCCCGGACCATCGACACAGAACCCATGGAACAGTAGCAGACCTGCCAAAGAAGCAGATCGAAGAGCAGCGCACTGCCCCCAGGATCGGCCTGTGTCCAGCACAGAGTCCCTTCGAACTAGTTTTAAAAAAATGCATGTGAGTAAGATGCATGAGCACCTTGGACAGCACACGCAAAGGAGCCTGTACAATGTCAAACCTATCTGGAGGCAGATACGATGTGATCGGAGAGAGAAAGCATACCCAGCATTTCTCTCGATAAGCCCAACATGGACTCCAGAGTTGTCATAGGAATGACGGCCGACTTGGGCTTGGAAAGCCCGAGGGAATTGGAGTCCCGATCCAAAACCGTCAAAGTCTGGCAGACTGCCGGATTGGCGAAATCGTAGTAACGATAACGCATCAGAGGCAAAATGGTGTCAACCCTGGTGAAGAACGGAGCCTTCATAGCCTTGGAACTCAGCTTAGAGCCCAATGCTGAAAATGCTTCAACCACCTGTACTGGCATGGTCGAAGACGCCCAGAAGCAGGTTGCTCCACAGGCTGTAGGCGCGCGACCGATGATCACGGCCTGGCTGACACTGTCGGCTGGTTTGATGGTTTGAGATCCGAAGGAACCCAAACACAAAGTCAAGAGCTGCCCCCAAGTTGGAAGACTGCTGGCTCTCGACATCAAGAATGTCTGACTCTTCCCCAGAGTCGGCAGACACATAGCCCATCGTGGGCAAACCAGCCGACGCCTCCCATGGTGTAGGCACCAGGGGAATCAGAAAGTGGCCTGTTTCCAATCCCGGGAGGTGGCACCATAGGGGGCAACTGGAAACCACTCGCTTCCTCGCTGGAAGCAACAGGAAGGCTCTTGGACAGAACCTGAGTAAGGAGAGGGCCTCCCTAAGCTCACTGCCCGTACCAGCCGGTTCGACATGGGAACGAACCAGCAAAGTGACTTCACACCTGACCCTCTTAACCAGCGAAGGGTCACGATCCTCCAATACACCCAAAGCGGGGTGACGGGTGGCAGCCGAAACATCTGAGGGCAGACGTGTATAGGGGGGTACGACACACCCCGAGGATCAACATAGCGGGAACTCGGGAGAGTTGCCGCGGACCTCTGTGGGGCAGAAGGTTCAGGCTGCACAGAAGGCGTTGGTCCCGCAAAACTGGCTGTGTGATCAGAATGAGTGAGCGGAAATCGCCAATGACAAAATTGTGGTACTCGATGGTGCAGAGACCACAGTAGAGGGTCTGGCCAGCAGCCACTTCCAACTTCACCGAGTTGAAGTCAGGGAAGGCTGAGGCCGATACCCCCACGACTACACTCCCAGACACTGCTGCAGACCACTGCAGGTATAAGACTACTGTGCTCAGCAGCTGAGAGGACACAGTAGGGGGTTCAGTCGGCAGCCACTTCCATTGTAGATGGAACAGCAGTAGCAGCAGATATGATGGGAGCTGTTGGAACTGGCGGAAAGGGGGAAAGAGCCACCTAGCTCGGCCTCCAAAGGAGGAGTCGCAACCCTAGTGACAGCCTCAGATGTCGACTGGAGAGGGCGCATAGTCCCGGAAGCAGGCATCTCTTCACCAGAAATCCAACAGCTCCGCAGTATCCACCATGGTAAAAAAAACTGCACATCCCCCACGGAAGGGGAATAACTCTCACCAGACATGGTCGAGTCGGGAGGCCCAAAAACGACAGTGTTCCCCACCCCCTGCAGGTGCGGGAGGAGCTGCACATCCCCCACGGAGGGGGAGTAATTCTCACCAGATATGGTCGAGTCGGGAGGCCCCGAAACGACAGCATTCCCCACCCCCTGCGGGTACGGGAGGAGCTGCACATCCCCCATGGAGGGGGTATAACTCACACCGGACGTGGTTGAGTTGGGAGGCCCCGAAACAATAGCATTCTCCCCCCTCCCCACGGGTGTGGGTGGAGCTGCACATCCCCCACGGAGGCAGTATAACTCACACCAGATGTGGTCGAGTCGGGAGGGCCCAAAACGACAGCATTCCACACCGCCTGCGGGTGCAGAAGAAACAGCCACGAGAACGCACCAAGGCGAGGGCAAAAGGAATTGCCCTAAAGGAACCGAACCGGAAAAAAACAGAGGTGAGAGCAGTAGAAGAAAAGGGTGAACTCAACAGATACAGAAAGTAGAAGAACACCCTCAACTACGAGAGAAGGTGGCAGAAAAAAACCGGTGGGTACACGACAGAACCCAGACCGCCGACAGGGACTGAAAAAAAACAGAAATTCAGTCCTCAACAGAGTGAAGAAATCCTGTCCAGACAGTCCCTGATTGACACCTAACTCCAATAACGATTAAATTTATCAACCGAAAAATTTCATTGTCGAACCGTGTTGACACGATGTCGAAAAAAAAAACATTCGCAAAAACAGAATAGTAAATAATATACAATGAGAATGTGGTTGAAAATATTAACGAGAATATATAAAACACAGTCCTGCTATTATACGATCTTCAGATCCATAATCCAGTCACAGGAAAACCATTATTGACGAGTTGAATTATCACTGTTACGTAGCAAAATGGCACACATCCACCACGTGTGCAGATAATCAAAAGAATGATGAATTGATGATGCACTGTGCACTGGTTTACGGAAGTTGTGGATTCGTACTATGGAAGAGCGTCCCATACTAGGTGTGCGCCGATGGCGCTCGACCCAGTTTTGGCTTATTTTTCGAGGTATTTTTACACCACTTTTCTTTCCCAAATCTCTTGGGAAAGATTAAAATAGAGAGTATTTTATCCGAGTTAGGTTCTTCCACTGTAGGGCAAGCCTGTAGTAAACAATTGCAAGGTAGGTTGATAAGAAACTGCCACAACAGCCTCTTGCCGACATCTAACTCCAAAATCAGCAGTACCCAAAAGGATAAGATAAATCAAGGCTGAACCGCACGGTACGCGAATATTGTGCACAAAATCGGCAGAGAAAAATATATAATTCACGAAAATAAATAATGAATTAAATCGTGAGAAAATACAAAACACAGCCCTGTATATGTGAATCTAGAAACTACAGCTTATCAATCCATCATGCAGCACAGGACCCAGATCGAGTCAACAGGTGAACACTGATGTGAGCAAAATTCAAATGCATATTCTGAAGATGGCGGAAGGAAAAAGAATGACATGTTGGTTATACATCTGCGCACTGGTACTGGAAGCCGAGGAATGGTACAGAGAAGAGTGTCCTCTACTGGGCATGCACTGGTCGTACACAGCCCAGGTTTTTTGGCTTATTTTTTCTTGGTGCTTTTGCACCACCTTTTCTTTCCCAAATTGCTTGAGAAAGATCAAAAATAGAGAGTATACTTCTGAGTTAGAGCTTCCACTGAAGTGCAAGCCTGTTGTAAACATTTGTGAGGTAGGTTGATAAGAAATTTTAATTCACTCAAATACATTAAAAGACCTTTAAAAAATTCCAGTAATTTCACAGCTCTATGACCTGTAAGCCAAATGACTAGAGAGGGATTTCTAGTCTAGTCTTGGCTCTTTGATTTGATAGCCATGGCTTGATAAGAAAATAAAGCCAGAGTAATTTCATTAGTGTATGAAAGACTTACTCATGACTGCCCATTGGAACACCTACAGGTTCCAAGACCATAACTAGTTTATTAAGTCAGAGAGATGCATTTGACCCTTGTACCAAGCATAATGTCTATATTCGGCCAGTTTTATTCACAAAATTTACCATTTACAGACACAGAAAATAAATGAATTGATTCTCAGGCTACTTTTGCTTCAAATCAGTGAAGGAGGGAGGAAGGTGTTTTTTAAATTTTTATTTTTATATTGCATGTAATGAACATGAATTGAGAGGCTTTTACACACAGAATATATTATATTTATTGGTGTTTAAGGTCACATATTTCTGCACAATGGCTAAAAATGACTGTGACAATTTTACGAGGGGAAGAAGCAGGAGTACCCGGAGAGAACCACCGAGCAATGGCAAGCAACTGTCAGCTCTCCAACATACCACACCACACAAGCAGGGTTAGCATTGGTTGAAGACAGGTGCACCATCGACGTGCAGTACGCCTTAGTACACAGCGTCACCGTGCCCCCACATGGGCAATGGGGGTGAAGTGTCTTGCCTAAGGACACAACGCGGTTGCCGCAGGTGGGATTCGAACCGAGGACCTCTCAGCTTGCAGCCTGCACCTCTACCAACTGAGCCACTGCGCCCCCTTTTGCACACAGAAAAAACAGAAACTGCATCATTATGCAAATAAACTCATTTAATTGTAAAAATAAAACTGGCTGCTCTACATCTTTAGTTGGGTTCTTCTGATCTCAGTTTTAGAACCCTTCCTTTGAATATTGAAGCCCAACTGAAGACACTGGAAGGCAATAAAAATTACCAATGGGGGAAGGGGGGGGGGGGGGGGTCAATTTCAGTGAAGGATTGCCAAAGCATTTTCTTATATTTTTTTTTGGCGGGGGGGAGGAAGGGGGGAGGGGCTAAAGATTATTATTTTTTCAACTTTTGCCTCCAAATATTAGCTAATGACACCTCACTGGAATCAGCTCATTCAAATGAGGGGTCATAAGCTATGCATTGGAGGCAAAAAATGAACACTTAGTTATTCAAGAAATATTTACAAATGTCTTTGTCTCGTCGTGTTACAGAAAAGGGTTGAGGAATAAAGAGCAGTAAGTGGAATCCAATGTCACGACTGAAAAATGGAGTGAAGCCACTATCAATTCCCTGGTGTTTTGTTTAAATTTACTGGGGTTAAAGATCATTTTCAGCATTTATGGTTAAATCGTAACACCTGTATAAAGTTACGTTCAGCCTGTCATTTATAATAATGTTGCCCACTTCAGAGGACTCTCATCCAGGCATTGGTTAACCCTTTTACTGCCACACCCACTTTAGCCAGATATGGAGAACCTCTATGTATGCCTGTATGCGAGGAAGTTTAATAAAATTTATGACAATCTTGAAACTCTATCACCTGATTAATTGTTGAAAAGGGCTCTTTGAGCCCTTTCCAACAATTAATCAGATGGTAGGTTTGATCTGTGCATACCAGAACGTACAGATAATCATCATAAAATAGGTGACAATAGTCACTTTCGGCAGCGTAAGTGTTAAAATGACCTATTATTCCATCAGTAAGGTAGAACTTATCCACCTCAGTAAGATAGCACTAGACCATTTCTGGGGATGCCCAGGGGGGAATTCTTCATGGTAAATTGCTGAAAACTGCCATTAGAAACCCATTGTAAAACCCTAAAAGCCTATATCAGATTTCAGTTGTTAAGTGAAAGAATACACTTTCAACTCCCAATTGTGAAGTGCTCAAAGCCTTCATCAGAGACCTCTTTGACATTCTAAAAACTGGAAGATAATTTTTGTTTTGATAATGACCCTCCACTATTTTTTGGAAAGATAATGGCTGTGACCATGAGGAATCACTTCAAAAATAAATGAGATTAATTGTGTCATGGAAACATTACAATGGTTTCCACCATCATGCTTCAAGTGAATAGAAGGATGAACATATAGCTATTTCTTGACAGTCGAGATTCACGATCAATGTATTCTTGCACTCATTTAGACAATTACATGAACACGTCACAAACGTGTGTGTATCATTGATTTTAAAGATTGATCCTAATGTGAAGTGATAAACACTTGAAAAGCTGCATACCTTGACAAAGATCGTCACCCCCCCCTACAAACTGTCATGGACTGCACCTGCAAATGAAGCAATAATTGTGGAATATAACCATCTGTGTTAATTCAGGGGATAAAACAGTAAAATACCCCAAGTTGTGTGTATACAATTCATCATGCTGGTACTTGAAGAAAATTAATATCTTCTTCATCCGAAAAACTTGAAAGACACTCATTGTTCTCAAATGTTTCATTTTTCATATTTTTGAGTCACCTGTGTTTTTCCATTTCCAATTTTCGGTAAAGAAATAGTGGATTAAACACAATCAAGGTAGGAACAGTTTTTTTTCTCACAAAATCTGCATAATATTAAGTGAGCCTAGTTCAATGTTATTTCCAGCTTTCAACAGGCCTTTTAATATTTGTGTATACAATAACAGCTGAAAATCTCAATTAATTTTGAATGTTAATTGGAAACTTCCATATTTTTTTGATCAAGGAAGACAAGTTCAAAGACATACTGATTACAATGTAGGTATTAACGCTTTACCTCACAAATTGGCTGCATTTGTCTGCACCATTTACAAATTGAGCCCCTGAAAAAAAATTTCCACAAAAGATGTCATGTAACCTGCCATTGGAATGAACACATGGAGCTCATTCCACTGAAGTGTCATATGATATGATTTTGTTCAAATTTTGTGATAAATTTGAAGAAAAAAAATTAAAAAGAAAAATTTTGATATCAAGTGCATTATTGTTTGTTTGTTTATTGAGGTGTAATGACACATTCAACAGCCAAGAGTCACATCGTGTCAGACAATTTTACAGGGGGATGAAGCTGCAGTTACCTGGTGAGAACTGGCGAGCAACTGTCAGACTCTCCAACTTACTAACTCTGCACAAGTTGAGTTACCAGAAGTTTAAGGCAAGTGTACCATCGATGTACAGTATGCCTGACTTAGTACACAGCTTGAGGGCAATCAGGATTTAGTGTCTTGTCCAAGGATACAATGTAATTACCACTGGTCAGAATTGAATGGTCAATCTTTCAGTTTACAGTCCAATGCTTTAACAGGTAAAGGGTTAAAAAATTTTATCTATTGACTAAAGTGAATTTTTTGATTTGATTGGTTGATAGATACGTGGTATGAGACCATATTCATTGAAACCCACGATACATCCGCCCAGCCACTGACAAATTTCCCATACCCAGTAGAAGCCTCGTTCCGAAATCTACAAATTGTCCATACCCCGTAGAAGACGCGTCATTCCAGTTTTACAGTGTACATGTATTATATTTTAATTTTTTATCTCCAAAATATAGCTCATGACCCCTTATTGGAATGAGCATGTCGAGTACCCTCCAATGTTAGGTTCATAAGCTATGTTTTTGAGACAAAAAAGAAATTCAATAATTTTTTTATACTAGTCATATCGGCATATTTTCACAAAAACTCTTTTGCACAAAAATTCCACAGAAACCTGTATGGCTCAACAATGGAAGATAAAAGATCTCATGCTGTGTGTGTTCACACATGAAATAGATTGTACTTCTAAAACGGAAAGTCAATAGATAAATTCGTTACCCTGTGTCTGATCACGTGGTACAGGTTTTTACCTACCCGAAGCCAGCCGTATCCCATGAGGCCTTCGGCCTCATGGGATACGTCTGGCTTCGGGTAGGTAAAAACCCGTACCACGTGATCAGACACGGGGTAACTAATAATATCTTGTGTTTTCGCATGAACATCAACAATTAACTCATTAATGTCAATGAGAATTATGAATTACTTTTATGCAAGTAGAAATACATAATTTTCTTGGGCCTACTGTTGACTCATAAGATAATTGTTGGCATTCACAGAAAAACACAATATTCCCTTTTTATTATGCACACTCAGAAAATATTCAAATATCTTTGACAGTCTCTCGATCTGGCAAATTCTTTCAAACAATTCAAAATCAAACTCTGACTCAAGTCTTTATTCAAGATATTCAGTCTACTAGAAAGGTGACTTGAGATGATATCATAATTTGTTATTTTAATTATTTTTTTCAACTCTTTCAAAAAATTCCAAAAAAATCATATTATGTGACCCCTCATTGCTTGTCAAGCTTGTTCCAATGAGTGGTCACATGATATGGTTTTGTTGAAATTTTTTGAAACATTCAAATATGATGTCATGAACAATACCTATTAATCAAATTGTTTGATGATCATGTTTGTTTGGTTGTTTATTGGAGTTTAACCCTTTACCTAATGAATCGACCACATCCACCCACGTAATTTACAAATTAAGTAGTTAAAAAAAATATATTTTTCAAAAAATTTCAACGAAACCATATCATGTGACCTCCTCATTGGAATGAGCTCATCGAGCTCGTTACAATGAGGGGTCACATGATATGGTTTCATTGAAATGTTTTGAAAAATTTGAAAAAACAAATATTAAAATAATAAATTTTGATATTGTCTGCATTGGGTAAAGAATTAATGACACATTAAATGGTCAGAGTCACATGGTGTTGGACAGTTTTATGTGTGGAGGAAGTCAGAGGTCAGAGTACCTGGAGAGAACCACCAAGCAGCAGTGGGCAGCTGTTAGACTCTCTTATTTACAGACTCTACACAGGAAGAGTTAGCAGTGATTGAAGGCACGTGCACCATCGATATGCAGTATGCCTTAGTACACAGCACCACCATGCCCCTACATGTGCAATCAGGACTGTCTTGCCCAAGGACACAATGCAGTTACCGCCGGTCAGTACTCTAATAACCGAGGCACTGAGCCACCGAGCTCCCAATTTGATGATCATAAGTTTACTATTAATGTAACCATGCTGCTGTGTATGAACACAAAAATGCCATATCATGAACAACTGCTGCTCTTCTCAAATTGCCTCTCATCAGCAACTACTTATTTTCTGACTTTTTTGTCTCCAGGAGGTAACAGGAAGACTGCCAATCTAGCTTTGTTATCTTCTTACAATATGCATATTATCTAATATATTGTAAAAACCTCAAGATGTAATTGCACATGTTTGTGCAAATATTCTCATACAAGCTTTATAACATGTATATTGTTAACTGGTTGGGTGCTAGAAGCCACTATCATGGCTCTATTGAAAAGTGCTGAAAGCCACTTTAGTGGCTTTACAATGTATACAATAGCATGATGTTTGCTCACAAGTAGAACAAAAAATGTTTCTATGAAATTGTTTTGTTACAGTTTATTGGAGAGAGCCAACAGGCACTCTCCAATAAATCTTAACAAATTATTAATTAGCAAAATCTATGAAAAAAAATATGCATGTTACAAAGCACCTTTCAAGGGGGTGCGGTGGCGTTGCGGTAACCGGTTCTTGTCAGATCACCGAAGTAAAGCAACATCGAGTTAATCCTTGGATCGATGACCGTCAGACTCCCGCATTGTGTCCTTGGGCAAGGCCCGTAACCCCGATTGTTCACATGGGGGCACGATGACGCCGTGTACTAAGGCATACTGCACGTCGATGGTGCACGTGTCTTCAACCAATCTAACCATGGCTGTGCTGCAGTGCGGAGTTACAATGTTGGAGAGCTGGCAGCTGCTCATCGTTGCTTGGTGGTTCTCTCCGGGTACTCCGGCTTCCTCCACTCATGGTCATGATTAGCCATTGTGCAGAAGTATGTGACATTAAACACCAATAAATAATAAATAAATAAATAAATCACCTTTCAAAAATAAGTTAGCACTTAACAGTTAAATAATGAATTGATTCAATTCATTCATTTGCCACAGTTGAGGCACTATAGAAAGAATGGACTGGTCAGTAATTTTAGTACTGTTAATTGAATAGTCACTTTGTCTGAATTATAGTTAAAAAAACACTCAAGACTTCTTGAAAATATATTAATGGATAAATAGAATATACATGCGTATACAGTAGTCATAACTCCACTTCAAATTTAACCCTTTACCCAATGTAATGGCCAAAACCGGACAGCGCTATTGTAAAAAATCGCCAATTAATTTTCATTATTTTTTCATTTTTTGTCTCAAAAACATAGGTTATGACCCCTCGTTGGAATGAACTCATCAAGCTCATTCCAATGAGGGGTCATAACCTATGTTTTTGAGACAAAAAATGAAAAAAATTAGTTATTCAAGATTTTTTTTTGCAAGTGTCATCTGCTTTTCATGTTAGGTAAAGGGTTAACTAATGTGTACCATGCTACAAATTGGTCTTGCAGGGCCTCCTAGTAGGTACTACAGACCTACACTTGAAGGACTGACTGTGTGTATGACCCAAGTTCATGAATCGAATCCAGGCTCATAAGAAAGTACATGATTACTTGCAAGTGTGAAATGATATCTTTGAAGACTCCAACCCAGATGAAAATGTCCTCACTGGAAAATTTAATATTCCAACTACATCATCAAGGAAGGCATGCCTTGATGATGTAGTTGGAATATCTGATCAGTTGGGACTTGAGCAGTCACTGTTGGGACAAATCAGGTTAACATCCCCAAGAAGTCAACTTCATAACAGCCCTGGTATTAATCGGATTTGTAAAATGCAGATTGGTTTAAGCCCTTGCATGCTGCTGGCAGATATTCCTGCTGAGGACAGGAAATATCTTGTCACTAAAATTTGCCAAATTTGAGCACATTCAACCAAATATCTCATGCAAATTGTATCGACTTTTTGACCAATCAAATTTTTAAGAATTTTTCATTTAATCCAGTCATGGCTGCTTCACAGCAGACATGATTAGATGTGATGATAAATATTTAAAAATACTCAGGAGTTAAGAGTAAATCTCTGTCAAGTGAATCTAAATTATTGTGATTTCTCAAAACTTTAAACTGACGACTTGTAAATTCTTCAGCTTTACAGACCTTTATGGCTTCAGTGCTGCCAGTAAAGGTATTTAATTGGTCAAGTTTTTTTTTCAGCTTTTTTTTATTGGGGTTTAACAACACTTTTGACAGCCATGGTCACCTAATATTGGACAGTTTTAAGGGTGGGGGAAGCCAGAGTACTTGGAGAGAACCACCAAGCAGCAGCAAGGAACTATCAGATTCCCCAATGTACTAACTTCACACAGGCAGGGTTAGAATTGGTTGAAAACAAGTGCACCATCGATGTGCAGTATGCCTTAGCAGTACATCGCCACATGCCCCCATGGAAATCAGGATTAAGTGCCTTGCCCAAGGACACAACACAATTACCTCTGGCAGGGATCAAACTGTGAACCTTCCGATTTGAAGTCTGTCCAATGCCATAACCACTGAGCCACCGTGCTTTCTATACACAATTAATTAGGTCATTTAATTAAAATATATACAACTGAGTGTGCTCCATTCTATACAGAATCTCCCGTTAACTGGTAGAGTGCTAAATTATTTTTGGTCATTCAGATTTGTCCGCGTCTCTTTGCCTTGTTACAATTTATGGGAGAGTGCCAGTTGGCACTCTCCCATAAATTGTAACAAGGCAAATCCTCACAGACTAAATTATTATTTCAATTCAAAAATTATATGACGCACATCCATAGAATATGAAGCCATTAAGTTGCAGCACCTGCACTTCAGAATAAAGCCCAAATATGGGCTTCCAGCACTCTACCAGTTAAAAAAGAAAAGCAAAAACATTGCATCTCCGCAATTACTTTATTTTATTTTTTGCAACCACCTTGCAATCTTATCATGATGCAATTGAGAAAGAGCTCACTAATACGATCACAGTACCGTACATCTTGTTTGACAGAGATCACACTCAATTTCTCTCTATAATGAAGGAAAATCGACAAATTTTGGTTAAATGAGCATTCCTATTAATTGAATATTCTTCCCAGGCAAAATGGATAGTCAATCAACTGGTAGAGAGATAAATTATTTTTGGTCATCATTATTTATTCATGTTTCTTTGCCTTGTTAAAATTCATGGGCAAGTGCTGATTGGTACTCTCCCACAAATTGTAACAAGACAAATCCATCTTTTTATTTATTGGCGTTTAAGGTCACTTTCAGCATCTTTGCCTATAAGACAAATCCATACAGAAGAAATAATTTCACTTCCAAGATAATATGAAGCACATCCGCAGAATATGCACACTTTTAGTTGTGAGCTTCCAGCATTCAACCAGTTAAGAGGATTCCACTGACTATTTTGCCTCAATGTTTCAAATTTAAAGATTTGTTTAATGATAGTTATCTTGTTCTAATAATTATATCATAAGTTAATGATGCAGAGACAGAAGAATGTCATGGATGCTGAAAGTGACCTTAACACCAATAAATAAATAAAGAATGATCTTTTATTGGATATGAAAAGTCAGAGACATGGGAATGTGGCATCAGTAAAAATAAAACTGTAGTCTTGTTTGTGAATTAGGTGCCTACACATTGTTGGTGATAAGAAATTTTGTCACAGCATGTTTGAAAAAAAATAAAAGCTTGTTTACAGCTCAGAAGCAGACACATGTCAAGCTGATGAATTGTAAAATAGTGAGATTTCTAAACAAAAATAGTGAGATTTTAATTTTTAACCCTTTACCCAACATGAAAAGCAGACGACACTTGCAAACAAAATTCTTGAATAACTATTTTTTTTTCATTTTTTGTCTCAAAAACATAGGTTATGACCCCTTGTTGGAACGAGCCCGACGAGCTCGTTCCAACGAGGGGTCATAACCTATGTTTTTGAGACAAAAAATGAAAAAAATAATGAAAATTAATTCGCGATTTTTGAGAATAGCACTGGCCAGTTTTGGCCGTTACATTGGGTAAAGGGTTAAATGACCCAAAGAGTAACATTTATTGACTTTAATAGTGAGATTCTGTTAGAAATCCCTATTTTAGGCTCATTTAACAAAAATTTCTTCTGGAAAATAGTGAGTCTCCCTCTAAAATAGTGAGCCTTAACATGTTTCCTCAGAAGCTTTGTGGCTGAAGGCAGCAGCTCATAGTGGAAGCTCCTGAGAATAACTGAGCTCATTTTATTAATAAATCTTAATCTGTGTTATGGTGACCCCCAAAATGAATTATTTAGTAATTTATTGGTGTTTGAGGTCCGACGCGAGGTGACCCTGGCTGTCAAAAGTGTCATCAAAGCCCAATGAAATAAAATAAAATAAAATAAATAAGTAAATTGGTGTTTAAGGTCATTTTCAGCCTCTTTGGCTAGGTCATGACCAGAACATAGGTATGAAGTCAAGTTCTTTCGCCAATTGTTTATACCAATGCTGCCCATTTTAGAGTTGCAGGTCCTATTTTACCAGTAATGCAGAACTTGTTTACCACAGTAAACAAGCACAGCTCTACTTCATGGGATTGTCACAGGGGACCAAAATTAATAAGTTTCAGTCATTTAACATTCTGCACAATAATGAGGAAATATCAAAATTTGAAGTAACAAATTTTTCCCCACAATGAACTAGGAATTTAACCACTTCAATCTTGTTTGACAGAGCTCAATAAGCTCAGTCAAACAAGATTGAACTGGCTAAATTCCCTGGCTAAATGCACAGCACCTCTTCCTGGGGTTCAAACAGGGGGGGGGGGGGGGGGGGGGGGGGGACAGGCAAAATTAATGGGTTTTAGTTCTTCAAGGTGCAAATGAACCCATAATGAACAAGGAATTTAATCAATTTAATCTTGTTTGACAGAGCTCATTGAGCTCTGTCCAACAAGATTGAACTGGCTAAATTCCTAGTTGCATTATGGGAAACATTTGTACCTTGAAATATACTGAAGCTATTGTCTGGAAGCCACATCAGATAATGGGTTGTAAGGGGTAACTGAAGAATAATGCACTGCCCACATTGAACTTGATGTCTCATCAATGTTCAATAAAGAAAAACAATATTTCAACCCCACGTATTTCCGTTCTAAATAAAACCTCCCCGCCAGTAGCATAAATGTAAATTATTAGATTTTATGCTGAGGTTTGTAACATTTTATTATGATGTTCCATCAATCATTAATTCTATTGATCATGTTTTTTCACTTTGTATTTCAAATTACATGTCCTCACACAGATTGAATAATGGCCAAATCTTTAAAAATGTACTACACAGACCTTTACTATTGTGGTTCAGATTTCATAACCAATGAAGATATCTTATTATGGTATATTAGATTATCCTTGCAGCAGCAGAAATGCACACACACCTGTCCCTATACACACACTCTCTCACTCCTCCTTTAACTGGTAGAGTGCTAAATTATTTCTGGTCATCATTTTTTATAACCAGAAAGTGTGACTAACCCTATATATGGCACAGGGGTTAGTCACACTTTTTGATTATAAAAATTATTCATTGAGACACGTAACTGAGTAAACTAACCCTGTGCACTGTACAGCTAAGTATAAATCTCATCAATACCAACTCTTTACCCAATGTACTGGCAAAAATAAGACAGTACCGTTATTTTCAAAATGGATTTAACCCTTTACCTAACGCAGACGATATCAAAATTTATTATTTTAAATATCATTTTTTCATATTTTTCAAAAAATTTCAACGAAACCATATCATGTGACCCCTCGTTGGAACGAGCTCGACGAGCTCGTTCCAACGAGGGGTCACATGGTATGGTTTTGTTGAAATTTTTTGAAAAATAATATTTTTTCAACTGCTGAATTTGCATATTACGCGGGCAGATGCGGGCAATTCGTTGGGTAAAGGGTTAAACTCAGCTTTTGATCCCTCGTTCAGATGAATTGTGGAAAGTTTTTTTTAGCGAATTCCCAAAATGAAAACACAATAGCTTGTATAAATTTCCCCACTGGGCTGGAACGATGTTAAATTTGTTAAATATGAAGCCAAAACATATAGAATGAATAGTTACTAGGGCTGATAATCAGATTTAAACCACCAGTAGGTTAAGGATTTTAACCATGAAGTTCTGGCAAGTATCTATTTACTGGCCCACGTACCTATTTGTTTTATTTATGCTATGCTCTCAAGCCTGGATATAATATTTGGGATGTCGGACAAAATGACAGGTACAAACTGACTCCTGTCATACATTTAGAGACGCTGCCGGACAGGGGTAAAATCTCACCGGCAAAGATTAGGGCCATCCACTGAAATTAGCTCCGGGTTTGACATTCTAATTATAATGAAGAAAATATAACACATACCTTGAAGGGTTTATACCATATCAATGATAAGTCAGTGTGATGACAGTACTTCAATTGAAAGCACTGCATTCGAGTTGCCTTTGACAATTGTGAATATGGAAATTCAAATCAAGGGGAAGCACTGCACGTTTGATAAACTGCGGGAGTAATCCCCTGGGAAAGTGTCCATCTACAAAATCCTTGTTTTATGTTTTTGTTTTGCATTAAATTCTTATAACGTGGTATACGGAATTCGTAAATGATTGTTGTGTATTATGATGACGGGAAATAAACTGTTATGGATTTGTACTTTCAATGAACAAAAACAGAGGCGAGCGATAATTCACCCACATCACTGCCCACTTAGGGGGCATGGTGGCGTCGTGGTAACCGGTTCTCGCCAGATCACCGAAGTTAAGCAACGTCGAGTGCGGTTAGTAGTTGGATGGGTGATCATTTCATCAACTGATTCGCACTCCCACATTGTGTCCTTGGGCAAGGCACTTAACCCTGATTGCCTACATGGGGGCACGATGACGCTGTGTACTAAGGCGTACTGCACGTCGAAGGTGCACATGTCTTCAACCAATCTAACCCTGCCTGTACAGTGGTGCAGAGTTATGATGTTGGAGAGCTGACAGCTGCTCATCATTACTCGGTGGTTCTCTCTGGGTTCTCCGGCTTTCTCCACCTGTAAAACTGTCACCGACATGATATGACCCTGGCTGTTAATGTGTCATTAAACCCTAATAAAAAAAACAAAAAAAACTGCCCACTTAACTATGAAAATTGGTCTCGGACAAAGTGACGGGTGCAAGCAACTGGCCGCCTGACAAACGCATAACTGAGTTGGACTTTGTCCGTGTCTGACCTCTTATATCCAGGCTTGCATGCTCTTAATAAATAATTAACTTTGTCACATAGACAAAAAACCAATATTTTTGATTAGCAGATAAGCGAACACATGGGTTTGTTTTGTTTACATCTGCACCGGTGATTGACAGCAAGACACATCGTCAAAGTTGACTGAATTTACCTTGCTTTTACAAATTATTATTAAAAATTCTTAAATTTTATTTTAAATATTTAATTGTAGGTATTTTAAACTTAATAAGTCATTGCACATAGTAGATAGTACAGCAAAACATTGTATGTTTGAATGAAACATCGCGAAGTGTGACTGTATGAAACTCGGCAAATTGGGTCATGTCAAAGGTCAAGTTGGATGTAGTTCCTACTATAGGTGTAAATTTTTGTAATGGAATTCCCATTGAAAACGTTTTGACCACAGTAGAAGCTTTACACCAAAAGTGGGGAAAAAAGCTAAAATTTAACATCCAGGCTTTTCACAGGTGCATGATGTAACACTGTTGAGCACAGTATAAATACATTTTTCTCAATGTGTAGGTATATGTGTGTCTCAAATATGGCTTTGTGTATCGTGTTGCTACCATGCCACTAAAGCACATGGATCACCACTGATTATATATAACAATGAGTGGGTATCGTTGTATCACAATGTTCCTAAAGTTTGAAATACTTCCAAAGTCAATGGATTGGGTTGCGATCTGATCAAAAAGACTCTTGCAATCATTGCACTGTATTTTCATCAGCATTCCCATTAGTGCAACAACGGTACTGGAATTGTTAATGTATTACTATACAAAGAATATAATGGCGATACACAAATGTTTGTACTTTTAAGGCTGATGGTTCAGCCAACAGTATACAGCTTATTACCTTGGAGAACACAACAACATCATGCAGCTAGACTAGTGCTGCTATATTGAAGCTCTCGTCTCCATGAACAATGGTGTACGAGCAAACAGACTAAGTGAAATCATTCCCTTGTGTCCATTTGTAAACTTTATATTCATTGAATCAAGGTAATAGTATTTAGTAATGCATTATCTAATGCAAATAGTCAATATTTTAAAAGCAGTGGCATGGGTATACTAGTTATGCTTCAAATCGCTGATGGAGAATTGATGTTCAAGTATGGAACATTATTAGATTATTTTTTGTGTTGCCAATATATGTGCAGTTGAAGCCAAAACATTTTTTAACCCTTTACCTAACACGAAAAGCAGACGACACGTGCAAACAAAATTCTTGAATAACTGTTTTTTTTCATTTTTTGTTTCAAAAACATAGGTTATGACCCCTCATTGGAACGAGCTCCTCAAGCTCATTCCAATGAGGGGGCATAAACTATGTTTTTGAAACAAAAAATGAGAATTAATTGGCGATTTTTGTGAATAGCGCTGGTCGGTTTTGGCAATTACGTTGGGTAAAGGGTTAAACATAAAGGGTATATGGACAGGGGGCATGGATTCAGGGCTTATATTTCATCTAAATTTGAGAGAATCCATTTGGATTCTCACGAAAAAGGTTGCAAGAATCCACACCTGCAATTAGTGTCCCAGGATCCCATGCAGCCACCATAGTTGAACCTCTGTTATATACTGATAGCACATGTTAACCCTTTACCCAGCACGGCTTTTTAATTTTTAAAAAGGTAAACTGAATTTGATAATATTTTAAAAAATAAACAATATTTACCAATAAAACCATACAAATATGGATGTCATTGGAACCGGCTCATTGAACCGGTTCCATTGACAGCCATATTTGTACAATTTTATTGACAAAGTATCTGGATATTTCAGGTCATGTTAGCCTTGTGTTGAGTAATTTGCTGCCACTATGTTAGGTAAAGGGTTAAACTGATTCAATTCTTTTCATGTGAATACTAGCAGAGGTGCAGAGAGAATCTACATGGATTCTCGCTGTTTTGTTGCGCGAATCTTTACGTGAATCGATTCTAGGATTCTCGTCGAAATATAAGCTCTGAATATTAACAATGATATCTTCATTAATGGATTCTGTCACAGAATTGTGTAATAAACACAGAATGCCATGATGTGTGAATGTAATCATCAATATGGCACTCATGCCATCGTGAAAGGATAGAACTCAAAGCTGTGCCTCTTGTTATATCCTTCCGCACTGGCACTCAGGTCGTGTCGACAAATGTATTCACACATTGTGGTTATCCTGATGACACACAAGTCTTTATTACACATCTATTAAACTTTAAACCCTTGTATTCAACGGAATCGCCACTGTGATATAAATGATTCTGTATTCAACGGGTGATATACAAGCCAGAACTTTTTTACTGCACCGTTCAGTTACGCTTCGAAAAGTTTCCAAATTTTGTTATACAATCATCGACCGTCGGTTGCATAGTGTGAAAATGAAAACGTCCAAAGCAAAATAAAGTCGGTTCACAAAATATTAGCCAAAAATGAGATAATATTTTTAAAAAACCCAATCATTGCCGTACCATCCTTCCGTGGATCCCATTATATCTAAATTGGTCAACTTTATTTCGGTAAATCTTCGTACACCTTGACATGCTTTGAACTTCTTTTAAAAACGTTTCTCCCAGCTGTTTTGCAAATCTGCACATATTTAGTCTGTGTGAAACACACAGACTATTGTTTGTGTACGGTTTCTTTTTCTTTTTTTCATTTTTCTTCTTCTTCTTCTTCTTCTTCACCTGTCTTCTTTTTCTTATTCTCCTGTCTTCTGTCTTCTATGCACTTTCTTGTCCTCACGATAACTCGAAAACGAATCGTCCTATCTCGCTGAATTTTGGCATACTGGTGGACAGTCAAAAGTTCTCGGCCACCTATGTTTTTCAGGTTGCTAGAGCCACTGAGTATGGCCCAGACGGCCACAGAGCTTTCACAGCCTCCAATTTCCTGATACAGCAAATTCTCCCAAAGAAATACGATGCTATGTTATTCACACTGGAGTTAGCTGTCAAGAAATGAAATGTAATCTA
The DNA here is from genome assembly GCA_031216915.1 of Pictodentalium vernedei. Taxonomy (NCBI): domain Eukaryota; kingdom Metazoa; phylum Mollusca; class Scaphopoda; order Dentaliida; family Dentaliidae; genus Pictodentalium; species Pictodentalium vernedei. The sequence continues at coordinate 170,011,652 of CM062288.1, read as the reverse complement.
CTGACCTTGTTATGATAATGGGATGTAAGTTCCTGGAACTAAGTTGAGAGAAACCCTTTACCTTGCAAGGAAACAGATTATAAACTAGAGAAACAGAATTTACTGCCACCAGTAAATTCAAGTCTGTGTGAAAAGGGTTAAAGTATCAGGAATGAACTATAAAGAAAGAGAATTCATGGAGGCTTATTTTTCGGGAGTAAAATATTTTTTAACAAATCAGAAAAATATTTTATTTCAGGCAGAATAAAGTTAACCCTTTCCATAAAACTGCACTGAATAATTGTAAAATTTGTTGAAACCTATCTTATTCAGTTCAAAGCTTTTAACCCCTCTCAAGACTTCAATGTGGATTGTACATATTTTATTTCAGGCAGAATAAAGTTAACCCTTTCCATAAAACTGCACTGAATGATTGTAAAATTTGTTGAAACCTATCTTATTCAGTTCAATGCTTTTAACCCTCTCAAGACTTCAATGTGGATTGCACATATTTTATTTCAGGCAGAATAAAGTTAACCCTTTCCATAAAACTGCACTGAATAATTGTTGAAACCTAACACAAAACTGTCAGGATGCCGGTAACAATGCAATACTGACATGGTCGACTGTACTGTTAACTGTGTTAGTGCTATGACTGTTTAAAACTCATTCGTTAGAGGAGTTCTGTAGTCTTTCACTGCGCTCGGCTCGGTCTCAGCGAGAGTGCAGAAACCTTTGGTGCCAAAGTACCATTAAGAGAATGTCTCTGATTTGTGCCGTACCATCCTTCCGGAGTGCAAAAAGCAGGTACTGTCAGCTGAGAAACTAAATGTTTTTCGCTTTATTTTCTTAACATTTAATCCTATGTGGAATGGGACACCCTTTCAGTGTGCCTTCCAAAGTAAGGGATTCTTAACCCTTTAGCCAACATAATGCGAAAACTGTTCAACATTATTCACAGAAATGTCTATTCCGTTTTAATTACTTATTCATTTTTGCTTGAAAAACATAGCTTATGTCCCTTTATTGGATTGAGCTCATTTTTTAGAGGATTATTTATTTATTGGTGTTTAATGTCACATATTTCTGCACAGTGGCTAATCATGACCATGACAGTTTTTCAGGTGGAGGAAATCGGAGTACCCGGGAAGAATCATCGGGCAACAACGAGCAACTGTCAGATCCCCCACATACTAACTCCACACAAGCAGGGTTAGCATTGGTTGAAGACGGGTGCACCATCAATGTGCAGTACGCTTTAGTACACAGCACCACCATGCACCCACGCTATGGGGTGAAGTGTGTTGCCCAAGGACAGAGTGCAGACCTCACACCTTGCAGCCTGCACCTCTGCCAACTGAGCCACTGCGACCCCATTTAAAGGATTAAAATGGAGTATTTAAAGGGAATATTTTAACCCTCTGAAGATCTTAATATGGTCGCATTATTCAGAAAGACTGGGAAATGCATTTTATTACACCTTAATGCATTTCTAAAGTTTATAAATGTATTTCATCACTCAAAGTGGGCAGAGCCAGTGTCCATTTCTGATTCGTGTATCAAACCCTTTGAATGCTGGTCACATATATGCCATTTCTGGTTTCTTATAAAAATGTTCTGATTCCTGTATGAATATCTGTAAATACTGCTAACGAAAATCTAAATTTTATAGTAAATTTCCTTTCTTATTATACCTACCACAATTGTTTACTACAGGCTTGCACTACAGTGGAAGTCCCTAACTCGGATAAAATACTCTCTATTTTTGTCTTTCGCAAGCAAGTTGGGAAAGAAAAGTGGTGCAAAAGCACCAATAAAAAATAAGCCAAAACTGGGTTGAGTGCAACCAGCGCAGACCCAGTATGGGACGCTCTCTCCCAAGTACAACTCCACGACTTCCGTTGCCAGTGCGCATATACCGTCTCTAAAGACTCATTCTTTTTGAATCCGTAAACGTTAGAGTTATGTGATCAGTGGGGAGGAAAGATTCTTTACCCGTAAAGAAGACGGGAGGGCCTCCATGTAAACAATTGTGGTAGGTATAATAAGAAAGGAAATTTACTATAAAATTTAGATTTCTTATCAACCTACTCACAATTGTTTACTACAGGCTGAATAGACAAAAGGCTGGAGGGAATCGCATAACCAACCCCCACATAACCCCAGTGCACTGGAACCGTGAAGTAGAAGGAAGAGGTCCCGAGGCTTATCAACCATAATGTCGCAATCATTGGTAAAGGACAATGAAAAGAGACATATGAGCCTGTGTGACACACAGACAGAAAAAGGGCTGTTACTGACCTTCAAGAAGCCTAATGACTATGGCAGACAACAGCCTGAGCAGAAGAAAGAGGACCCAGGGCAAAAAGGTCCTCCGACTGCTCCTGCAACTGGCGCAAATAAAAGGTGGAGAAAGTAGAAGCATTTCTCCAGTAGGCTGCCTGCATAACATCCGACAACTTGATGGAGTTAGAATAAGCCCAAGAGGTGGACAGTGCCCGCACCTCGTGGGCAGAAATACGATTGGTAATACAATCGCCAGCTGCTAAACGACCATAAGCCGTACGAATAGCAAGACAAATCCATCGAGAAATGGATTGAGGAGAGATCTTCTGTCGACCCGGAATGAGAGACAGAAAAAAACGTTTCCTGCCTTTCCGGATGAAGCGTGTCCGATCAAGATAAATGCGAATAGCACGGACCGGACTGAGCAAAGGGCAATTACCCTCAACAGAAGGAAGAGCCCTGATACAGATAGGAGGAGGAGTAGTATCTGGTAACTGATTCTTGGCCAAAAAGGAGCAATCAGTGGTAAAAGTAACACTGTTGGGAGAGCTCCTAAAAAAGGCCGGGTCAACCGAGAGGGCGCAAATGCCATCAGAAAAGCCGTCTTATATGTGAGAAAATGCATATCCACCTGGGATAAAGGTTCGAACGGCGCACCCCCCCCCCCCCCCCCCCCCCCCCCCCAAGCAAAGCAACACCCACAAAAGATTCCATCGTGGAGTAAGCTGCAAAGTCCGAGGCCTTTTCAAAGAAAAGTGCCAAACAAGCTTGGAGAGGTAAGGATTAGTGCCGATACGACGCTTCCCCACATAAGAAAAAGTCTCTGAAAGCATAGACCTGTAACCCTTGATGGTAACAGGCTGGAAACCCTTAGAATCAAACAGATATACCAGAAACTCCGCAATCTGTGAAATCGAAGGATTGGCATAATCAACAGAGTGATCAGCACACCATCGACAGAAGACCTTCCATTTAGCTGCATAAGCTAAACCAGTGGAGTGCCTCCTTGAAGAAGAAATGCACTCCACTGCTCGTCTCGAAAAACCTCTACGGAGGAGACAGGACCTGACAAAAGATATGCGTGAAGGCACAATGAAGTCGGGTCGACATGAAATCTCCTTGGGCGACCTTGACAAAGAAGGTCGCGACGTAGCGGGAGACGTGCCGGAACCGCCGCCATCAGCGAGCAGAGCTGATTGATCCACACCCGCTGAGGCGACAGGGGAGCGATCAGAATGATTCGACAACTGCAGGTTCGAATTTTGGCGAGAACCTGAGGAAGAATCGGAACCGGCGGGAAGGTGTAGCCGACTAGACCGTTCCAATCGAGTGACAGAGCGTCCACGGCAAAAGCCAGAGGATCTGGACACGGGGACACGAAAGTGTCCACCTGATGGTTCCAACAAGTCGCAAAGAGGTCGATGTGGGGACGTCCCCAGAGATCGCAAACCAACTGGAACACTGCCCTGTGAAGCATCCACTCGGTGGAAATAATCCTGCCCTGTCGGGACAGGGAGTAGGCTAGGACGTTCAGACGACCGGGAATGTGACGAACAACCACTCCGGCGTGAACATCCTGAGCGAGCAGTAGAAGATCCCGAGCTAACTCGTACATCGGAACCGAGTGCGTGCCGACCTGGTTCCGAATGTAAGCAACCACTGTCGAATTGTCGGAGAGTAGAAGGACCTGGCGATTCGACAGGTGAGGGATCCACTGCCTGAAACTCAGAAGAAGAGCAAGAAGCTCCTTCTGGTTGATGTGTAGAGCTGCTTGATCCTGGTCCCACATCCCGTGTAGGGAAAGACCGAGAGGATTCAATGTCGCACCCCATCCGAGATCGCTGGCATCTGCTGTCAGAACGCGATCGGACGTGGGTAAGTCCAGTGGAACACCCTGCGTAATCCACTGAACATCTGTCCAGGGAAGAAGGTGAGGATACAGAGAGTCCGGAAACGGAAGCACCTGATCCAGAGAATCTACATTCGGCCTCCAACGACTGAGCAGAAAGTGTTGGAGAGGTCTGACACGCAGCCGACCTAGAGGAATGAGATCCGTCACCGAACCGCAGAGACCGATCAGCCGGAGAAAACTCCGAGCGGTCGCGGACATGGACTGGGACAGAGTCAGAGCAAAAGCTGAGAGAATCACAGCCTTGGCCTGGGGAACCGCTACCAAATTGAATTTGGTTTGGAAAGACATCCCCAGATGAGAAAACGACTGAGAAGGGACCAGGTCCGACTTCTCCTCGTTGACTCTGAATCCTAGCGACGTGAGCAAGCTCAACAGAGTGGCGACATCCGACTCCAGTAAGGCAGCATTGGAATGCCTCTGGAGGATATCGTCCAGATATGCCGAAGTAGTCACCCTGGACTGTGTGCGATGGAACGCTATCACATGCGACATCAGTCTGGTGAACGCCCAAGGAGCCAGGTTGAGGCCGAAAGGCATGGCCTTGAACTGGGAAACTCGCCCCAGAAAAGCGAACCTGAGATACTTCCGTGACGCCCGATGCATCGGAACGTGGAAGTAAGCGTCTCGCAGGTTGATGCTGGCTGCGAAATCTCCCTGGTGAATAGATTGGCGGACCGACCTGAAAGTCTCCATGCTGAACTTGGGAGCAATGATAGACTGGTTCAGGATACTCAGATCGATAACCGGTCGGAGTCGGCCGTCCTTCTTCGGCACCAAGAACAGGCGGGAATAGAAACCCACTGACTGAACGTTCTTGACGACCTCGATCGCCCCCTTTGCCAGGAGATTGGCAATCTCCGTGGACAAAAGTTCCCGACGTAAAACGTCTGAAGGAACTGTGGTTGGAAGAGGCACCCTTGACAGAGTGGGGTGCCGACGGAAGGATATTCGTAGCCCGGACCGAACAACATCTAACACCCATGGATCGGATGTGATGGTGGCCCAATGGTCTGCGAACTCTGCTATCCTTCCTCCAACCTGGGACGAGTCGAGGTGAGGACCTTCATTTCGAGCCCCGACGAGGCCTGCGAGAGGAGAAACCACCTCCTCTGCTAAATGAAGAATCCTGAGCCTTCCCTCGATTCTGCCGACCCCTACCTTTACCCCGTGAGTAAGAAGTAGAGGCGGCGGCAGAAGGACCAGCCTTTTGCTTCACAGAGGAAGCAGAAGGGTACTTGTTAGGCTTGGAACTGCCCTTGCCTCCCCTAGAAGTCTGATCAAGCTGACGAAACAGCAGCTGATCTTTGGAATGACGTAGGACGTCATCCCGGACCGTCGACACGGAACCATGGAAAAGTTGCGGACCTGCCAAAGAAGCAGATCGAAGAGTAGCACGCTGCTCCTCGGAAAGGGATCGTCCTGTGTCCAGCACAGCGTCCCTTCGAACTAATTCCAAATTAGCCGTGTTACAGGCATGCGTGTGAGTAAGGTGCATAAGCGCCTTGGACAGCACACGCAAAGGAGCCTGTACCTCGTCAAACTTATCTGGAGGCAGATAAGCAGCCAAAGCTGAGACGACGTGATCTGAGAGAGAAAGCATGCCAAGCATCTCTCTAGATAAGCCCAACGTGGACTCCAGAGTCGTCATTGGAATGACGGCAGACTTGGGCTTGGAAAGCCCGAGGGAAGTGGAGTCCTGATCCCGAACCGTCAAAGCCTGTCAGACTGACGGATTGGCGGAATCGTAGGAACGATAACGCACAGGAGGCAAAAAGGTGTCAACCCTGGTGAAGAACGAAGTCTTCAAAGCCTTGGAATTCAGCTTGGCATCCAATGCTGAAAAAGCTTCAACCACCTGTACCGACTGGCACGGTCAAAGGCGCCCAGAAGCAGGTTGCTCCATAGGCTGTTGGCACGCGACCGATGATCGCGGCCAGGCTGACACTGTCGGCTGGTTAGCAGGTTTTAGCTCAGGCAGAAACCCAAACACAAAGTCAAGAGCCGCCCCCAAGTCGGAAGTCTGCTGGCCCTCGACCTCAAGCATGTCGGACTCCTCCCCAGAGTCGGAAGACACATAGCCCATCGTGGGCAAACCAGCCGACACCTCCCATGGTGTCGGGACACCAGAGGAATCAGAAACCGGCCTCTTTCCAATCCCGGGAGGCGGCGCCATAGGAGGCGCCTGGAAACCACTCATAGCCTCGCTGGAAGCAACAGGAAGGCTCTTAGAAAGAACCTGAGTGAGTAAGGAGAGGGCCTCCCTAAGCTCACTGCCCGTACCGACCGGTTCGACAGGGGAGCGAACCGGCAAAGTGGCTTCACCTCTGACCCTCTTAACCAGCGAAGGGTCACGATCCTCCAAAACACCCGACGTGGGACGACGGGCGGCAGCCGAAACATCTGAAGGCAGACGTGTATAGGGGTACGATGCACCCCGAGGATCAATATTGCGAGAACTCATGAGAGTCACCGCGGACCTCTGCGGGGCAGAAGGTCCAGGCTGCACAAAAGGTGTTGGTCCCCCAAAACTGGTGGTGTGACCAGAGTGAGTAGACGGAAACGCCACGGAGTTCATAGTGTTTCCACTACGAACATCCGAATCCAAAGACACAACTGTGGTGCTCGACGGCGAAGAGACCACAGAGATGGGCTCGGCCGGCAGCCCCTTCCGACTTCGCCGAGTTGAAGTCAGGGAAGGCTGAGGCCGATATCCCACGTCTACAGTATCGGACATTCCTGCAGTCCCCTGCAGCGAAAAGCCGAGGCCGGCTGAAACAGACAACGAAGCAGACGGACCAGCAGCAGTAGTAGATACGTCGAGAGTCGTTGAGGCTGGTGAAAAAGTGGAGAGAGCACACCGGCTCGGCTCCGAAGGAGGAGTCACAACCCTAGTGACAGCCTCAGATGTCGACTGGAGGGGGACCGTAGTCCCGGAACCAGGCTCCTCTTCACCAGAACACTCAACGGCTCCCGCAGTATCCACCACAGGAAAAGACTGCACATCCCCCACGGAGGAGGAATAACTCTCACCAGACAAAGTCGGCTCGGGAGTCCCCGAACAACCACGTTCTCCTTTCCCGCGGGAGCAGGAGGCACGGCCACGAGAACGAACGACACGGTTTACTGACGCCCAGAAGGTGGAAGACCATGTTCCACAGACACCACACGGCCGCTCGGCCGAACACCCATTACAGGAGGAACAAGACGAATGTACATCGTCCACATGCTTTGGCAGCAGACATTGCCCAAAAGGAATTGTCCTGGGCATGATAGAGGTGAGAGGAGCAGAGAAGGTGAGATGAGAAAACAGAACACCCTCAAAGAAGAGAGAAAGGTGACAGAAACAAAGACCCCAGACGGTCGACCAGGAACCACACAACAGGAAGACTACTCTCAAAAGAAAGAAGAAACACTGTAGGAGTGGTACCCTGCTGACACCTAACTCTAACACAATTAGAAAATTTTGCAAAAAAAGCATTAACAATAATTGTGAAAAATCTAAGTCCGAACCGCGTGGCACACGAAATTCGCGCGCGACTCGAGAGAGAGCAAATAAATATACATTATGGACATATAATAGAAAAGAGAATATAAAACACTGTTCCTGAGAATACAAAGGATACACTGTGGTATAATGAATCAGGAATCATCAAACATCGAGCTGGTGGAACACTGATAAGCGTGCAAAAACATCTCGACACGAAGCGGATTATAAAAAGAATGAGTCTTTAGAGACGGTATATGCGCACTGGCAACGGAAGTCGTGGAGTTGTACTTGGGAGAGAGTGTCCCGTACTGGGTCTGCGCTGGTTGCACTCGACCCAGTTTTGGCTTATTTTTTATTGGTGCTTTTGCACCACTTTTCTTTCCCAACTTGCTTGGGAAAGACAAAAATAGAGAGTATTTTATCCGAGTTAGGGACTTCCACTGTAGTGCAAGCCTGTAGTAAACAATTGTGAGTAGGTTGATAAGAAACCCATTTCTGATTTGTTCAAAAACATTTTACTCCCGAAAAATAAGCCTCCATGAATTCTCTTTCATTAGATTTTATTCCTGATACTTTAACCCTTTTCACACAGACTTGAATTTATTGGTGGCAGTAAATTCTGTTTCTCTAGTTGTACTTATATTTTTACTAACAGTAATAGCCACCAAATGGTTAGGTGTGAATGGGCACAAGCCCATTCATGCCTAACCATTTGGTGGCTATTACTGTTAGTAAACAGCGATAGGAATTTCAACAAACACTGGTTCCGAAAAGGTTGTTTTGATTTTTTATCAATCCATATGATCAGTACAGCTTCAGTCAAAACAAACTCTTTACCTTTGGGTTTAATTATCGGAATTGTTTATTTGAATGCATTTTAATGCATGGGTTGTGTAATGAACACAGAACACGATGTGTGTTTGAATCGGTGGGTGTTTTACATAACTCGTTGGAATGGCGTAATCATATTTCGTGAGAGCCTACGGCTCCTGCGAAATATGACTACGCCATTCCAACTTGTTATGTAAAACACCCACCAATTCAAACACACATCGTGTTCTGTCTATATCTCTCTTTTCGACCATCAATCAAGGATCAAACTAAAGATCTAGAAACTATTGAATCATGTATTTCGGACATTCGCACATGGATGGTTTCAAACAAATTAATGATAAATAATGATAAGACTGAATTCCTAATAATTGGTTCACGACAACAACTCACTAAAGTTGACATCAATTCAGTGAAGGTAGGAGATTCCGCCATCAGTGCAAGTAACAGTGTACGTAATCTTGGTGCCTTCTTCGACTCTACCATATCTATGGACAGACATGTCACAAATATGTGCAATAAGGCTTTCAGTGGTTTATACAAAGTTAAACAGATAAGACAGTTTCTCACCAAAGACTCAACAAAAAGCCTAGTTCATGCCTTTGTAATTTCACATTTGGATTATTGTAATGCCTTACTGTTCAACCTTCCACAATATCAGTACTCTCGCCTGCAGATGGTACTAAATGCATCATCCTGAGTGGTATGTAGGGAATCACGATCTCAACACATCATTCCTGTTCTGAGGGATATGCACTGGCTGCCAGTCAAGTACAGAATAATTTTCGAAACTTTATTATTAGTTTTTAAGACACAAAACAACATGTCACCAGCCTACTTAGAAGAACTCCTCAATACCAAGAATGTGTGTCAATACAACCTGAGGTCTGATGGTAAAATGCTGCTACATGTTCCAAAACATAGGTGTAAGACATTTGGAATTAGGTCATTCTCATTCGCTGGCCCTCACTTGTGGAATAATTTACCAGAACACCTAAAAAGACTGTCAAATGTCAACCTTTTCAAGAAAGATCTCAAAACATACCTGTTTCAAAAAGCCTATAAGTGATGTTCTGGACTGTAAGATACTGTATTCTGTTTGTATATTTGTTCGAGCTCAGTAACATGTACAGCGCCTTAGAATATGGTTCTATATCTTCTGAACTATAATTTTGGCGCTATATAAATGTGTATATTATTATTATCGTGATGTTCTGTGTATATTCCTCTTACCAATCCCAAATGCACCCTCCTATCTGAAGTCGATAGAATGATGATACTACAAGGGATTCAGGACAATGATGTCAAAATACCAAAATTTCAAGCAAGAAATTTTTCCCATCATGCAATTAGAAATTTAACCCTTTGCCTAAAGAATCGAATGCATCCCCGCCAGTGTAATATACAAATTCAGCAGTTGAAAAAAAATCCCCTAATTTTCCAAAAATCTCAACAAAACCATATTATGTGACCCCTCATTGGAATGAGCTCATCGAGCTCATTCCAATGAGGGGTCACATGATATGGTTTTGTTAAAATTCATCGAACAATGTGAAAAAATAAAATAAATTTTGATATCTTCTGCAATGGGTAAAGGGTTAAACAATTCAAACTTGTGTGATGAAGCAAAATGAGTCCAAGAATCAACTATTGTATTTTCACATTTTTTTATCTGTTTAGTTCAGTTTTATAGAAAAATAACAATCTATTAACAGAAAGCAGAAGTTCAGTCCACTCAACTCAAATGTAAAATGACAGGTGATGAAACAGTAACAGTTCAGATTATGATGAAGAGAAAAATTCAAACAACCATTGTTAGTGTTTCAAGTCAAGTGTTGTCAGCCTAAGTAGGCAGAAGACTCTTGACAACAAACAACAACAAGACTGCATGCTGTGATTATTTTTGATGTTCAATTAAATCACATTTTCTTTTTCATGCATCTTAACATCTCAAAGAGAGTGTAAAGAGAGATATTCTTATTGAAAGATTTTTTTTAATCAACGAATTCTTTCTTGTTCCTTGCTCTTGAGCATTCCCATGTAGATGCATTTCCTCTTACCATACTTCAGAAAAGTCAAATTAAATTCTACAGAACACTAGAGAGTAATGATGCTACTTCTAAGAAGTGCTCAAACTGTCCGGTGACAATTTAGCCAATTGCACTGAAAATGTTGATTTGGCATCAAAAAAACTTTTGTTGGCTAAAATTTTGGTACCAAAAAGTTTCTTGTCATTGCAGCAGTGAAGAGCACGACCAATGACAAAACAAACAAACAAAAATATGCTTCAGTGGAGCCCACTTAATTGGATATCACTTAACAGAATAACCCTGTTAATTGAATATAATTCCCCAACACAAAACCATTTACCATACCTCCAGGACAAATTTGACCTGTTAATTGAATATAGGTTATAGAGTAAACTCCTGTTAATTGAATAAAAAATCTTGTAACCCGTCGAGAAATTACGCTGCCTCTCCCTGGTTTTCCTTTGTTTACAGACCCCTTTGGGCCTCAGTACATCCAATACCGGCATTTAATCTATTATATCTTGTTTGACAGAGCTCATGGAGCTCTGTCAAACAAGATATAATAGAATAAATGTGAAGTTTATCTCTAGAATATATTAAAGTGACATAATCCCTGTTAATTGAATATTCCTGTTAAATGAATAATTTTCATTGGCAAAGTGGCTATTCAATTAACCCTTTACCCAACGTAATGGCCAAAACCTCCCGGCACTATCAAACTCGTTCCAAAAAGGCATCATAACCTATGTTTTGAGACCAAAAAAATGAAAAAAATTAGTTATTCAAGAATTTTGTTTGCAAGTATCGTCTGCTTTTCATATCGGGTAAAGGGTTAACAGGGTTCCACTCTATCACTTCTTTTGTCAATAAGGTGTTGGAAATTGTGTTTGGACAAACTATCAATGCTAATTGTCAGTGAATGGTAAAGAGGCATTGTTTCTTCTTCAATAAAACATTGTAGGTTATGAACTTCACAAAAAGCTGCATTTAATTTGATAAATACTTCATACTGTCGCAAGTAACTCACAACTGTATGAAGTATTTATCTTACAATCAACATGTATTTTGTCTGTATTAACTCTGCAATTGTCGTGTATCCGACCCCCTGATACAGATGTTTGTATCAGGGGGTTGGATACAAGCACGTTCCTTTCGCGTGAGTTCCATTTTTTTTCTTTTTGTTCATCCGTATGAATAAATAGTTCATTATATATTCGTCTACATTCTTGACTTATCCCCAATATATTGTAAGATAAAATGATAATTACCATTATGTGGATGTACAAAATATGTATCTGAGTCTCACTCCAGGTTCTAAGGGTAGATCACGACTCGTCTTTGACTCGTCGTGATCTGCCCTTAGAACCCGGAGCTCGACTCGGATACATATTTTGTACATCCACATAATGGTAATAATCTATATTTATCTAATCGAATACTGCTTTTTATACTCAACCCGAAGAGCCCTGTGTATTAACAGTAAATAGTCAATTAATCTGCTATTATCTAAGTGCAACAACAAATATATGTACCTATATTATTCAGCTTGACCATTAATTGAATCAGTGGCACAGATATAACTTAGGTGACTGGCCTTTTTGTCTAGTGAAAATTTCATCAAAACTTTTGTGTTCTGCTGTATTTTTCCCCTGACCAATTGTCTGTTCACTCTTGAAATAATTGCCAGTTCATTTTTCAGAACATGATCAATTTATCTGGATCAGACAGTGAAGTACACCCCACCCACTAGCATTTTGGCACCAAAGCACTTTGTTTAGCACTAAAACATCTAGAATGGCTAAAAATATGGCATCAGAAAGTTTCAATCCAGTGGGAACACTGCTTCTCAGCAAGTGGAAAAATAAAGAAAGAGAAAACTGACAGAAGGAAACTTCTTGTTGACATCTGCTTCAATAAAAAAATCCATACAATCTCCAAGGTGCAGTCAGTGCAATGTGAAATAATTTAATTGATCTTCTCTGAAAATGCCATTGTACAAATTACAGGAACAATAGACATAAATTTTTGTTGGTTTTATTTATATGCCAATAACCTGGAATTTCTAAACTGGATGACTGCTAAATTCATTTAGAACAATCATTGTTCAAAACCTGTCTAGCATATTTTTCATATCACATTTAGGAATAATGGCTACCTTAACTCTTTACCTGAAGAATCAGCCACATCTGCCTGCATAATTTACAAAGTGAACAGTTGCAAAAAAAAATTATTTTTCTAAAAATTTCAACTAAACTATATCATGTGACCCCACACTGGAACGAGCTTGTCAAGAACATTCCAATGAGGGGTCACATGGTATGGTTTTGTAGAGTTTTGTTTTTTTAAATTTGATGAAAAACTAATTAAAATAACAATTTTGACTTTCTGTGCACTGTGTAAAGGATTAACAAGGTGAGTGGAGTGTCATGGCTCAATGGTTGGCACATCAGACTTCAGGCCCATTGATAATTTATTTATTGGAGTTTAATGACACTTTTGACAGCCCGGGGTCACACCAGGTCGGACAGTTTTACGGAGGAAGGAAGGTGGAGTACCCGGAGATAACCACCGAGTAATGGCAAGCAACTGTCAGACTCCCCCAACGTACTAACTCCACTCAGGCAGGGTTAGCATTGGTTGAAGACAGGTGCACCATCAGCATGCATTACACCATAGTACACAGCGCCACCATGTGGGCAATCAGGATTAAGTGCCTTGCCCAAGGACACAACTATTAAACCTGAAGGGGTATAACCATGGATCTCTCAGTTTGAAGTTCAATGCTGTAACCACTGAGCCACTGTGCTCCCTGGCCCAATGAGAATAGGTATGAGCCTGATCGCATCATATACACTGTGTCCATGGGCAAGACTCCTAAATCAAATTCCCTAAGAGGGAACATGGTGATACACTGTGCTAAGCATATAGTACACTGATGGAACACTTGCCTCTAATTGAAGCTAATCTTGCTTGTGTTGGGTTAGTAAGGTGTCAAGTTACAACAGTTACTTACCACTGTTCAGCGATTCTCTCTAGCCTCCTCCATCCATTAACCTGTTACCCAATGTAATGGCCAAAACTGGCCAGCGCTATTCACAAAAACTGCCATTCAATTTTCATTATTTTTTCACTTTTAGCCTCAAAAACATAGCTTATGACCATTCACTGAAATGAGCTTGTTGAGCACATTCCAATGATGGGTCATAAGCTATGTTTTTGATGCAAAAACTGAAAAAAATGAGTTATTAAAAAATTTGGTTCGCAAGTGTTGTCATATTGTCAATGTAATGGGTTAAAAACTATCTGACATGATATAAACAGAATAATTAAAAGTTTATCACAAGAATACAGGAAAATGGCCAAACTTCTGTTAACTAAACATTCTTGTTAACTCAATATTTTTCACTGGTAAAGTGGCTATTGATCAACAGGGTTCCACCATTTTGTCAGAAAAAGCTTTCTACACCACTGTGGAAGGTACTGAAAAGCACTCCCTCATAATTGAAAAGAAAACCTTTTTTTTCAATAAACAGAAAGGAAGTTTGACCATGTTTATTTGGGCAAAAAATAAAAAAATGCAAAATGCTAGCAGAGAGAGCCTGATTGAGTTTGTTCCAATGTGGGAATCACACGATATGGTTTGTTGAAATCTTTTGAAAAAAACATTTTTTCAACTGCTCAATTTGTAAATTACACAAACGATTCATTAGGTGAAGAACTAAGGGGTTGTTGGTACAATTTTTTGATAAAATGCAATATATTTTAACATGGATTTAACTCTTTGCCCAATGAATCGCCTGCATCCGCCCACATAATATGCAAATTCAGCAGCTGAAAAAATATTATTTTTTGGAAAATTTCAACAAAACCATATCATGTGACTTGACCCCTCTTTGGAATGAGCTCGTTCCAAAGAGGGGTCACATGATATGGTTTTGTTGAAATTTTTTGAAAAAATTTAAAAAATGATATTTAAAATAATAAATTTTGAAATCGTCTGCGTTGGGTAAAGGGTTAATCTCTGTAACACATATGCAATTAACTGGTTGCATGCTAGAATCCACTATCATGACTCCTTTGAATACTGCTGAAAGCCACTTTAGTGGCTTTACACTGTATGTGCACCACGGCTCATTTTTTCAGCAGTTGGAAACAATCTTCACATACAATTGTTTTATTACAATTTATTGGACAGTGCCAAGGGGCACTCTCCAATAAATTATAACAAAACAATTACTTATGACCAAATTTTGCACAAGTCAGGTCTCCATTGATGGCAGTAAAATATCTTTGAAAAAAAATACTCGTGATACAATATAACTGCATGTGCACTCTACCAGTTAACAAATTAAATTCGAACTAGAGGTATGGCAAAAGGTTTGGTGTTGTCACAAGCACTGGGACTGGGAGATATGATATTATGTTCCAATAAGAGTAAAATTCTCACCCTCTGATTGGATGAGAGCTGGCATAGTTTCTTTTACGTTTACGGCTCCAGTAGCAAATGTTACCGTCTGATGTCACCAAGTGAAATATTTGAAATGATGTCACCCGTTTCATAATTGCTTCATCAACGAAGTGACTTGGAAGTCGATTCATTTTTCTGGATTTTTCACACGTGCAGCAGACGGTGTTCCAGATAAAGTGTTGTTTAAATTATAAACCGATTTACGATTTGAACTAAGATGGAATGAGTTTATCTGGTTTATTGATGATTTATCCAGTGCCGTTGTGGGTTCACGTGAGGTTTATTTACTAAACTTGTGATAGTTAAAAGTTGCCTTGCAGAAGGCAACTTTTAACGATCACAAGTTTAGTAAATAAGCCTTTCATGTTTCACAATGTAGGTTTTGGGCTATGGGTAGTGTCTTATTGGAACATATACGTTATTGTGATGAGTTGACAGTAACGTGGTCTGAGGTTTGCGGCTCGGAGCATATGTTCAACCATGATGCTTTGCATCTCGGCTGAACATAAGCTCCGATCCGCAAACCTCAGACCATGTTACCATTAATTCATCACAATAATTTATCATCTGTGATATAGCAAAGGGACATCAACTTTAGGAGGTATATGAGCAAGCCTGAAAATAAGCAGACTGTCATCTGCAAAATGAGGTTCCCAGAGGGTGAATTTGGTGATGCTACCCTGCACAGCAGGGTAGCATAACAAAATTTACCCTCTGTGAACCTCACTCTGAATCAAGGTCTCAAGCCAAAACAGAAAGATGTACCAGGAGGATAAACTGGCCCACTGTATGGGATAGCATTAGCAAATTCACACTCTGGGGACCCCATTTTACAAATGACATGTTGCTTATATTCAGGCTTGTATATGAGACTAAGGCTCCTGTGCAGATCTCCCTTGAGCCATTATAAACTGGGTTCCTTTTTCAAAATTTGAATGAGTCTGTACAAAATTGCCGGAACCTTTGGGTTGGAAAACATTGTGGTCCTGTGAAAAGACAACACCACAGGGTGACACTAACCTTCCATTTTCCAAAATTTTCCCCAGGGAGTCCACCAGATCCCGCCAACAACAGTGGAATACTCCCTATTGTATACACTTCCAATTTACATGACTATGCTCACTGAATGATCCTTTGCATCACAACCCATGATTGAAATATCTAAATTTTATAGTAAATTTCCTTTCTTATTATACCTACCACAATTGTTTACTACAGGCTTGCACTACAGTGGAAGTCCCTAACTCGGATAAAATACTCTCTATTTTTGTCTTTCCCAAGCAAGTTGGGAAAGAAAAGTGGTGCAAAAGCACCAATAAAAATAAGCCAAAACTGGGTCGAGTGCAACCGGCGCAGACCCAGTACGGGACGCTCTCTCCCAAGTACGACTTCCGTTGCCAGTGCGCATATACCGTCTCTAAAGACTCATTCTTTTTGAATCCGTAAACGTTAGAGTTATGTGATCAGCGGGGAGGAAAGATTCTTTACCCGTAAAGAAGACGGGAGGGCCTCCATGTAAACAATTGTGGTAGGTATAATAAGAAAGGAAATTTACTATAAAATTTAGATTTCTTATCAACCTACTCACAATTGTTTACTACAGGCTGAATAGACAAAAGGCTGGAGGGAATCGCATAACCAACCCCCACATAACCCTAGTGCACTGGAACCGTGAAGCAGAAAGAAGAGGTCCCGAGGCTTATCAACCATAATGTCGCAATCATTGGTAAAGGACAATGAAAAGAGACATATGAGCCTGTGTGACACACAGACAGAAAAAAGGGCAGTAACAGCACAAGGCTGAAACTGACCTTCAAGAAGCCTAATGGCTATGGCAGACAACAGCCTGAGCAGAAGAAAGAGGACCCAAGGCAAAGAGGTCCTCCGACTGCTCCTGCAACTGGCGTAAATAAAAGGTGGAGAAAGTAGAAGCATTTCTCCAGTAGGCTGCCTGCATAACATCCGACAACTTGACGGAGTTAGAATAAGCCCAAGAGGTAGACAGTGCCCGCACCTCGTGGGCAGAAATACGATTGGTAATACAATCGCCAGCTGCTAAACGACTATAAGCCGTACGAATAGCAAGACAAATCCATCGAGAAATGGATTGAGGAGAGATCTTCTGTTGACCCGGAATGAGAGACAGAAAAAAACGTTTTCTGCCCTTCCGAATGAAGCGTGTCCGATCAAGATAAATGCGAATAGCACGGACCGGACAGAGCAAAGGGCGAGTACCCTCAACAGAGGGAAGAGCCCTGATACAGATAGGAGGAGGAGTAGTATCTGGTAACTGATTCTTAGCCAAAAAGGAGCAATCAGTGGTAAAAGTAACACTGTTGGGAGAACTCCTAAAAAAGGCCGGGTCAACCGAGAGGGCGTGAAGCTCACTAACCCGTCTGGCCGAAGCAAATGCCATCAGAAAAGCCGTCTTGTATGTGAGAAATTGCATATCCACCTGGGATAAAGGTTCGAACGGCGCCCCCCCCCAAGCAAAGCAGCACCCACGGAAGATTCCATCGTGGAGTAAGCTGCAAAGTCCGAGGCCTTTTCAAAGAAAAGTGCCGAACAAGCTTGGAGAGGTAAGGATTAGTGCCGATACGATGCTTCCCCACATAAGAAAAAGTCTCTGAAAGCATAGACCTGTAACCCTTGATGGTAACAGGCTGGAGACCCCGAGAATCAAACAGATATACCAGAAACTCCGCAATCTGTGAAATCGAAGGATTGGCATAATCAACAGAGTGATCAGCACACCATCGACAGAAGACCTTCCATTTAGCTGCATAAGCTAAACCAGTGGAGTGCCTCCTTGAAGAAGAAATGCACTCCACTGCTCGTCTCGAAAAACCTCTACGGAGGAGACAGGACCTGACAAAAGATATGCGTGAAGGCACAATGAAGTCGGGTCGACGTGAAACCTCCTTGGGCGACCTTGACAAAGAAGGTCGCGACGTAGCGGGAGACGTGCCGGAACCGCCGCCATCAGCGAGCGGAGCTGATTGATCCACACCCGCTGAGGCGACAGGGGAGCGATCAGAATGATTCGACAACTGCAGGTTCGAATTTTGGCGAGAACCTGAGGAAGAATCGGAACCGGCGGGAAGGCGTAGCCGACTAGACCGTTCCAATCGAGTGACAGAGCGTCCACGGCAAAAGCCAGAGGATCTGGACACGGGGACACGAAAGTGTCCACCTGATGGTTCCAACGAGTCGCAAAGAGATCGATGTGGGGACGTCCCCAGAGATCGCAAACCGACTGGAACACTGCCCTGTGAAGCATCCACTCGGTGGAAATAACCCTGCCCTGTCGGGACAGGGAGTCGGCTAGGACGTTCAGACGACCGGGAATGTGACGAACAACCACTCCGGCGTGAACCTCCTGAGCGAGCAGTAAAAGATCCCGAGCTAACTCGTACATCGGAAGCGAGTGCGTGCCGCCCTGGTTCCGAATGTAAGCAACCACTGTCGAATTGTCGGATAGTAGAAGGACCTGGCGATTCGACAGGTGAGGGATCCACTGCCTGAAACTCAGAAGAAGAGCAAGAAGCTCCTTCTGGTTGATGTGTAGAGCTGCTTGATCCTGGTCCCACATCCCGTGTAGGGAAAGACCGAGAGGATCGAACGTCGCACCCCATCCGAGATCGCTGGCATCTGCCGTCAGAACGCGATCGGACGTGGGTAAGTCCAGCAGAACACCCTGCGTAATCCACTGAACATCTGTCCAGGGAAGAAGGTGAGGATACAGAGAGTCCGGAAACGGAAGCACCTGATCCAGAGAATCTACATTCGGTCTCCAACGACTGAGCAGAAAGTGTTGGAGAGGTCTGACACGCAGCCGAGCTAGAGGAATGAGATCCGTCACCGAACCGCAGAGACCGATCAGCCGGAGAAAACTCCGAGCGGTCGCGGACCTGGACTGGGACAGAGTCAGAGCAAAAGCTCAGAGAATCACAGCCTTGGCCTGGGGAACAGCCACCAAATTGAATTTGGTTTGGAAAGACATCCCCAGATGACAAAACGACTGAGAAGGGACCAGGTCCGACTTCTCCTCGTTGACTCTGAATCCTAGCGACGTGAGCAAGCTCAACAGAGTTGCAACATCCGATTCCAGTAAGGCAGCATTGGAATGCCTCTGGAGGATATCGTCCAGATATGCCGAAGTAGTCACCCTGGACTCTGTGCGATGGAACGCTATCACATGCGACATCAGTCTGGTGAACGCCCAAGGAGCCAGGTTGAGGCCGAAAGGCATGGCCTTGAACTGGTAAACTCGCCCCAGAAAAGCGAACCTGAGATACTTCCGTGACGCCCGATGCATCGGAACGTGGAAGTAAGCGTCTCGCAGGTCGATGCTGGCTGCGAAATCTCCCTGGTGAATTGATTGGCGGACCGACCTGAAAGTCTCCATGCTGAACTTGGGAGCAATGATAGACTGGTTCAGGATGCTCAGATCGATAACCGGTCGGAGTCGGCCGTCCTTCTTCGGCACCAAGAACAGGCGGGAATAGAAACCCACTGACTGAACGTTCTTGACGACCTCGATCGCCCCCTTTGCCAGGAGATTGGCAATCTCCGTGGACAAAAGTTCCCGACGTAAAACGTCTGAAGGAACTGTGGTTGGAAGAGGCACCCTTGACAGAGTGGGGTGCCGTCGGAAGGATATGCGCAGCCCGGACCGAACAACATCTAACACCCATGGATCGGATGTGATGGTGGTCCAATGGTCTGCGAACTCTGCTATCCTTCCTCCAACCTGGGACAAGTCGAGGTGAGGACCTTCATTTCGAGCCTCGACGAGGCCCGCGAGAGGAGAAACCACCTCCTCTGCTAAATGAAGAATCCTGAGACTTCCCTCGATTCTGCCGACCCCTACCTTTACCCCGTGAGTAAGAAGTAGAGGCGGCGGCAGAAGGACCAGCCTTTTGCTTCACAGAGGAAGCAGAAGGGTACTTGTTAGGCTTGGGACGGCCCTTGCCTCCCCGATAAGGCTGATCAAGCTGACGAAACAGCAGCTGATCTTTGGAATGACGTAGGACGTCATCCCGGACCGTCGACACGGAACCATGGAAAAGTTGCGGACCTACCAAAGAAGCAGATCGAAGAGTAGCACGCTGCTCCTCGGGAAGGGATCGTCCTGTGTCCAGCACAGCGTCCCTTCGAACTAATTCCAAATTGGCCGTGTTACAGGCATGGGTGTGAGTAAGGTGCATAAGCGCCTTGGACAGCACACGCAAAGGAGCCTGTACCTCGTCAAACTTATCTGGAGGCAGATAAGCAGCCAAAGCTGAGACGACGTGATCTGAGAGAGAAAGCATGCCAAGCATCTCTCTAGATAAGCCCAACGTGGACTCCAGAGTCGTCATTGGAATGACGGCAGACTTGGGCTTGGAAAGCCCGAAGGAAGTGGAGTCCTGATCCAGAACCGTCAAAGTCTGGCAGACTGACGGATTGGCGGAATCGTAGGAACGATAACGCACAGGAGGCAAAAAGGTGTCAACCCTGGTGAAGAACGAAGTCTTCAAAGCCTTGGAATTCAGCTTGGCATCCAATGCTGAAAAAGCCTCAACCACCTGTACCGACTGGCATGGTCGAAGGTGCCCAGAAGCAGGTTGCTCCATAGGCTGTTGGCGCGCGACCGATGATCGCGGCCAGGCTGACACTGTCGGCTGGTTAGCAGGTTTGAGCTCAGGCAGAAACCCAAACACAAAGTCAAGAGCCGCCCCCAAGTCCGAAGACTGCTGGCCCTCGACCTCAAGCATGTCGGACTCCTCCCCAGAGTCGGAAGACACATAGCCCATCGTGGGCAAATCAGCCGACGCCTCCCATGGTGTCGGGACACCAGAGGAATCGGAAACCGGCCTGTTTCCAATCCCGGGAGGCGGCGCCATAGGAGGCGCCTGGAAACCACCCATAGCCTCGCTGGAAGCAACAGGAAGGCTCTTAGAGAGAACCTGAGTGAGTAAGGAGAGGGCCTCCCTAAGCTCACTGCCTGTACCGACTGGTTCGACAGGGGAGCGAACCGGCAAAGTGGCTTCACCTCTGACCCTCTTAACCAGCGAAGGGTCACGATCCTCCAAAACACCCGACGCGGGACGACGGGCGGCAGCCAAAACATCTGAAGGCAGACGTTATAGGGGTACGATGCACCCCGAGGATCAATATTGCGAGAACTCATGAGAGTCACCGCGGACCTCTGCGGGGCAGAAGGTCCAGGCTGCACAAAAAGCGTTGGTCCCCCAAAACTGGTCGTGTGACCAGAGTGAGTGGACGGAAACGCCACGGAGTTCATAGTGTTTCCACTACGAACATTCGAATCCAAAGACACAACTGTGGTACTCGACGGCGACGACACCACAGCGATGGGCTCTGCCGGCAGCCCCTTCCGACTTCGCCGAGTTGAAGTCAGGGAAGGCTGGGGCCGATATCCCACGTCTACAGTATCGGACAGTTCTGCAGTACCCTGCAGCGAAAAGCCGAGGCCGGCTGAAACAGACAACGAAGCAGACGGACCAGCAGCAGTAGTAGATACGTCGAGAGTCGTTGAGGCTGGTGAAATAGTGGAGAGAGCACACCGGCTCGGCTCCGAAGGAGGAGTCACAACCCTAGTGACAGCCTCAGATGTCGACTGGAGGGGGACCGTAGTCCCGGAACCAGGCATCTCTACACCAGAACACTCAACGGCTCCCGCAGTATCCACCACAGGAAAAGACTGCACATCCCCCACGGAGGAGGAATAACTCTCACCAGACAAAGTCGGCTCGGGAGGCCCCGAACAACCACGTTCTCCTTTCCCGCGGGAGCGGGAGGCACGGCCACGAGAATGAACGACACGATTTACAGACGCCCAAAAGGTGGAAGACCATGTTCCACAGACACCACACGGCCGCTCGGCCGAACACCCATTACAGGAGGAACACGACGAATGTACATCGTCCACATGCTTAGGCAGCAGACACTGCCCACAAGGAATTGTCCTAGGCATGAAAGAGGTGAGAGGAGCAGAGAAGGTGAGATCAGAAAACAGAACACCCCCAAAGAGAGAAAGGTGACAGAAACAAAGACCCCAGACGGTCGACCGGGAACCACCCAACAGGAAGACTACTCTCAACAGAAAGAAGGAACACTGTAGGAGTGGTACCCCGCTGACACCTAACTCTAACACAATTAGAAAATTTTGCAAAAAAAGCATTAACAATAATTGTGAAATAATCTAAGTCCGAACCGCGTGGCCCGCGAAATTCGCGCGCGACTCGAGAGAGAGCAAATAAATATACATTATGGACATATAATAGAAAAAAGAGAATATAAAACACTGTTCCTGAGAATACAAAGGATACACTGTGGTATAATGAATCAGGAATCATCAAACATCGAGCTGGTGAAACACTGATAAGCGTGCAAAAACATCTCGACACGAAGCGGATTTTAAAAAGAATGAGTCTTTAGAGACGGTATATGCGCACTGGCAACGGAAGTCGTGGAGTTGTACTTGGGAGAGAGCGTCCCGTACTGGGTCTGCGCCGGTTGCACTCGACCCAGTTTTGGCTTATTTTTATTGGTGCTTTTGCACCACTTTTCTTTCCCAACTTGCTTGGGAAAGACAAAAATAGAGAGTATTTTATCCGAGTTAGGGACTTCCACTGTAGTGCAAGCCTGTAGTAAACAATTGAGTAGGTTGATAAGAAATGTCCCATGCCAAGAAACTTGATTAGAGTGTAGGGCCCTGTGAAGCTTCGAAATTTGATTCAACTCAAAATAGTTCCCATGGTTCAATTCAATTCGATTTCAATCACTCAGATTCAGAAATTTTCGAATCATCAAGATATTCTCAAAGTCCTACAAAGTGTCTCCTCTTGATCTCTTCTTTTTTCATCAAGTCTCCTGTATAGAAGACCTATTTATTATTTATTTATTGGAGTTTAAGGTCACATACTTATGCACAGGCTAATCATGACCGTGACAGTTTTACAGGTGGAGGAAGCCGGAGTACCCAGAGAGAACCACCGAGCAACGACGAGCAGCTGCCAGCTCCCCTGCACAGGCAGGGTTAGATTGGTTGAAGACATGCGCACCACCGACGTGCAGTACGCCGTAGTACACAGCGTCATCATCCCCCCATGTGGGCAGTGGGGGTTAAGTGCCTTGCCCAAGGACACAGTGCGGGAGTCCGATGTTCACCCATCCAAGGACTAACCGGGCTTGACGTTGCTTAACTTCGGTGATCTGACGAGAACAGGTTACCGCAACGCCACCACGCCCTGCACAGGAGACCTGATGACAGAAGAGTTCAAGTAGGTTCCGATTCTCCAATTACATTGATTCCGTACTGGAATATTCTGCTTCTTTAGTGGAGACTAACAATATTACAGTTGTAAGATGGTGCAATATACAGAACTTGAAAAGCAGTGAGATTTGAATTGAAATTCGATTCCCAATTCAGTTTGATTAGACCTAAAATTTGAGGTTCACAGGGCGCTATTAGAGTGATATAGAAATAGGTGAGAGAAGAATGCACTCTAATCAGAGCCTTTTAACCCTTTACCCAATGAATCAGCTGCATCCGCCCGTGTAATATGCAAATTCAGCAGTTGAAAAAATATGATTTTTCAAAAAATTTCAACAAAACCATATCATGTGACCCCTCGTTGGAATGAGCTCGTCGATATCGTTCTAATGAGGGGTCACATGATAAAGTTTTGTTGAAATTTTTTGAAAAATTAAAAAAAATGATATTTAAAATAATAAATTTTGATATCGTCTGCATTGGGTAAAGGGTTAATGGAACTTTAATAAAATATTTTTGTAAAAATAAACTAAAGAGCCACCTTCATTACATATCTCTCACCCTTGCATCATTTATTTTGGGAAGAATTTTTGTGATCTTGATCCTCATCTGGAAAAAAAATATCCACATCGCTGTCTGATCAGACTTGGAACTGAAGCAGAATATTTATTTTTCTTTCTTTTGCCAACATTTTCCTTTACTCTTTTGGTCTTGTTCATAACTTTTATTGTTTTGTTTCTTTTCCCAACTTTTGTCTCAAGAGTTTTTCTTTAAAACAAGGCATAAACTGGTGCATTCTTAAAAAAATTATATTTACTGACATAATAAATGGATAATTCCTGGGATTTACTCACTTATTTTTACAGCTATCATAATAAGGTATGATAAATAGATATTTAGGAGTTAGGATTAGACATATACCAAACACAACACATCTGAGCTGACAAATTATTAAACTAAGTTACGTACTTCAGTCAACCACCAGTCACTCCACCTGGCAAAGAAAGTGTTTCTGTGTATTTGATTGCCTCTGAGATTGATTATGTCATTAACAAACCATAAAAAGGCCATTATTAGTTTTCAGACAGGGCTTATTCTGGTAATTACTCAATAAATAGAAAATTTCCATAAAATCACATTAACCTGTTAATAACTCTCAACACTTTCTCATTAATGATGATTTCTTCTTTTGTTGTAAAAACCTTAACTGCTGTGTGTTCCACAAATTACATATTGATTGGACATTAACCCTTAGCCCTTTACCCAATGAATCGCCCACATCCGCCTGCGTAATGTGCAAATTCAGCAGCTGAAAACATATTATTTTTCGAAAAATTTTTGAAAATTTTTTAAAAATGATATTTAAAATAATAAATTTTGAAATTGTCTGCGTTGGGTAAAGGGTTAAGGGCCTAATTCTGACTTGAATCACTTTTTAGTAAAAACAGAACAGTTGCCCCAACATGCAGTATCTGGGTTAACTCCCAACAATGTAAGTACCTTGGCAGTTGTTTTTAGACAAGTTTTGACTGCCTCTATAGGCCTAAAAACAACTGCAAAGCCACAGGATGTAGACTGACAAAGAGTAGTAAAACTGTATAAAATCACCAGGCCCTAAGAGTTAAATCCTCAGATTAATTTATGATAATATATATGTGTATGCAGGGGCAAATGAGTTAACAGTGTTTCTACATCCTTGTTGGCTGCCTGTACAGGCAGCCAACAACGATGTAACAACACTGTAAAAAATAAATGAAGCCATGTGTTCTCAAGGAACAATACACTTGTGGGCAATTTTTTCAAATAAATATGAGAGGTGCAGTTTACAAATGCATGGAGACATTAAGGGTTAACCTTTCTGATGACAATATCTATGAAGAGTTTTTTTGTGGAATTTATTGTAAAATCAAATCCTTCATCCCCTAAGCGGCAATGACTTTATCTGACAATAATATTAGAAAAAAATAATTCTCCTACATCATGATGGAGTCAAATGGTGTATAGAATAATTTCATCTATCTGTCTTTCTTTATTTTTCTTTCTTTCTTTCCATTTATTTATTTATTTATTTATTTTTTTTTTGTTATTATTTATTTATTGATGTTTAACCCTTTACCCAATGCAACAGACAAACCAGCCAGCGCTATTCACAAAAATCGTCACTCAATCTTCATTTGTTCATTTTTGCCTCAAAAACATGGCTTATGACCCCTCATTGGAATGAGCTCATTCCAATGAGGGGTCATAAGCTAATAAGCTAAGTTTTTGATGTAAAAATGAAAAAAAAAATGTTATTCAATAATTTTGTTTGCAGATGCCATCCGCTTTTCTTGTTAGGATAAGGGTTATGGTTATTTCAGCATTTGTGACTACATCCTGACCACAACATAGGTATGAAGAGGAGTTTAGCCATTCATTAATTGATACCTATGATAATCTTTCTTTAGCATGTTTTCTATTTCAATGTCAAACATAAATCAGGGACCCCACCTCACTGCACACCTTCAAATGAAAACCCATATAGTTGTTCTTTTGCTGGTTAATAAATATGAAATAATAAATAAAATAAAAAGTGATGTAATCAAACTAAAAGGCAAACTAAAGATGAAAGTGTCAATTACATTGTATCTTACCTTGACTTCATATGGCATTTATGAAATCAATGTCATAATTACTTCATTTGTGTTGTATTAAAGTAAACTGTGTCATAATTATTGACTTTGTGTTATAATCTATCAGAATAAAAATTAAAAAATATGATGGCCTTTCTAGGCAGCCAACTAGGATGAAAATATCACATTCTTATCTTATCAAGTCATCATGCCAAGTAAATTGACCCTGCCCCCCACCCTCCCCAACAGAAATTTGACATTCTTATTTACTCATCATTCTGAGTCATCCTGCCAAAGTTAAATAAAACTGATGCATAAATGCAGCCTGTTAGGTGTGCTGATGAAATCCAAGATGGTCTTATTGCAGCTGTGTGGCTGACCATGACAACATAGGTCAATCTTATCTACTCATCCTACTCAGTCATCCTGCCAAACATCAAGAAAATTGATGCATTAATGGGCGTGTTTGAAGGAATCAAAGAGGCTGCAGTGACTCCAGTTATGGGTAGCCAAACATTACCCATATAAGACATAATTATCTACCCATCATACTAAGTCACCCTTCCAAATTTTTTCAAGTAAACTGATGCATAAATGTGATGCGTAGCCTGCTTTGAAGAAATCAAGATGGCTGTTGAGGCAGCCATTGGGGGTGGTAGCTCTTATTGGAAACCTACCATAACCAAAATAGAATGTTCTCATCATACAAAGTCATCCTAGTGAGATTCAAGAGAACAGATGCAGAATGTTCTGAAAAAATCCAAGATGGCTGCCCAAGGTGGCTATTATGAGTGACCAACTCTTTACCAAACAAGGATGTGCTCATCTTCTCACAAAGTCCCCCTGCCGCATCTGATCAAAACTGATGCATAACTGCAACCTGTAGGCTGTGCAGAAGTAAAACAAGATGACTGCAGTGGTGGCCTTTGCAGGTAGTAGCCAGTTGCTGCATAAATGCAACCAGTAGGATGTTCAGAGAACTGTGACCATAATGGGACATTCTCATCTTTCTCATCTAGACATGAACCTGAACAAGCATACAAAATTTGGTGATGAATGGAACAAAACTGAGGGCTGTAGCCCATACTGAATGAATTGTGGAAACAAGGTCAGAGAAATCCAAAATAGCTATCATAGCAGCCATTATGTGCAGTTGACCAAGACAAGCACAGGACGTTCTGATCAACTCATCACACGAAGTCCTTCTGCTGAGTTTCAAGAAAATTGCACAAATGCTACCTGCAGCCTGTTCTGGACAAATACAAGATGTCCGTGGCAGCCATTATGGGCAGCCAACCATGCCCAAAATAGGATGTTCTCCTCATACTAAGTTACCCTGCTGAGCTTGAAGAAAATTGATGCATAAATGCATCCTGTAACCTATAATGAGAAACCCAGATCAAAATTTTCTTCAGCACAGGCTACCATAATAATAATGGGACAAGGCAAGGCTTGAACCTGAATATGCATATAATGAAGTATGGTGATGATTCGAAAAGAACTGCAGGCTGCAGCCTTTGCTGAACAAATTGTGGACAGAGGTACTGACTCACAGATGCACAGTCTCACAGATCAACAGACTCATGGACATCTGCATATACAATGACAATATCTTAGCTTGACTTCCTCATTTTAAGCTAACAACATCATACATAATGGACAGAAAGTGATCACTAAATCTCCCCTTCAGCTTTACTCAGGTTAGCTAAAAATTCAACAAAACCATAACATGAACAAGGTGAATGATCTTGTTCCAATGGGTGTGGGAGGGGGGGCTCATATGATATGGGTTTGTTGTAATTTTTAAAAAAATTTGAAAACCAATAATTAAAATAACAAATGGATATTGGAAACATAGGTTAAAGGGTTAACAAGACTGATTTTTGGGCTCAAGCACCTTGCTGTTAATGTTGATGTCCCTGGGAACATGTCAAATATGGGGAAACCTTGGGTCGCCCCATACGTAAACCCTTCCAGATGCATCTCCATATCCTAAAGTATTCATAATCTGAATGGGGACTAGTGTTGGAAGCACCAATCCTAGGTGACCCAAGAGTTGGGGTAGTGTCATGTAGTGGTGGTGGGTAGAAGAGTTTGTTTTTGTCTGATTGATAGCTCGCCAGTCAGGAACAAAAAAGTGATACCAGACTTGCTGACCAGGTTAACCTGAGGAAGAGTAGACTTGATCTGAATACTTGCATGGAAGTTGGCACTGTATCCTAATTTGGTTGACGGCTAAATTTAGCAATGCTGCTGAAAGAATTTTTTGTAATACAATGGAACCTAAGCCCAGATGTTACCCTTCTACACAGATGTTACCCTTCTACAGTTGAGTGCAGCATGCATTGCCAGACTAAGATGGACAAACTCTGGGAAAAGTCCTGGTAGACTTTTCCCACGAAGCTATAGTATTTTGAACAAAATCTCCATAGAAAGTTGAATAAATAGCCAGTTGCTTTATCAGTCAAAAAGACCTTAGGCCAAAGTGTTACCAAATAATACATGTATAAAGCGAGTGCCTTGACCACACCAGCTAAAGGGACTGTGAGCACAAATGGTATTTATTCAACCCTTCTACACCAAAACCAGTACAACCTCTGTTAGCTCTGTGGTGCTATACAGGAAAATCTCAGTTCTAATTTTCTTTTCTCGTTTTTCCCATCTAAGCTGTCTTAAACATATATCCTTCATTGAAATAGAGCTCACTTAATTGTATATATAATTAAATAGCTCTGTTAATTAAATATAATTTCCAAACACAAATCCATTTACCATACCTTCAGTAGAAATCTGGCCTGTTAACTGTCCATATGTTAAAAAGTAAACTCCTATTATTTGAATAAAAAATCTTCAAATATGTTGTGAATCACCTTGTTTATGGATCTGTTTGGCTTCAGTACATACAATAACAGCATCTGATCTTTTATACCTAGTTTGACAGCGCTTCATCAGCTCTCTCAAACAAGATATAATGAAAGTGTCAATGACACTGGAGCTTAACTTAACTGTGTGTTGTGTTTGATGAAAAGGATAATGTTCAATGTTTATAAAAGGATTATGAAATACGACAAGAATTGTGATAATTGAGAATATGTTAATTTCTGTTCCTTGTATGCTATGTTTTCAATAAAAATAATTTGAGGTGTTGACTGTACTAAAGAATTGAGGGGTGGGTTAATGTGGCCTCACAGTTAATGTATGTCAACCAAAGTTACCAAGTTACAGTGAAATTATTCCGAAAGGAGTCATCCTATCAAGTTACAATGAAATCCCTTCATAAATATGGCCTGTAGACTGTGCTAAAGGTTTTCGGGTTTCGGGCCTCTGCAGCCATCACAGTTGACCCATCGCAACAAAAAGGGGACGTCCTCTTCTAGACATTATACTGAGTCATCCCACAAATACACAATGAAATCCCTTCATAAATACGGCCTGTTGACTGTGCTAAAGGTTTTCAGGTTTTGGGCCTGTGTAGTCATAACAGTTAACCCATCACAACAAAAAGGGGACGTCCTCATGTTGATATTATACTGAGTCATTCTACAAAGATACAATGAAATCACTTCATAAATATGATCTGTAGTCTGTGCTAAAGCTTTTGGGGTTTTGGGCTCGGGCAGCCATCACGGTTGAACGATCGTGACCAATAGGGGACGTTCTCATCTAGACATTATCTGGAGTCATCCTACCAAGTTACAATGAAATCCCTTCATAAATATGACCTGTAGACTGTGTTAAAGGTTTTCGGGCTTCGGGCCTGGGCAGATGTCACGGCTGACAGATCGTGACCAAATGGAGAAGTTCTCATCTAGACATCATATGAAGTCATCCTGAAAAGTAACACTGAAATCCCTCCAAATAAAATATGACCTGTAGACTGTGCTTAAAGTTTTTGTTTTTCGGGCTTGGGCAGCTGCCACGGTTGACAGATCATGACCAAAAGGGGACGTTCTCATCTAGACATTATACAGAGTCATCCTACCAAGTTACAATGAAATCATTTCATAAATACAACCTGTAGACTGTGCTAAAGGTTTTTGGGTTTTCGGCTCGGGCAGCCATCACGGTAGATCGATCATGACCAAAAGGTGACGTTCTCATCTAGATATGACCTCAAACCTGCATATGAAATTTCAGGATGATCGGACCAGAACTACGGGGTGTAGCCTGTGCTAAAGGGAAATGTGAACAGAGTGACAGACTCACAGACTAATAGACTTCTGCACAGTGATGGCAATAGCTTATCTTGACTTTGTCAAGTTAAGGTAATAAAATAAATGCTCAGTTTTTCTCTAAAACACAGGAAATTGACAAAATCCTTCTTAACCATCTTCACTCTGATGTTAAAATACCAAAATTTTAAGCAGCAAAATTTTCCCACAATGCAATGAAGAATTTAACAAATTCGATCTTGTTTCACAGAGCTCAATGAGCTCTGTCAAATAAGATTGAAATGGTTAAATTCTCCATTGCATTATGGGAAAAACTTTCAGTTTAAATTTTTATTTCAACATCAGTGTGCAAAGGGTTGTTTGAAGAATTTTTCCTGGTAAATGGCTATTCAATTATCAGGATTCTACATTAATGACAGGCTCTCTTTTTGACTGGTAAAGAATCACTCTTCCACAGTAAAGAAGCATTGCTCAACTTTTCAAGTTCCTGTAGAAATCTGTATTATCAAAAAGGTTTTCTATATAAAGACAACCAAAGGACACCATTGTTTATCCGTTTATCCCTTTGCGCTCTGATGTCAAAATGGCAAGTTTTCAGCAGCAAGTATTTCCCATAATGCAGTTCGATATTTAACCAAATATGCATTGTTTGACAGAGCTCAGGGTGCTCTGTCAAACAAGATTATAATAATTGGTTAAATTCAAAGTTAAAAAAGAAAAAAACAGTTATTGGAGAAAATTCAGTTGCACTACCAGAATGTTAGGTGTTAAGATATGAAAGCAACTATCAAGTCTCTATTGAAAAATGCCATTTCAAATTGACTATTAAGGCCTTGTATGCAGTGAATAAACTTTATCCAACACACTGGATATCAAAATTTAGTTTAATTATTGTTTTTCAAAACTGTTAAAAAAATTTCAACAAAGCCATATCGCATGTCCTTTCATTGGAACAAGCTCCTTGAGCTCGTTGAGCTCTGTCAAACAGCACAGAATAAAATATATATAACATTTATACTGCAAGTAATGAGGCAAAAAATGCCTGTAAAGCTGGGAAAGTTTGCTCTATAAACCAATAAACAGGGATTTACTCTATAATCAATATCCAATGAACAGGTTAAATTTAACTAAATGTATAGTAAATGGTTTGGTGTTTCAATTTTAGATAAAATTAACTTTAACCTGTTAAGTATTTTATTGATTTTCTCATAAAATCAAGTCATGGCCGCTCTCGAGCAGCCATGACTTGATTTGAAGGAAAATTCAGTGGAATTTGGCTTTAAGAAATCATTGATGCAAGGCCCTTCACCTATTTATGGAAGTATATACTGTTAATGGGAGCAATGATTATACCTCTACCATGCAGCAGTGTATTTTGTATTGGGCACAAAAATCTGCCTGTAGCAAGAAAAGAGTTATAGAGATGCTCTTCTATTAGGCAATATCCAATGAAGTAAACACTGTGAGAGAATCAAACAACCACCAAAATTAGCAACTGGGAGCAAGGTAGAGATGCAGGCTGCAAGCAAAGAGGTCCTCGGTTCAAATTCCACCTGCGGCAACCACATTGTGTCCTTGTGCAAGACATTTACTCCCAATTGACCATGTAGGGGCAGGGTGGCACTGTGTACTAAGGCGTACTGCACATCGATGGTGCACTTGTCTTCAACCAATGCTAACCCTGGTTGTGTAGAGTTATAATTAGTACGTTGGGGAGTCTGACACAGTTGCTTGCCATTGCTCGGTGGTTCTCTCAGGGTACTCCAGCTTTCTCCACCTGTAAAACTATCGGACACGAGGTGACCCTGGTTGTCAAAAGTGTCGTTAAACCCAAATAAATAAATAAATAAATAAATAAATAAATAAATAAATAAATAAATAAGGCTATTCTATTAGGCAGTATTCTATTAGGCAGTATTCAATGAAGTGGGTCCTGTGACACGACCACCAAAATTAGCTGCCTTAAAACAGCAGAAAAGATAAATCTGAGTAACCTGCAAGGTAAGTATTGTCCTAACCATATTTGACTAACGTGGGAAGATGGATGGATTTCATAAAATAATCAACAAAATTGATACCACAGAAACTCGTTTGCACTCAGTCACTCTCTTTGTATTTGACCATTTCCGTCAGTGATATCATCAGACAGTTCTCAAGTAACACTCCAAGACAATATACAGGGTCTATGCTTGTGACTATAAGCAGAGAAGAACAATCCTAAATTGCCTGTTTACAAGTATCATATTGACAAAATACACTCATTATTATGGTCTTGAGAATTGATCTCTGTTGATGACGACCCAATTGATCAAAACACTATTCCCTGAGGTCATCGAAGAACAGTTTTTTCAGCAATGAGTTTCCATAAACAGCTAACCAATATCTGAGAAACCACATTATCGTTACACTTGTCTTAACTCCTCTCATGCCAAAGATAAATTTCCTAACCCATTGTGAGTCATTTTTCATGTAAAAGTGTCAAGAATATTATCTGTATTTGTATGGATAGGTCATAAGAGTCCCTGTTGGGCTAAATAAAACATGACGGAAGAGAGTGTGAGTCCATCTTGATGGTCTACTAAGACAGATTTGAAGCCCTTTATTCTGCTAGCTGCTACAGCTTTTTAGTCCAGGTGGTTACAATTGACTGCTGTGTGCACAACAAATGTTTGTATTGATCTGTTTTACAAGATGGTACAGTTACGGATCTACTATTGTTTCTTACTGAAGATGATACGATGTTGTTGATTAAACAATTGTCAAATTTTTTGGCCTGGATCTGTCGCTTTTGGGTCTGAAACATAAATATATCTGGAGGTATTGGTGGTATTTAGCCCTCATTCATTTTATAGAAGAAAGTAAGGCACTATTTCTGCCTTCCAGATTGTAGTGAAGGTAGTTTTATTTCCTCCAACATTTTTGTCATTCACTCCTCTTCTCTCAATTTATAATTTTTCGTAATGAATCTTGCACCCCTCCTTTGTATGCTTTCTAGTTTTGTGATCTCTTGATTTGTTTATGGGTCACAGATGATAGCTCCATATTCCATTATCAATCGTACGCGTGCAATGTAGGCTGTTCTCTGCCATTCCCTTGGTCAGTGTTGGAGGTTTCTGTGGAGGAATCTGAGAGTGGAGTTTGACTTTTTACTTACATTGTTGATGTATTCATTCCATTTAAGATCTATCTGTATTTGTTGGCTGAATGACATTGCAAGAGGAAGTTTCTAGATCACCAAATACAAATTGTGTACATGCACTGCACATAATTTTTCTGAAACTACTGGATTTTAAAAAAATCTGTACCGCTATTTAAACCTACAAAAAAATGGACCTTCATGGCATGTGACACTGAATAACACATTCCTTTTTCTTGGACAAAAAGCATATATGAATATAATCATATATTCACTTGGAATGAAGCAACAATGACAATCTTAGAGACTAAACTTGTCAATAATAACAGCCACAATACTAGAATTAAGAGAATTAAGGGCCTATATAAGTAATGAAATTTTGTTTATTTTGAAAATTCTCACCTCTCATATTCCTTAAATTCAAATTAAATATACACAAATTATACATCAAAATGAAGGTTGGGATGTATAGAGCACGAAACACATATGTAATCAACTCATAGAGTCGACTGCAGGCACCACTGGTTCCTGGAAGTCTGCTACCGTATTCGCATCAGAACTGATAATAAAATAATATTTCATCAGAACAACTTTTGGCCAAATGTGCTTCATATATCCAAGAACAAAGCTAGGCATTCAAACCACTTTCGAATACAGCGATAGGACTGCATTTAGGAAAAGGACAACACTGTCTGCATTTTTTATTGAAGATGGTTTCTATGCTCGACGGGGGCGCGGTGGCTCAGTTGGTAGTGGTGCAGGCTGCAAGCCGAGAGGTCCTCGGTTCGAATCCCACCTGCGGCAACCGCGTTGTGTCCTTGGGCAAGACACTTCACCCCCATTGCCCATGTGGGGGCACGGTGGTGCTGTGTACTAAGGCGTACTGCACGTCGATGGTGCACCTGTCTTCAACCAATGCTAACCCTGCTTGTGTGGAGTTGGTATGTTGGGGAGCTGACAGTTGCTCGCCGTTGCTCGGTGGTTCTCTCCGGGTACTCCGGCTTCCTCCACCCGTAAAACTGTCACAGTCATGGTTAGCCATTGTGCAGAAATATGTGACCTTAAACACCAATAAATAAATAAATAATTCTATGCTCGACAGACATGCACAAATCACTCGATACCACGAATTTCCATCGAAAAACAAAATCGTAATTCTCAGAAATTTCAACAGGTATCATGATACCGTGCGTTGAATATGGCAACTGTGCAATCTCTATCTAATAACAGTATACTGTATGAAGGCGATCTGTTTCATTATTTGATTTTACACCACGTTGTTTTTACATGCTTTTTCCGTCCGATGACGTCGACCGGAAATCGAAAGTATTCTCATACGTAAACAAAAGCAAGGGCTTTGGAATTTACCCCCGTGCAGCTCTGTCGCCATGTTTTGAAGAATTTTGATCCCCTAGCTTTGTTCTTGGATATGTAAAGCACATTTGGCCATGAGTTGTTTTCGTAAAATATTATTAAATTATCAGTTCTGGTGCGAATACGGTAGCAGACTTCCAGGAACCAGTGGTGCCTACAGTCGACTCTATGAGTTGATTACATATGTGTTTCGTGTTCTATACATCTCAATCTTGATTTTGATGTATATTTTGTGTATATTTCATTTGAATTGAAGGAACATCAGAGGTGTGAATTTTCAAAATAAACAAAATTTCATTACTTATATAGGCCCTTAAGAAAAAACATAAAAATTTTGAATATTTCTCAATGAAGTTATTTTTTTTTAATTTACTGTTTGTTGTTAAAGTTGAAAACATGTTCATTAAAATCAAAATTATTCATTGTGGTTTCTCCCCAGGAATCTTGACCACATTTGCTATAAAAATTTAAAAAGCATTCTATCTTCGATTATCAGCCAAGTCCATGGCTTCCAAGTTTCATTTCCAAACCATGTCTGAGTTATTCATTGTTGCATATTAGACTCTGAAACTGTGAAAATTAGAATTTGCTGCTGACTCAGCTGCAGGGTTGCTGTCTGAACTAGCTGAGCCATCACATTAGTGACTGGCTGGCCATCACGCTGGTGACTGCCTTGCACACATGTTAACTCTCCCGGAATGCCCGGGAAAATCCGAGAATTTCAGTGCAGTTCCAGACCAAAAATCCCAGAAAACATCAGTCAAATATTTCGTCCCCTTTGTAACTTATGAAAAACGTTTGCAGTCAAATCACATGCATTTCAAACTCTGGTAAAAACTCACGAAGCAGTAAAATATGGATTTAAGTTAAATTTATTTAAGAAAAGAGAATTTTATGATATATATTTCCACTGTGTTCATGTTTATTTCTGGTTTTTTT
The DNA here is from genome assembly GCA_031216915.1 of Pictodentalium vernedei. Classification (NCBI taxonomy): domain Eukaryota; kingdom Metazoa; phylum Mollusca; class Scaphopoda; order Dentaliida; family Dentaliidae; genus Pictodentalium; species Pictodentalium vernedei. The sequence goes on along the minus strand of CM062288.1, from coordinate 169,976,142 downwards.
CTTCGGAGATTCGTGATCAATGTGCAAGTGTCGAAGTGAAAATAGGTGACTTACTTTCAAAAAATTGAAAATTCCACCTTCATTTAAATGCAGTTTTTGGAAACTGAAATACATGAAGAGGAATTAAATAATATATATTTATTTATTCCTTCATAGAATAGCTTTAATTCTCATCCCTTTTCCAAAATCAAAACGTAAAAAACAACTATTTAGCACAGTTTAAAAGTAGGTTAAAGTCGCTTAGGATTCTGAAAAATTATGACTGCATATTTAAACACAATGGACTAATATTTTCTAACACTACATTTATTCTGTTGTGCTGACTACAGAACTGTTAACTGTTGGCCATCTGTACCCAGAAAATTTTGAATGGAATTAAAAAAAAATTTAAATTTTATAGTAAATTTCCTTTCTTATTATACTTACCACAATTGTTTACTACAGGCTTGCACTACAGTGGAAGTCCCTAACTCGGATAATATACTCTCTATTTTTGTCTTTCCCAAGCAATTTGGGAAAGAAAAGTGGTGCAAAGGCACCAAGAAAAAATAAGCCAAAACTGGGTCGAGTGCAACTGGCGCAGACCCAGTAAGGGACGCTCTCTTCCAAGTACAATTCCACGACTTCCGTTGCCAGTGCGCATATGAGTTGCCAATGACTCATTCTTTTTGAATCCGCTAACGTTAGAGTTATGTGATCAGTGGGGAGGAAGGATTCTTACCCGTATAAGAAGACGGGAGGGCCTCCATGTAATCAATTGTGGTAGGTATAATAAGAAAGGAAATTTTCTATAAAATTTAAATTTCTTATCAACCTACCCACAATTGTTTACTACAGGCTGAATAGACAATAGGCTGGAGGGAATTGCATAACCAACCCTACACATAACCCAAGTGCACTGGAACCGTGAACAGATGGAAGAGGTCCCGAGGCTTATCAACCATAGCATCACAAACATTAGTAAAAGACAATGAAAGATGAGGTGTATGGTTCTGTGCGATGCAGAGACAGAAAGGCCAGTAACAGCACAGAGCTGGAACTGACCCTGTAAAAAGCTGAATGGCTGGGATAGACAACAGCCTGAGCTGAAGAAAGAGGGCCCGTAGGACAAAGGTCCTCTGTCGGCTCTTGCAACTATCGCAGATAAATGGAGAAGGTAGTATTTCTCCAGTAGGCTGCAAGGTATAACATCCGACAATATGACGGAGTTAGTAAAAGCCCCGAGAGGAAGACAATGCACGCACCTCGTGGCAGAAAAAACAACTGGTAATACAATATCCAGTAGCTAGACGAGCGGAAGCTGCACGAATAGCAAGACAAATCCATTGAGAAATGGATGCAGGAGAGAACTGATCCAGGATAAAGGCGTGAATGCCCTCCACCCCCAAACAGAGCAGCGCCCAAGAAAGTGTCTTGGAGTAAACTGCAAAGTCCTAGGCCTTTTCAAGGAAAAGAGCTGAATAAGCTTGGAGAGGCAAGGATGAGTGTCGAAACAATGCGGTACCACATATGAAACAAGAGGCCCCAAGGGGCCTGAGGGTGCTCACCTGACATGGTAGCCTAAATATCAACCCAGAGAATTGATTTCAACAAGTTGCATCTGCTCCTCCTAAGAAAAGCTTATACCAAATATCCAAAGATTCTGACCAGTGGATCTAAAAAAAAAGAAGATTTTTAAAGAATATTCCTCAAATTGAACTTATAATTCGGGCTCCCACAGGGAGCCCATATATGAACCCAGGGACTTGGCTTTAACAAACTTGAATCTCACCCACCTAAGGATGCTGCACACCAAATATCAAAACATTCCGACTGCTGGATCTGAAGAAGAAGATTTTTCCTCATTTTGAGCTAAGTTATAATTATGGCTACCACAGTGAGCCCAAATATGAACCCAGGGACTTGGCTTGAACAAACTTGAATCTCACACCCCCTAAGCATGGTGCATACCCAATATCAAAAGATTCTGCCAGCTGGATCCTGAGAAGAAGATTTTCAAAGAAATTTGCCTGAAATGCACTAATTCGAGCTTCTATAGTGAGCCCAAATATGAATCTAGGAAGTCGATTTGAACAAACTTGAATCAGATCCACCCCACAATGTTGCATACCAAATATCAAAAGATTCTGCCGGCTGGATCTTGAGAAGAAGATTTTTTAAGAAATTTGCCTGAAATGCATTAAGTTTGAATTCGAGCGTCTATAGTGAGCCCAAATATGAATCCAGGGGGCCGATTTGAAAAAACTTGAATCAGATCCACCCCACAATGTTGCATACAAATATCAAAAGATTTTGCCTGCTGGACCTGGAAAAGAAGATTTTTTAAGAAATTTGCCTGAAATGCACTAAGTTCGAATTCAAGCTTCTATACTGAGCCCAAATAAAAACCCAGGGGGCCGATTTGAACAAACGTGAATCAGATCCACCCCACAATGTTGCATACCAAATATCAAAAGATTCTGCCTGCTGGATCTTGAGAAGAAGATTTTTTAAGAAATTTGCCTGAAATGAATTAAGTTCGAATTCGGGCTTCTATAGTGAGCCCAAATATGAATCCAGGGGGCCGATTTGAACAAACTTGAATCAGATCCACCCCACAATGTTGCATACCAAATATCAAAAGATTCTGCCTGCTGGATCTGGAGAAGATTTTTAAAGAAATTTGCCTGAAATGCACTAAGTTCGAAATCGGGCTCCTATACTGAGCCCAAATATGAACCCAGGGGGCTGATTTGAACAAACTTGAATCAGATCCACCCTACAATGTTGCATACCAAATATCAAAAGATTCTGCCTGCTGGATCTGGAGAAGAAGATTTTTTAATGTTTTTCCCATTGCCTACAGTGTTAAAAAGTGCTGACTCAGCACTTTTTCAAAGTTCTGAAAAAAGTACCTTGTGATCAAACCGATAGGGATTTTTTTTAAACATTCTATTCTACTGGATAAAAGTAAGCTTTACACAAAATAAGAATTCTCTGTGCCGTGTAGTTTTGGAGATATGGCAGTGTTAAGGTTTTTCCTATTTTTAGCTCCAGAGGTTCCCACGGGGCAATGAGAGAAATGTTTTTTGCATCAATCAACTACTTATGACCCATTATCATCTCATATCAAATTTGGTTCAAATCGACCTCACGGTTCAGAAAATAGAAATTTTAGGCGTGGTCAAAATTTTTGCCCTCCCGTAACGAAAGCAAATAATGCCCAACAAACTTCTCTTGAACAAACTTGATTCTACACCTCAAAAGGAAGCTGCATACCAAATATCAAGTCTCTGCTACTGCTGGTTCATGAGAAGAAGATTTTCAAAGATTTTAGTGCCCCTTGGGGGCATGGTCCCACCCGGGAGGGGCAACTTCATTTGAACAAATCTGAACTGACATTAGGTAATAAACATTTACCCAACATTTGAAAAATATTGGGCCAGTGGTTTCTTCTGAGAAGTTGGTTTTGTAAAGTTTACGCCGGACGATGACAGATGACGGATGGACGATGGACGGAAAGTGATTAGTAAAGCTCACCTTGAGCTTCGCTCAGGTGAGCTAAAAAGGTCTTCGAAGCATGGACTTGTACCCATTGCTGGAGACCCCCAGAAACAAACATATACCAGAAACTCCGCAAGTGGTGTGATCGAAGGAGTGACAGACGCAACAGAGTGATCGCACACCATCGACAGAAGAACCATCTACTTAACCACAGAGGCTAAACCAGTGGAGTGAGTGCCTCCTTGAAGAAGAAAAGCAACTCCACTGCTTGTCTCAAAAAAACCACTACGGAGGAGACAGGACCCGATAAAAGATATGTGCGAAGGCACAATAAAGTTGGGTCAACTTGAAACCTCCTCGGGCGACTTTGGCAAAGAAAGTAGCGACGTAGAGGGAGACATGCCGGAACCGCCGCTAACAGAGAGCAGAGCAGATTGATCCACACCCATCGAGGCGACAGGGGTGTGATTGAAAGGATTCGACGACTGCAGGTTCATATCTGGGCAAGAACCTAAGGCAGAATCGGAACAGGCAGGAAGGCGTAGCCGACAAGACCATCCCATAGGAGGGCCAGAGAGTCCACGGCGAAAGCCAGAGCATCTGGACACGGGGACACAAAAGTGTCCACCTGATGGTTCCAACGAGTCGCAAAGAGATCAATGGAACATCGCCATGTGGAGCATCCACTCGGTGGAAAAGAACCTACCCCGTCGGAACATGGAGTCGGCTAGGACGTTCAGACGACCAGAAATGTGACGAACAACCACCCCGGCGTTGACATCCTGAGCGAGCAGTAGAAGATCCCAAGCCAATTCGTACATTGGAACCGAGTGTGTGCTGCCCTGGTTCTGAATGTAAGCAACCACTGTCGAATTGTCGAACAACAGAAGGACCTTACGATTCGACAGGTGAGGGATCCACTGCCTGAAACTCAGAAGAAGAGCAAGAAGCTCCTTCTGGTTGATGTGCAGAGAAGCCTGATCCTGGTCCCACATCCTGTGAAGGGAAAGACCTAGAGGATCCAACGTCGCACCCCATCCGAGATCGCTGACATCTGCCGTCAGAACGCGATCAGACGTGGGTAAGTCCAACAGGACACCCTGCGTGATCCACTGAACATTCGACCAGTGGAGAAGGTGAGGATAAGAGATTCTGGTAACTGAAGCGCCAGATCCAGAGAATCGACATTCGGCCTCCATCGACTGAGCAGAAAGTGTTGGAGAGGCCTGACATGCAACCGACCTAGAGGAATGAGATCCGTCACTGACCCGCAGAGACCGAGCAGCCGGAGAATACCCCGTGCAGTCGTGGATGTGGACTGGGAGCAGAGTCAGAGCAAAAGTTGAGAGAATCACAGCCCTGGCCTGGGGAACCGCCACTGTATTGAACTGAGCGCGGAAGGCCATCCCCAGATGACAAAACGACTGAGAAGGGACCAGATCCGACTTCTCCTCATTGACTCTGAATCCTAGTGACTTAAGCAAGCTCAACAGAGTGTCGACATCCAACTCCAGTTAGGCAGCATTGGAATGCCTCTGGAGGATATCGTCTAGATATGCCTAAGTAGTCACCCTGGACTGTGTGCGATGGAAGGCTATCACATGCGACATCAGTCGGGTGAAGGCCCAAGGAGCCAGGTTGAGGCTGAAAGGCATGGAAACTGTCCCGAGAAAAGCGAACCTGAGATACTTCCGCGACACCCGATGAATCAGAATGTGAAAGTAAGCATCTTGCAGGTCGATGCTGGAAGTGAAATCTCCCTGTTGAATGGAACGGCGGACCGACCTGAAAGTCTCCCTGCTGAACTTGGGAGCAATGATAGACTGGTTCAGGATACTCAGATCGATAACCGGTCGGAGTCGGCCGCCCTTCTTCGGCACCAAGAAGAGGTGGGAATAAAACCCCACTGACTGAATGTTCTTGACGACCTCGATCGCCCCCTTGGCCAGGAGATTGTCTATTTCCGTGGACAAAAGCTCCCGACGTAAAACATCTGAAGGGTGCCTTCGGAAGGATATTCGCATTCCGGACCGAACAACATTTAACACCCAAGGATCAGATGTGATGGTGGCCCAACAGTCTGCGAACTCTGCTATCCTTCCTCCAACCTGGACAAATCGAGGTGAGGACCTTCAGTTCAAGCCCCGAAGAGACCCGCGAGAGGAGAAACCACCACCTCTACTGAATGAAGAATCCTGAGACTTCCATCCAGCCTGCCGGCACTTACCCTTACCCTGTGAGTAAGAAGTAGAAGCGGTGGCAGAAGGATCAGCCCTTTGCTTCGCAGAGGAAGCAGAAGGGTACTTGTTAGGCTTTGAATGGTCCCTGCCTCCCCTAGAAGGCTGATCAAGCTGACAAAGCAGCAGCTGATCTTTGGAATGACGTAGGATCTCATCCCAGACCGTCGTCACGGAACCCATGGAACAGTAGCGGACCTGCAAATGAGGAGATCGAAGAGCAGCCCCAGGAAGGGTCCCTTCGAACTAGTCCAAAATAGCCGTGTCACAGACATGCGTGTGAGTAAGATGCATGAGCGCCTTGGACAGCACACGCAAAGGAGCCTGTACATCGTCAAACCTATCTGGAGGCAGATACGATGTGATCGGAGAGAGAAAGCATACCCAGCATTTCTCTCGATAAGCCCAACATGGACTCCAGAGTCGTCATGAGGAATGACGGCTGACTTGGGCTTGGAAAGCCTGAGGGAATTGGAGTCCTGATCCAAAACCGTCAAAGTCTGGCAGACTGACGGATTGGTGAAATCGTAGTAACCATAACGCACCGGAGGCAAAAAGGTGTCAACCCTGGTGAAGAACGGAGCCTTCATAGCCTTGGAACTCAGCTTAGAGTCCAATGCTGAAAATGCTTCAACCACCTGTACTGACTGGCACGGTCGAAGACGCCCAGAAGCAGGTTACTCCACAGGCTGTAGGAACGCGATCGATGATCGCGGCCTGGCTGACACTGTCGGCTGGTTTGATGGTTTGAGATCCGGAAGGAACCCAAACACAAAGTCAAGAGCTGCCCTCAAGTCAGAAGACTGCTGGCTCTCGACATCAAGGATGTCTGACTCCTCCCCGGAGTCGGAAGACACATAGCCCATCGTGGGCAAACCAGCCGACGTCTCCTATGGTGTAGGCACCAGGGGGATCAGAAAGCGGCCTGTTTCCAATCCCGGGAGGCGACGCCATAGGGGGCACCTGGAAACCACTCGCTGCCTCGCTGGAAGCAATGGAAAGGATCTTGGACAGAACCTGAGTAAGGAGAGGGCCTCCCTAAGCTCACTGCCCGTACCAGCCGGTTCGACATGGGAACGAACCAGCAAAGTGGCTTCACACCTGACCCTCTTAACCAGCGCAGGGTCACAATCCTCCAATACACCCAAAGCGGGGCGACGGGCGGCAGCCGAAACATCTGAGGGCAGACGTGTATAGGGGTACGACACACCCCGAGGATCAACATAGCGGGAACTCGGGAGAGTTGCCACGGACCTCTGCAGGGCAGAAGGTCCAGGCTGCACAGAAGGCGTTGGTCACGCAAAACTGGCCATGTGACCAGAATGTGTGGACGGAAAATGCCAATGACAAAACTGTGGTACTCGACGGCACAAAGACCACAGTAGAGGGTCCAGCCAGCAGCCACTTCCAACTTTGCCGAGTTGAAGTCAGGGAAGGCTGAGGCCGGTACCCCCACGTCTACACTCCCAGACACCACTGCAGGTATAAAACTACTGTTCTCAATGGCTGAGAGGACACAGTAGGGGTTTCAGTCGGCAGCCACTTCTGACTTCGCTGAGTTGAAGTCGGGGAAGGCTGAGGCCGATACCCCACACCCACACTACAGACATCCCTGCAGACCCTTGCAGGGAATAGCCGAGGCCGGCTAAAAATGGTGCCTGATGACATTGTAGACGGAACAGCAGTAGCAGCAGATACGACGGGAGCTGTTGGAACTGGCGGAAAAGGGGAGAGAGCCACCTAGCTCGGCCTCCAAAGGAGGAGTCACAACCCTAGTGACAGCCTCAGATGTCGACTGGAGAGGGCGCATAGTCCCGGAACCAGGCATCTCTTCACAAGAAATCCAACAGCTCCCGCAGTATCCACCACGGTAAAAAAAAACTGCACATCCCCCATTGGAAGGGGAATAACTCTCACCAGACGTGGTCGAGTCTGAAGGCACAGAAATGACAGCGTTCCCCACCCCCCGCTGGTGCGGGAGGAGCTGCACATCTCCCACGGAGGGGGAGTAGAGTCGGGAGGCCCCGAAACGACAGCATTCCCCACCCCCCGCGGGTGCAGGAGGAGCTGCACATCCCCCACAGAGGGGGTATAACTCACATCAGACGTGATCTAGTCGGGAGGCCCCGAAACGACAGCATTCCTCCCCCTCATGGGTGCAGGAGGAGCTGCACATCCCCCACGGAGGGGGTATAACTCACACCAGATGTAGTCGAGTCGGGAGGGCCCGAAACGACAGCGTTCCACACCATCCGCAGGTGCAGAAGAAACAGCCATGAGAACGCACCAAGGCAAAGGTAAAAGGAATTATCCTAAAGGAACCGAACCGAAAAAAAACAGATGTGAGAGCAGTAGAAGAAAAAGGTGAACTCAACAGATACAGAAAGTAGAAGAACACCCTCAACTACGAGAGAAGGTGGCAGAAAAAAAAAACGGTGGGTACACGACAGAACCCAGACAGCCGAAAGGGACTGAAAAAACAGAAATTCAGCCCTCAACAGAGGGAAGAAATCCTGTCCAGACAGTCCCTGATTGACACCTAACTCCAATAACAATTAAATTTCTCAACCAAAAAATTTCATTGTCGAACCGCGTTGACACGATGTCGAAAAAACATTCGCGAAAATGGAATAGTAAATAATATACAATGAGAATGTGGTTGAAAATATTAACGAGAATATATAAAACACAGTCCTGTTATTATACGATCTTCAGATCCATAATTCCAGTCACAGAAAAACCATTATCGACGAGTTGAATTATCACTGTTTTATAATGCATATGGCAGAGACACATCCTTCACATGTCTCGGATAAAAAAAGAATGAGTCATTAGTGACGCATATGCGCACTGGCAACGGAAGTCGTGGAGTTGTACTTGAAAGAGAGCGTCCCTTACTAGGTCAGCGCTGGTTGCTCTCGCCCCAATTTTGGCTTATTTTTTCTTGGTGCTTTTGCACCACTTTTCTTTCCCAAATTGCTTGGGAAAGACAAAAATAGAGAGTATATTATCCGAGTTAGGGACTTCCACTGTAGTGCAAGTCTGTAGTAAACGATTGTGGGTAGGTTGATAAGAAATGCTTCAATGATGAAAAGAAAAGTTTTGTGTAGGGCACAAACGTCCCACATGCATAAAGTTTGATAAAGATACTTTCTAAGTTCTAATGTTCTTGAAGTAACAGAACATTAGGACATCTTTTCCTGTTAACATTTCCAGACTTGGGAAATTATTAGCTAAGTAGACTTTGATAAGACCAAACCACAGGTGGAGGTGCTCTGTGGGATAGTGTGGGTGGGTGGTGGTGGGTAGGGGGAGGGGCTCATGAAGAAGAGGATCCTGGGGGGGGGGGGGGGGGGGATGTCAAATCAACAGTTATTTTATGATTTTTAACATAGCATAAATGCATCAGCATAGTTGACAACTAGTTCTGGATATAACCTGGTGTTAATAGTGGTCCAGGAGCTGAAAATTTTTTTCTTTTATTTTGTCCCGGAGCGAACTTTTCCCTGAAATCCATCCCATTTCCCTGAAAATCACCCTCAGGTTCCCTGAAAAATTATTCTGGAGGTTAACATGTCTGCTGCCTTGCCATCTGATTATCATGGTGGCTAAGTCAGCATGAGGTTTTGTTCAGTTCATATTTTCATTACTGATCTAGCATATATTTTTCTCCAGCAGGGGTGTTTATTTATTTATTTATTTGGACTTAACAACATTTTCGACAGTCAGGGTCACCTCATGTCAGACATTTTTACGGGTGGAGGAAGCCAGAGTACCTGGAGAGAACCACTGAGCAATGGCGAGCAACTGCCAGACTCCCCAACAACTAGCTCCAGACAAGCAGGGTTAGCATTGGTTGAAGACAGGTGCACATCGACCTGCAGTATGCCTCAATTGACAGTGCCGCGATGTCCCCTTGTGGGTAATTGGGATAAAGTGCCTCATCCAAGGACACAATGCAGTTACCCCTGGTGGGGATCGACTAGTGGACCTTTTGGTTTGAAGTTCAATTCCATAACCACTGAGCCACCGCGCTCCCTGGGGGTGTTGATAAAGAGGTTTAGAGGAGGAGTAGGACATGTGTTAATCAAATAAAAAGAAGGGAATTAAGCCTATGTACTAAATAAATTGCCAAACACCCTTCACAATGTAGTTGGAATATGTTTTCAATTGGAACATGCACCATCACATTGTGGGCAAATCAGATTATTTTTGCAATGCCAAGGAGAATCTGTGTGTATGCACTGTGACTTTATGGTACAAGTTATGCATAAAGGAGACTCAGATGTTCAAATCTAAAAAAGTCTTGTGGCTCGTCGGCTGGATATTTTTGCATCTGGCAAATATAATGACAGCTGGCTGGAAGAAATTAGTGGTTATCTTTGGCTTGGACTGTTCATGGCTGGTGGCAGTGGTGCATGGTGGCAGCTTTCGGGATTATTAACTTTTTTTTTACAAATTCAATCAGCATGTGCTTTATCTACAATGATCAATGGAAGTCTTTATTCACATTTCCAAGGAAGAAAATTCAAATAATTCAAATGTTTTAGTTAAAAACTCCAGTTCTATGATGTATAAAATTAACCATTCACAGTTGACGTCAAGCTACCAGTCAAATTCTGTAAGAAATTTGATGCTGTTATGGCATAGATCCAGGCTAGTGCTTAAACAGTCCATCGTCTATGTTTTAGATTGAAACGTCTGGAAATTTTCAGATCGCTTTTCTGACCAACTGAAATATTCCAGATGATTGAATCTAAAAGTTTATTTTCTTTAAATCAATGTAAGTAATGTTTCTCAATCGATAAATGATTTTACCAAATCTTTACAATACTATTCGACATGTCTGTAAACTAAATACCTGCGAATGAAGACTCATCACGACTGTAGTTTTATGATTATGACACATAGTTCTACCAATTATATTAATATCTTGATGCTTTCAAGGCAAAATAAATATTTATTGATTGAAATATCTGTAACTGGAACATGAAAGAATATCTTAAATCTTTGTGAATAAACTAAAAACACATTAACTATTAGACCCCTTTAGTATTTTCAAAATATTTTTCATCAAATCAAGTCATGGCTGCTGTGAAGCAGCCATGACTAGACTTGATGAAAAATTCATCTAAATTTATCGAAAAGAATCTTGAGCAGAAAAGTTCATTCAATTTACAGGGGAGAAATTTGGTTAAATGTGCCCAAATTCACATTTAAGTGGCAAGGGATATTGTATCCCGGGTAAGAACAACTGACAGCAGCATGCAAGGAGTTAAATCAACAGGGATCAATGCTCAGACTGCATGAAAAGTGGGTAAACCAACAATCCATAACAGTGTCAGATTTCTTACAGGTTTACACTTGTGACCTGACAGCTTGAGTTGGTGCAACAAAAAGTATTACAGATTATTTGAAACACCTCTCTAAGCCCTATGAAGTATGTAGTGTATTTTATTGTATGCTCAGCTATAAATTATCAAGAAAATGTTAAAGTTGCCAAATTTAATATCTCATAAGCTGGAAGCAAAAAAGAATCAGTTTCACCATTCCAGACACATGAAGGATTTATTTATTTGTTGGGGTTTAACCACACTTTCGACAGCAAGGGTCACCACGTGTGGACAGTTTTATGGGTGGAGTAAGCTGGAGCACACCCAGAAAACTTTGTACTAATTCCACACAAACCGGGTTAGCATTGGTTGAATGGGTGAAGACAAGTGCACCATCCTTAGTATGCCTTAGTTCACAACGCCACTGTGCCCCCAAGTGCGCTTTTGTGATTAAGTGCCTTTCCCAAGGACACAACGCGGTTGCCGCAGGTGGGATTCGAACAGAGGACCTTTCGGCTTGCAGCCTGCATCTCTACCTACTGAGCCACCATGCTCCCAAGCATATGATGAAGTAATCCAGACAATTTACAAATGATAATACAAGAAATGGTTGAACTTCAATTGAAAATATTGTTCTATGGTGTTTTTTCCCTCTCACTGAATTCTAGAGGTTAGAGAAGGCAGGACTCTATAGCGTAGGCCAGAAGTGAATGGAGGACAAGATCAAAAATAAGGAAACTAAAATATATTGTCCTATATCCTGTATATCCTGATAAATTCTGTCTTCTGATTGGTCAGAAGCCTAGGACAAATAGCCATGGCAAAGTGCACATTCAATATCAAAGGTATATGAGAGTGTGCAACATCCAGGGCATAAGGGCATGCAAAATATCAAGGGTATATGGTTTAAATGAAAGTTTTTCGCTTTTGCTTGCCTCGATATAAAAATCGAACCCAAAAACCCCAAATTAGTCACAAATATCATCAGTTTTCTCACAAATCGATCATATTTTGCTGTTATAAATTAAATAGTCGAATAATTAAATCAAACAACTTGAGAAAAATAAAATAAGAGAAAATCTGTCAACAAAATTTAGCCTCTGATCTGTTTATGCAGTTTCAAAGGATGTAACTCTATCTGTTGTCTTCTGCGTTTGTAAAAACAAAACAATTATTCACGAGTTTGGTCCAACTGATTGCGGAGCATGAGAAACATGTCCACAAATTTGTTTCCACTCTGTTTCTATTGTATTTCAAATGGAACAAAAATGTTATCTCTGCCTACATGAATGGTATATGGAGATTTAATACCAAATGTCTCATTTAAACACCTCGCTTGCTGAGTCCAGGTATTAAATCTCCATATGCCATACATGTTGGAAGAGATAACTTATAATAAATAAATGAAGGAACTTTAAATTATAAATATAACTCATAGCTTGCTGACATATTTGCTTAAGTTATATAACACAATCTTATATTTTGGTTTTATTCTGTTGGTGGTGAAGGATTTGGGCTGTAGCCCATTAGATGAGACCTACCACAGCCTACCTCTATACCTGTCACCTATTCACCATTCATTGACCATACTGTGTTTACCGTTTTTAGAGGTTTGTAAGTGCTGTTCTGCATGACATTGCATTAAATTGGCACTATGTGGACAAGAAAATGTATTTACAGTATAAATGTATCAATGTCAGATTATGTGTGCTAATATGACAATTATGACAGCATTGATGTTGTTGACATTACACCTGTGGACACAGCATTATTTTTATTGGTGGTGTAAACCACATTGTGTCCTTGGGCAAGACACTTCACCCCCACTGCCCACATGGGGGAACAGTGGCATTGTGTACTAAGGCGTACTGCATGTTGATGGTCCACTTGTCTTCAACCAATGCTAACCCTGCTTGTGTGGAGTTAGTATGTTGGGGAGCTGACAGTTGCTCACTGGTTCTTTCCATTAGCCATTGTGCAGAAATATGTGACCTAAAACACGAATAAATAAATAAATAAATAATTGGTGGTGTCCAAATACTACAAAACATCAGAACAAGGACAGTCAAGCAGGATCTAAATGTTTATTTATATCTGTTTAAGGTCATATATTTATGCACAATGGCTAATCGTGACCGTGACAGTTTTATGGGTGGAGGAAGCTGGAGTACCCGGAGAGAACCACCAAGCAATGACGAGCAGCTGCCAGCTTCCCAACATCGTAACTCTGCACTGCAGCACAGGCAGGGTTAGATTAGTTGAAGACATGCGTACCTTCAACGTGCAGTATGCCTTAGTAAACGGCGTCATCGTGCCCCCATGTGGACAATCAGGGTTAAGTGCCTTGCCCAAAGACACAACACGGGTTTCTGAAATGATCACTCAGACGGTCACCCATCCAATGATTAACCGGGCTCGACATTGCTTAACTTCGGTGATCTGACAAGAACCGGTAACTGCAACACCACCGCGTCCCTGGGCAGGATCTAAAAGCCACGCTACTGGACAAAGGAGATAAACTAAATAAAAAAAGTATAATTAACTTTTGCAGATTTGTGGTGTGTAACGTAATCCTTTAATTATATTTGTACAGTCTGTCACCAAATCAAGGTCCTTGAGAAGGGTTTTTAGTTTTTCTTGCATTTTGTACATTTTGCAAACGGTAGCACGAACCCTGGTGGCTGTTCCCTTAACAGGGTTCCACTGTACTATAATTTGCTATAGTGATTCAATAAACTCAACCAGGGAATTGATCATGTTGATCAGAAAACGATCAACTGATTTGTGTTTTGAATGCAGTGGTTCTATCAAAAATATTGGAATCTTTTCAGAAGCTTGCATAATGTAAAAAGAATCTTTTAAGTGGATATCACCAATTATCTCATTTCTGGGCATGAGAAATTACATGTTTCCACAAGCATCTTTGCTGCTTGTGGAAATAAATATTTCTTGAACCAACTCATGAGAGAATTGTCACTATCCATGCAAAGACACTCTATACTCTCCATTAATTCATAATTTTATTCTATATCTCATGTATTACATTTGATCTTACAACAAGAATATTAGTCAGATGAGACTTGCACCATCACGGGAGGGATAAATCAGGTTCACCCACCCCCACACAATCGATTATCTACGTGACATCCCTGTTCTTAAGAAAATTAAAAGTAGTTCACTCCACAAATCTTTCTTGTGCTATTATAACTGCAGAATTCAAGGGCAATAACTCTGCTTAAATCAAGACACAGGCAATTTATGTCACACATATCTCCTCTTGATATTGACAAGGTTTGATCCAAGTAGATTGGGAAAGGGGTCCTTCAGTTTCTTGGTTTGGTGAAAATTGTTCAATTGGTCATGTAAACATAAATCCACTTGGAAGCTCTTTTCCAGAGAGAATATTGGTTAAAATGGGCATTATTTTATTAGGATTAACTGTCAGAAGAGAACAATGTCTAAGTAATCTGATCATGTTGCATAAGTTTTGAGATAATAGTGTTTTGTGTCAGAAATTGGAAATTTTATAGCATGAGCATGTACTCCATTGGGAAAGGGACCTTATTTCAGCCCCAAAAAGGGCCCAGCTTAATCCCTGATATTGATCATGTATACCAAGTTCCAAACCAATGTCTTGATAAATGTAGAAGAACACAAAATTTTAACTTAATATTACAAGTGTAGAATTCAAGGGTACTAACTCTTTCATGCTTAACCCTTTACCCAACATAACGGCCAAAACCGGCCAGCGCTATTCTCAAAAATCACCAATTAATTTTCATTATTTTTTCATTTTTTGTCTCAAAAACATAGGTTATGACCACTCATGGAAATGAGCTTGATAAGCTCATTCCAATCAGGGGTCATAACCTATGTTTTTGAGACAAAAAATGAAAATGAAAGTGTCAATGACACTGTAGCTCAACTTGACAAACTTGAACTTGGTAAGTTATAAATGAAATGGCAAAATTGAAGATCATTGGGACCAATGTCAGTTTTTTTGCCAGTGGCAACATTTTTTGACAGAAACCGAAGAAAATTGATAGCTCCCATCTAGAGGCCTCCCCAAACAAGCATGCCAGGTTTCAAAGCAATCCGATCATAAATGTGCCCTGTAGGGTGTACAAAAGGGAAATATTGTGGTCTGACTAGACTAAATTCTAAGAACGTTGGCCGTGGCAACATTTTTTTACGGAAATGAAAGAAAATCGATAGCTCCCATCTAGAGGTCACCGTAAATAAGCATACCAGGTTTCAAAGCAATCTAATCATAAATGAGCCCTGTAGGGTGAGCCAAAGGGAAATATTGTGGTCTGACTAAACTAAGTTCTAAGAATGTTGGCTGCGGCAACATTTTTTGATGGAAATTGAAGAAAATCGATAGCTCCCATTTAGAGGTCACCCCAAACAAGCGTGAAAGGTTTCAAAGCAATCCGATCATAAATGTGCCCTGTAGGGTGTGCCAAAGGGAAATATCGAGTCTTCTGACTAAACCAAGTTCTAAGAACGTTGGCCGAAGTGATGGCAATAGCTCAGCTTGACTTTGCTAAAAAATTAGTCATTCAAGAATTTTTTTTGCAAGTGTCGTCTGCTTTTCATGTTAGGTAAAGTGTTAAATCAAGTCACAGCAAATTTATTCCATGCACATCTGCACTTGATGCTAATAATGTAAATAAAGTGCTAAATGTTAAACCAATATCTTTAGAAATGCACCAGTAGTTTGCTACACACAATTTTCCAAGACTCAAAGATTCTGCTACTTCAGGTTGTGTACAGAAATCAAAAAAATTAGTATAGGTACTATAGATAGAGACAACATGAAAAGAATTGTTCTAATATTATATATGGTGTCAGTGAATTCCATAAGGATATTACTGGCACCATATGCAGTGGAGCTCACTTTATTGAATATCTCTTAATTGAATAACCAAGGGGACTGAACATAACATCCAAATACCAAACCATTTACCATACCTTCAGTTCAAATTGGGCCTGTTAATTGCATACAGATTATAGAGTAAACTCCTGGTAATTAAAAAAAAATCTTTTAATATGTCAAGAAATTACTCTGATAATCACCAAATTCCAAACATTCAGGTTTGGTTTTTGTATTAAAGTATTACCTCAGTCTAAGGCTCAATATCATTATGGTGTTACAGTGTCAGACATAGTGCAATGGCCCTTTAGTGAATTAATAAACTTCACTTCTGTTCGTCTGGGTCCTGCCCATAATTTTTTCGATTACTGAACAATAACAGACCAGGAGGCCTCTTCTGAGATTGGCACAATGAAGAATTAGTGGTGGTCATAACAGCATTTTTCAACCAAAGTAGTGGCAGAAGTGAAAAAGTGTTGGATTCACCCAACCAGCACTTACTTACTGACTACTGTGGGCTGTCCCCTGGTTCATCCCCATTTGGTGATCTCCAGGTATTCCTTTTGACACTCTCCCATAAATTGTAACAAGGCAAAGACATGTAAACAAATTTAAACAACCAAAAATAAATTAGCACTCTACCAGTTAACAGGGTTCCACTGTATACCATATTAGGTCACAAACAAAGCATGCAATAAATATAACTTACAAACCATATTTTCTACTGAATTTACAAATGCAATGACTAATAAATGACAATTGTTACTTGTTCATTTAAATTCCAGCAAAATGGAGATAACTCTGTTAGTCATGAAGAGATTAAACTGACTGTGTATGGCATATACACATGCTAACATCTTAAATCTTGGCCTGCAGTATTCACTTTCTGTCAGTACAAAAATAGTGTTACCTAGGACAAGAATAATTTTGGCTCTTGTTAACAAAATGTACCCCAATAAAAAGTAGTAGTCCTCCAGTGCTCCTTTGTAGGAGGCAAGATATTCTGTAATCCACTTTTCCATGATAGTAGTTTTGCTTTGTTAGGAAGGTATGGGTTAATCAAGAACCTAAACAAAGAAGTATATTAAAAACAGCCATCGATCTCAGTTGCTTATTAAATATTAAAGTGTACACAACTATCAAATTGGAAGAAAGCTTATCAATCAATACTGTTCTTTAAAGGTGTTGTGACCAATATTTCACAATGAGTTATTGTTCCGTGAAAAAATGGGTCCCTGAATCCATTATTCCATGAACAAAAACAAAATCCAATATATCAGAGGCATGCATCACTGTTTCAAAGTCCTGTTTTAACCATTGTTCTGTTGTGATGGAAGATTAGACAAGAAGCAAGCCTGGAAATAAACATACTATCGCCTGCAGGATGAGGTCCCCAGAGGGTGAATTTTGTGATGCATAACTTTATTTACCTTCTGTGAACCTCAATCTGAATCAAGGTCTCAGGCCTAAACAGAAAAAGGTACCCAGAAAATAAATTGGCACACTGAATGGGATAGGATCAGCAAATTCACCCTTTGGGGACCTCACTCTACAAATGACAGATTGCTTATTTCCAGGTTTGACTAGAAACAATATTTTGGAAGGGGAATGTTTATTATCTCATTGAATACCTACTTTGGCAGTGAAAAACTTGAAGTCAAGAGGACCTTATTAAACAGAACTTTGTTAATTACTTGCACTGATGCAGAGTTTGACTTGATGCCATTGATCTCTATACAACTGGATTGCTGAAACATCGGCAGTAAAAATATCGCAACTCAATCTGTCCCCACCAAGACGGGATCAAGTCAATCAATGCATGTAACTCCTCCCATCGGCAATTTTTGATGAAATTGAAAGCTGTTATGGTGTGACTGCAGTCACAGTGTAACCGCATTCATATTATTAAACATCCTGGTGTTTACCAAAGAGCCTACCATGAAAACTAGTAATATGGTATCAGTTTCCCCATATAAGACATTGTTTTATATCAATAATAAATAAAATATGGTGTAACTATGCAAGTTGCACTGTCTTGAAAAATGTGCACAGCATCAACATATTTATTTTTCATAGACATCAAGGGATATTCTTTAAAAAGCAATTGGCGATTTTCAAGATGTCAAAAAATAGAAAACCTTGAAGAAAAATGTATTTGTTGGGCAGTGTCTATTTATAACAACAATTGTCCCTCAAGATGGCAAATGTTGCGGCACTGTTATATTTGTAACCAATAAGCATTCCAGAAATCCAGTTGTTTAGAGATCAGTACCTGATGTATAAAACCTGCATTTTCAACACAATTTTTAAAATGACTCTTGATCACAGATCTCCCTGTGAGCTAAAGGATACATTTTTAAGTTAGTTGTTTTCCAGTAACAAACGTCAACAAAATACAATTATTTTGCTTCACACCTAAATATTGTCGGTCATGTTGCTGATTAATATTAAGGAAGAGCTCCATGCACTCAGCCTTATTTCAGTTATCAAGCTAATCAACAATAATAATTAATAGCAATAATTCCTAAGCCTAAATCCACAAATATTGCAAAGCATGTTGGAAAAGAATGCTCTTAAGATTCCTTTTAAATAAAGTTAAAGACAGAGTTTTTATCAGATTAGCAGGGAGTGTTTCATAGAGTAGGTGCACCTTTCGAAAATGGTCTCTTTTTGGTCTCTTTTAAGAAATTAGCTGCTATTATCTGAGAGATATTCACTTTAAAGTGCAAACTTGAGTGTTATAAAATCACTCCCCATTTACAGATTAAGTTTAATTTCCTTAATTTTGGTAGATTTGAACAAAAACATTATTTTCCATTTGACATTTGATTTATCGGCAGGTTCCAAATTGATCTGATTCAGAATGTGACATTTTGATTAGCTGATTATGAAAATGGGCTGAGTTTAGTTCTTTTGATGGATCCATGACATTAGGTTGAAAAATAGTCTGTATTCCATACGGATTTGTAAATATGGAACGTGAGGAAAAGTAATAGGCATGTAATAATCATTTTAACTGAATATTATTTATCCTTCACCTAACACGAAAAGCAGATGACAGTTGAAAACAAAATTCTAGAATAACTAATTTTTTGCATCAAAAACGTGTTCCAATGAGAGGTCAAAAGCGATTTTTTGAGATAAAAAAATGAAAAAATAATTAAATTTGAATGGTGATGTTTGCAAATGCAGTACAGTCGTCGTGGACTGGTCTAATCCACACGTGTGCAGTAATGTCTACTGGGTAATAAAAATCATCATCAGCAAAATTTTAATTAATGAAGCACTGGGTTATACCCAGTGTTTCATTAATTAAATATTTGATGATTGTTCCTATAACTGGTGTTTGGAATGTAATATTATTGCGTCCCTGGAAATATTGCCCACCTGTGGAAAGTGACCAGTCCACGGCCATAGTATTGGCCGTTTTTTACCATTATGTCGGGTAAAGGGTTAACTGGTCAAGTGACTGTTCAACTGACAGGGTACCACTGTATTTTCAAATGTTTACAATGTTACACTGTAAATCAGGTCAGCATTGTGTTTTTTCCTATTAGCCGACAGAATCCTCACAAGTAAAAACTTGGTTAAAAAATGCTGCTGGGCATACTTCACACAGGAAACAATCAAATGATATGATCAAGTCTTTGAAGAGTAACTGGCAATATTGTACTAATTGACACAAGAATCAGTTACAAAAAGGAAGCCACTATTCTCAATGTAATGCAGTCCAGTTAACTGGTTGGATGCTAGAAACCACTATCATGGCGCGACTAAAAAGTGCTGAAAGCCACTTTAGTGGCTTTATACTGCAGACGTGGATAAAAGAGGTGAGCAACCACTTGCACTTGACTATTTCTTGCCTAGTTTTATTTTCTGATGACCTCCTTGCCACTTGCCTATCCTGTAATTTAAGGTAACTGCAGTGTGAATATGTCAATATGGATGAAACAAAGTTTGCAATTTAATTCTGCCAGAAGTTGAGCAGCTACCAGAAAAAAAGATTTACAAAAACTGTCATTCTGCCAAAATTAAATAGTACAATATACTTTCTTTCTGACATTTATT
This sequence comes from Pictodentalium vernedei, assembly GCA_031216915.1. Taxonomy (NCBI): domain Eukaryota; kingdom Metazoa; phylum Mollusca; class Scaphopoda; order Dentaliida; family Dentaliidae; genus Pictodentalium; species Pictodentalium vernedei. The sequence goes on along the minus strand of CM062288.1, from coordinate 169,956,145 downwards.
AAATTTTATGGAAATCACTAAACTAAGACCCTTCTTGCTGGTAGTGGTAGAATTTAAAAAAAAAATACTCATGTTACAAATCACCTTTGAAAAATAATTTTGCCCTCAACCAGTTAAATGACTGTTTTGGTAAGATAATGCATATATTTTTACAGTATCAAACCATTTACAGTTGAAACCCAATTGACTGGGGTTTTCAACTGACAGGGATCTTGTCATTTTCCTGCATTCCAGAGAAAAATTTAGCATTTATTCTGTCATATCTTGTTTGCCAGAGCTCTACGAACTCTCTCAAACACATATAATAGATTAAATACTTATATCGGATTTCTGAAGCCTAACAGATCATTAAACATAGGGAAATCAGTGAATGTCACAGTTGTTCTTAAGAGATCACAAAAGTCGTATTCAATTCATAGGAGTTTACTCTGTAACCTATAAGCAATTAAACAGGTTACATAGGTACTGAAGGTATGATAAACAGGCTTGTCATTTTGAGGTGGGCGATCGCCCCAGGCCACAGTTGCCCACCTGAGTTCAAAATTCTGCAGATGGTAAACGTCTGCCTAATGGCAATTTCTGCACCCATTAATTCAGTCGAAGGCACCTCAAAATAGGCCATCTCAAAACGGCAATTTTCGCGGATTGAAAGAGGTAACAAAGTGCAATTTGTGAAATTTGTAGTGTGTCACCGATGCAGTCACCCAGAGACAGTAAGTAACTTTCCAAATACGAGCGTGAGGTCTGCCAATTCAAAAGTTGTAATTAGTTATTACATTGTACTGTGACAACTCTCGAGTCACGTGCGATTACAGGACGCATCATCCCCAAGCCAGTTTGACCCCTGATGATTTGCCTGAGATGTTTCGTCCCAAAATCAAAGCCGGGACGATTCGTCTCCCAAATCTGATTGATTCGCCCCAAGTTGTTGGCATCTGGCGGGGAGCACAGTGCACTGGCTTGCACAGTCATCATGTAATGTATAGATACGGGCTTGGTTATTTGGATGCAAGATAACTATAACACTCAATGTTAGTAATTATGACATTACATGATGATGCACATCATAATTACACAAACCATGTACCTTAAAATGATATTAGTTGTCTACCCAGCAGGCTGAAACAAAATGGCCCTTGCCAACCATAAATGGCCCTCCTGGGGTCATTTTAGGCAAACCCAAAATGGCCCTCCCGGGGTGATTTGAGGCGAACCATAATGGCCTTCCTGTAATTTTTCAAAATGACAAGCCTGAATAAATAGATTTGTATTTGAAAGTTGTATGCAACAGATAATCATTCAGTTAAGAAATATCCAATTAATTGAGTGCCATTGTACCAAAAATCAATCAGAAATTGGCCTGCCAAGAATAGATCAAAATATATTATCAAGTACAATGTATCATTTTTCAACTTTTCGTCTTGTGCTGAGAAAGTTGATCTGATATCACTGCATCATGCAATGGCTACGTTTTCTTTTGAAATTTTTTTTAAATTTTGGAAGCGTTTCCAAGGAGTAAAATATGCAATGTAAAATCAGTGAAAGTGGACAGAGAATTCTGACTATGTCTCAATCAATCCAGTTGAAATTCATTGTCGGATTTTGTAAATATGGTACAGTAAAGATATAGTAAATGGTTTGTTGTTTGGCAATTACACACAGTTAACATGGTCATTAATATTAAAATACAGTGGAGACAACAAAATTAGATATTTTTTAATTGAAAAATTCTGTTAATTGTATATAACTTCCATACCCCAAACCATTTACCATACCTTCTGACCTATTCATTGTATCAAGATTCTAGAGTAAACTCCTGTTAATTGAATAAAAAATCTTGTCATACGTCAAGAAATTACCTTGGCAGTCACTGGATTCCTCTTTTTTATAAACTTATTTGGCCTCAGTACTTCCCATACAGGCATTTACTCTATTATATCTTGTTTGACAGAGCTCCATGAGCTCTGTGAAACAAGATATAATAGAATAAATGCTCAGTTTATCTCGACTATACAGAAAACTGACCACATCCTTGTAAATTGAATACTTGTGTTAACTGAATAATTTTTCACTGGCTAAGTGTAATCCACTGCAGCAATAAATCCTGTCTATTGAGAAGTCGATATTTTTTACAAAATTCCTTTTGAGCAGTGTTACCGTGAAGACATTCTGTCTAATTGCTTTATCAACACATCAGGTTGACATTGAAAGAAAACCACAGTAGCCTGACAACAAATATAGACTTCATGACATTCTAATAATGATGGTCATGACTTATTGAGCATGTAATCTATCATATATTATCTCGAGTCCCTAGGAGCAGGTGATATTTGTGGAACCAGGATACATGTAATGACCATGCCAGAAGCTTGTAACACCACTGGTAAAATATATTTAGTGGGAAACAAAGTAAAAAAAAAGGGTCCATAGCACATACATAAATTATCGCACCACACTCAAAATCAAACCCATCTGGTATATTGTCTACAGTAAGCTATATTCCAAGTCTGATTTATATCCGAAAAGGGAATAAACTCTACCAAAAAATATCAGACCAGGCCCATTATCAATCATGACCTGTATTATGTGGTAATAAACCTGTGTATAAAATTTTGTTTCATTTCGTTGTTAAACTAAAGTTATCGTCCGGAAACCAACATCAACATGTCTTCTAAGTTGGAAAAGGGACTTAACTCTGCCAAAAATATCGGACCAAGCCCACTATCAATCCCAACCTGTATTATGTGGTAATAAACCATTGTATAAAATTTTGTTTCCTTTCGTTCAGTCAAACTAAAGTTATCATCCAGAAACCATATCTGGAATGGATGTGTGTATGGACAGACAAGGGTAACATTTAATGGCCATTGCCAAATAGGCAGGGTCATAAAAATTTAAGTTCAGCCTCAAGATTCTTTACTTTAGTTCAACTTTTTGACATGTATTGATATTTTGAAAAGTAAAAAGTAAAAGCCTAGTTCAATGTTTTCATCACCATTCATGATATTCTTCAATAAAAGTCAACCGTCCCTTGCATTAAGATGACATTTAACTTCTTGCATACTGCTGGCAGATATTCCTGCCCAGGACAGAATTTCTCTTACCACTGAATTAACAATAATTTGGGCTTATTTAGTCAAATTTTAATCCAGTAAATTGAAAAGATTTTTTCACCAATGATTTGAATTTTCACAAATTAAATTTAGATGAATTTTTCGTCAAATCTAGTCATGGCTGCTGTAAAGATTTGACTAAAAATGACTTGAAAATGCTCAGCTTGTTAAGAGTTAAGCCTCTCAATCGGTATGCATAAAAATTTTGGCCTTAAGAAAGTTCATTGGTCAGTTTAGCGAACGGCATAAATAACAAAAAGATTAAGATCATCAGAAAAATATTTAATCCTACTGCCTTTTTTGGGCAGATAGTGCCTTGTTGCACTCAAAGGGAGATATAAAGCTTTAGAACACACCCAGCTGATTGTATAGCTCCCTTGTTTGACTATCGACCACCTATGTCATTGGGAACACGGTGGCTCAGTGGTAGACTGTTGGACTTCTAAGCTAAAGGTCCCAAGTTCGATCCCCATCTGGGACGACCTGCGTTATGTCCTTGGGAAGGCACTTTATCCCGGTTGCCTACATGGGGGTACGATGACACCGTATACTAAGGCATACTGCACGTCGATGGTGCACATGTCTTCAACCACTGTAACCCTGCTTGAGCAGAGCTTAAACAGAGTTAGAATGTTGAAAAGCTGACAAGCTGACAGTTGCTCATCGATGCTCGGTGGTTCTCTCCGGGTACTCCGGCTTCCTCCACCCGTAAAACTGTCATGGTCATGATTAGCCATTGTGACCTTAAACACCAATAAATAAATAAATAAATACCTATGTAATTATACCTGACCCCACAACTGCCATTGGCACACATAAGATACTTTAGAAACAAGTACATTGTGTCTGATGACTCAAGATGTTTAGTAAAGACATGCGCTGGAGTTTGATTTTGAACTTTTGTTTTATTTCAAATATCAAAATATATGACTTGTGTAAAACTCAGACTTATATTAAGTCCACTTTAGAACTCAGAAAGACGTAAATTTTTAGCTGCGACAAGAAAACTCAATGTGGCAATGTCAGTCAGTCATTCTGTCTGTTGGTATTCTGTTAACCAATATGTTTTTAAATTCAATAACTTTTATAATACTTGGTGGAATGACATTATATTTGGTATGCAAGTGTATTGTATTGGTGCCTAACCCCACATTTAATATAGATGTTATTCAGAGTGTTTTTGTCAGAGTTATTGCCCTTTATGGACTTGAAGTTTGTTTCAGTTTTACCACCAAACTCAATGACTTTTAATATATTTGGTGGAATGACATCATATTTGGTATGGAAGTGTATCTTGTATGTTCAATGCAGGTGTTATCTGAAATATTTTTGTCTAAGTTATTGCTTATGAACTTGGAGAATTCATTGGTTGGTAGCGAACAGCGTAATAAATGACAAGTGGCTTAAAAGTGTCAGTAAAAATTTAATCCTACAGCCCAACAGTGCTGTAAGATTAAATTTTTTCTGAACCTCTCCACAAATGCAAAAAGGATTCACCTATTCGCTATAGCTAGTACATGTACTGTGTCTGATGACTCGAGATCTTTTGTAAGTACATGAGCCTGAGTTCGATTTTGAACTCAAGTTTTTTCAAAATATGGGATATGAGTAAAACTCAGACCTGAGTCCATGATCAGACTTAAGTCAGACTTAAGTTTTATCTAAATGTGAGGTTCGGAAATAATAAGTATAACACTACTACAAAATACACATCAGAAGAATATTGGTCTAGCACCTTCCGGGCCTCTCAAACTGCTGTATCTGGTTCTGCAGTAATATTCAACAGAATCCAAGAAATGTGCAAAATTATTTTCAAATGTACATCACCAAGATTATCTGTCCTCTTTTACTCATCAGTTTGATATAACTGTCATTTGACAAAAAGAAAGACATGAAAATCAAATCTCATCATTGGTTTCATACAGTGAGAAATTCCTTTACACATTTATTGACATTTTTTTTTAGTATTATTCAAAATATTCTGTCTTGAGAAACTTCTGTGAGAAAATTTTTGAAGAATTAACCAGGAAAAAGCTATGCATGCTTATTTTATCAACAAAACACAAAAGGTGTTAAGATTATTGATGTACAGTACAATTGCCATGGAGGGGTTGTAATTCAGGCATGGGCAGTGATGTCCATGCATGCGTTTAACAAGTAATAAAAATCATCATCGGCAAAATTTTAAATGCACAAATCAAGTACTTATGACTCAATAATACCACATATCAAATTTGGTTCAAACTGGACCATCGGTTCAGAAAATAACAAGAGCGCTCGTAGCGCTGAAGCAATACAATGTCCCCTACCGGTCTAATGAGCATTAATAATTATACAAATGTTATAACCTAGATGTGATCAGCATGAATTCCGTTGAAGCATTTCCAAAAAAAGTCCAGAAAACTGATATTTTGGCACTTTTCCATATTTCCAAGGGCCATAACTCACACAAGAATAATGTAATCAGCATGAAACTCAAACTTGATCTGTAAGTCATCGTTCTATAGTAGGTTACCAAGAATGAAATCATTCGGTTGAAGCATTTCCAAAAAAAGTCTGAAAAACTAAAGTATGACTGACAGACTGACTGACAGACTGATGGATGGACAGAGTACAAATGAAACTTGATCTGTAAGTCATCATTCTATAGTAGGTTACCAAAAATGAAATCATTCCGTTGAAGCATTTCCAAAAAAAGTCTGGAAAACTAAAGTATAACCGACAGACTGACTGACAGACTGATGGATGGATGGACAGAGTGTAAATGAAACTTGATCTGTAAGTCATCGTTCTATAGTAGGTTACCAAAACCGAAATCATTCCGTTGAAGCGTTTCCAAAAAAAGTCCAGAAAACTAAAGTACGAACGACAGACTGACTGACAGACTGACAGATGGATGGACAGAGTGTAAATGAAACGTGATCTGTAAGTCATCGTTCTATAGTAGGTTACCAAAAATGAAATCATTCCGTTGAAGCGTTTCCAGAAAAAGTCCGGAAAACTGATATTTTGGCACTTTTCCATATTTCCAAGGGCAATAACTCACACAAGAATAAAGCAATCAGCATGAAACTCAAACTTGATCTGTAAGTCATCCTTCTATAGTAAGTCACCAAAAATGAAATCATTCCGTTGAAGTGTTTCCAAAAAAAGTCCAGAAAACTGAAATTTTGGCGCTTTTCCATATTTCCAAGGGCCATAACTCACACAAGAGTAAAGCAATCAGCATGAAACTCAAACTTGATCTGTAAGTCATCGTTCTATAGTAGTTTACCAAAAATAAAATCATTCCGTTGAAGCTTGTCCAAAAAAACTCTGGAAAACTGATATTTTGGTGCTTTTCCATATTTCCAAGGGCCGTAACTCACACAAGAATAATGCAATCAGCATGAAACTCAAACTTGATCTGTAAGTCATCGTTCTATAGTAGTTTACCAAAAAGGAAATCATTCCGTTGAAGCGTTTCCAAAAAAACTCCGGAAAACTGATATTTTGGTGCTTTTCCATATTTCAAAGGGTCGTAACTCACACAAGAATAATGCAATCATCATGAAACTCAAACTTGATCTGTAAGTCATTGTTCTATAGTAGTTTACCAAAAATGAAATCATTCCGTTGAAGCATTTCCAAAAAAACTCTGGAAAACTGATATTTTGGTGCTTTTTCCCATATTTCCAAGGGCTGTAACTCACACAAGAATAATGCAATCACCATGAAACTCAAACTTGATCTGTAAGTCATCGTTCTATAGTAGTTTACCAAAAATGAAATCATTCTGTTGAAGCGTTTCCAAAAAAAATCCGGAAAACTAAAGTGTGACTGACAGACTGACTGACAGACAGACCGACAGACAGACAGACTGACAGACAGACGGATGGATGGAGTGCAAACCTATAGTCCCCTCCGGCGATGCCGGTAGGGGACTAAAAATTTTGGGTGGGACCAAAAATCTTGCACCTCCCATTACAAAGGCAAATATTGATCCATGAACATTGTTTGAACAAACTTGATTCTACTCCACAAAAGGAATCTCCATACTAAATATCAAGTCATTGTACCTACTAGTTCATGAGAAGAAGTTTTTTAAAGAATTTTTGTGGATTTTCCCCCACCCTCTCCCTATTCGGCTGGGCAAGTTAATTTGAAAAAACAAAATGCAATGTCAGAACAAGCAAACATCACAAATACAACCAAAATGGTTCAGCGGTTTAGGAAGGGCAGCTGCAAACACCATGTTCATGGACACTGGATGACGGATGGTGAGTAATCACAAGAGCTCATCCTAACTTTCAGTCAGGTGAGCTAAAATGCGGGGATAATTAATGAAGCACTGGGTTATACCCTGCGCTTCATTAATTAAATATTTGATGATTATTCTCAGAATTAGTGTTTGGTATGTAATATTATTGCGTCCATGTAAATATTGCTCACCTATGGAAAGTGACCAGTCCATGGCGGCTGTACTAACAATGAAAATAACATTCATGGATTTACCATTTTAAAAGTCTTGGAAGGTTTCAAACCAGAAAACAGTCAACAGTTCAAAAACATACAGTTTTGATAAAAAATTCAAGGAATTTCCAGGAGTATTTGGAAAATTCTCCAGGGTTTTCCACAAGAATATAGGAAACATTTTGAACTTGGAGATGGGGGCATGGACCTTCAAGGGCATCCACTCACTGAAAGTTTTTAGTGATGGTCAATCAAAAGCTCTCGACGTGAAACGTCTGAAGGGACTTGTGTTGGAAGAGGCACTCTTGACAGATTGGGGTGCCTCCGGAAGGATATTCGCAGCCCGTACCAAACATCTAACACCCGAGGATCGGATGTGATTGTGGCCCAATGGTCTGCGAACCCTGATATCCTTCCTCCAACCTGGGACGAATCGAGGTGAGGATCTTCATCTCAAGCCCCGGCGAGGCCTGCGAGAGGAGAAACCACCTCCTCTATTAGAGATTGAATGATCCTGAGTCCTCCCTCTGGTCAGTTGACGCTTACCCTTACCACGTGAGAAAGAAGTAGAAGTGACGGCAGGAGGATCAAAACTTGGCTTCGCAGAGGAAGTAGAAGGGCGATTGTTAGGCTTAGAATGGCCCCTGCCTCCAACAGAAGGCTGATCAAGCTGGTGAAGCAGCAGCTGATCTTTGGAATGATGCAGGACATCATCCCGGACCGTCGCCACGGAACCATGGAAAAGTCACATACCCGCCAAAGAAGCGGATCGAAGAGCAGCGCGCTACCCCTCAGGAAGGGAACGGCTTGTGTCCAACACAGCATCCCGGCGAACTAATTCCAAGTTAGCCGTGTTACTGGCATGCGTGTGAGTAAGATGCATGAGCACCTTGGAAATCACACACAAAGGAGCCTGCATGTCATCAAACCTATCTGGAGGCAGATAAGCAGCCAAAGCAGAGATGATGTGATCTGAGAGAGAAAGCATGCCCAGCTTCTCTCTCGATAAGCCCAACAGGGACTCCAGAGTCGCCATAGGAATAACGGCTGACTTGGGCTTGGAAAGTCCGAGGTAGGTGGAGTCCTGATCCAAGATCGTCAAAGTCTGGCAGACTGACAGATTGGTGTAATCGTAGAAATGATAGGTAAAAAAGGTGTCGGCCCTGGTGAAGAACGAAGTCTTCATAGCCTTGGAACTCAGCTTAGAGTCCAAAGCTGAAAACGCTTCAACCACCTGTACTAACTGGCATGGTCAAAGGTGCCCAGAAGGTTGCTCCACAGGCTGGAGGCACACGACCGATGATCATGGCCTGGCTAACACCGTCGGCTGGTCTGACGGCTTGAGATCCGGAAGGAACTCAAACACAAAGTCAACAGCTGCCCCCAAGTCAGAAGACTGTTGGCCCTCAACGTCAGGTATGTCTGGCCCATCCTCTGAGGCGGAAGACACATAGCCCATCACGGGCAAACCAGTCGATGCCTCCTATGATGTAGGCACACCTTGGGGATCAGAAAGCAACCTGCTTCCAATCTCAGGAGGTGGCGCTGCGGGGGGTGCCTGGAAACCACTAGTAGCCTCGCTGGAGGCAATGGGAAGGCCCTTGGAAAGAACCTGAGTGAACAAGGCCTCCCTGAGCTCATGGCCCATGGCAGCCGGTTCAACATGGGAATGAACCGGAAAAGTGGCTTCACTCCTGACCCTCTTAACCAGCGAAGGGTCATGATCCTCCAGAACACCCGAAGCGGGGCAGTGGGTGGCATCCAAAACATCTGCAGGCAGATGCTGATAGGGGTATACCAGACCCTGAGGATCAACCGTGCGGGAACTCAGGAGAGTCACCGCAGACCTCTGTGGGACAGAAGGTCCAGACTGCACAAAAAGCATTGGTCCCACAAAACTGGCCGTTGGAGTGCATGGACGGAAACGCAACATGGTGACCCCACCAGGAACATCCAAATCCAAAGAGAAGGCTGCTGGACTCGATGGCTGATAGACCACATCAGAGAGTTTGGCCAGCAGCCCCTTCCGACTTCGCTGAGTTGAAGTCAGGGAAGGCTGAGACCGATATCCCACGTCTACACTACCAGACATCTCTGCAGACCCCTGCAGGGATAAGCTGAGGCTGGCTGAAACGGTGACCGATGACATTGCAGACAGAACAGCAGTAGCAGCAGATACGACAGGAGATTTTGAAACCGGTGGAGAAGTGGAAAGAGCAACCGAGCTCGGCTCCAAAGGAGGAGTCACAACCCTATTGACAGCCTCAGATGTCGACTAGAGAGAGACCACAGTCCCGGAACCAGGCAGGCATCTCTTCACAAGACAACTCAACAGCTCCAGTGGTATCTACCACAGGAAAAGATTGCACATCCCCCATGGAGGGGGTATAACTCTCACCAGACGTGGTTGTGTCGCGAGGCCCCGAACAACAGCATTCTCCTTTCCTGCAGGTGTGGGAGGAATGGCCACGAGAACGCACCTCACGGTTCACAGATGCCCAAAAAGAGTATGATCAATACCCACAGGGTCGATCTGAAGAACACCCATTACAAGTGACACAAGAAGCATGGGAATTGTCCACATGCTTGGGCAACAGGCATTGCCCTCAAGGAACAGTCCTGGGCATAACAGAGGTGAGAGCAGTAAAAGAAAAGGTGAACTCAACAGATGTAGAAAGTAGAAGAACACCCCCAACTACAAGAGAAAGGTGACAGAAAATAAAGGACCGGCGGGAACACAACCCAGACAGCCGACAGGGACCCAAAAAGAGAGGAGAAATCCTGTCCATACTCCCCCCAACTGACACCTAACTCCAATAATAATAATAATATCCAAAAAGGATAACATACATTTATCAACCAAAAAATTATATATCCGAACCGCCGGTACGTGCAAGTCACGCGCGAACACGGAGAATATACAAAATACAATGAAAATGTGGTTGAAATTAATAACGAGAATATATAAAACACAGTCCTGTTATTATACGATACTCAGATCCATAATTCTAGACACAGGTAACCATTATCAACGAATTGAATTATCGCTGTTTCATAATGCAAATGGCCGCACGTCTTTCCAGGATGGCAGAAGAAAAAATATTGATTCATTAGTTACATGACTGTGCACTGGCACCGGAAGCCGAGGATCTGTACTAGAAGAGCATCCCCTACTGGGTGTGCGCCGATAGCACTCGACCCAGTTTTGGCTTGTTTTTTCTTGGTGCTTTTCAGTTTTGCACCACTTTTCTTTCCCAAATCGCTTGGGAAAGATAAAAATAGAGAGTATATTTTCCAAGTTAGGGACTTCCACTGTAGTGCAAGCCTGTAGTAAACAACTGATTTGTTGATAAGAAACCAAAAGTTAATGGATGGATGGACGGACATGGTGAAAACACAATACCGCGAGAGGGTCGGGGGCATAAAAAACACATTTTTGCCTCCATATTTAATGTTAAAATTTGTAAATTATCAAGCAAAAAATGTGGATTCTTCTTGACCTTGAAGGTGGTAGTCGAGGTAAATCAAACATGGGAATCTATGTACCCTTTTCCTACTAATTCCCAATAACATTGCAATGACAGGATGGTGACGATAATGTTAACCCTTTAGCCAATGTAACGACCAAAACCGGCAAGTGCTATTCTAAAAAATCGGCAATTAATTTTCATTATTTTTTCATTTTTTGTTTCAAAAACATAGGTTATGACCTCTCATTGGAACAAGCTCATTGAGCTCATTCCAATGAGGGGTCACAGCCTATGTTTTTGAGACAAAAAATGAAAAAAATTAGTTATTCAAGAATTTTGTTTGCAAGTGTCATCTGCTTTTCATGTTAGTTAAAGAGTTATCCTAAACTCTCCCAACTATTTCTTGTTTGGAGGCATGTGCCCACTGTGCTCACCTGGGTTCCTATGTCTCTGGTTTCTAGGATATTGGAACTTAAAATTCAAGGAACCCCTGGGAACCCTGCCAATATCAGAATGGTTGATAATTTAGAGTTATTATTCTTTGCAATCATAGGCATCAAATGTGACGTTAACATCATTTTATTCTATCACAGACTGCATTTTTGTTTTTGTCAGAGTCTGTGTGTAAACTGAATGCATGCTCACCCATACTGAAATGTCAGGATGAAGATATGAACTGCAAAATGCCAAAAGTATAAATACATTCTCAAATGTAAGGACACTCTGACATAAAATACAAATCCTTGGATATAATATTCACAAAAAGCATTTTCTAGGGCTTTCAAGAATGGTATTTAACTCCTTGCTGCTGATGGATATTCCTGCCGATGACAGGATTTCTTTTGCTACTAAAATAAGGATAGTTTGGGCATAGGTAGTCCATTTTCTCCCTGTAAATTGAATGGATTTTTCACTAATGATTCTTCAGTTAACACCTAACGTAACGGCCAAAACCGGCCAGCGCTATTCTCAAAACTCGCCAATTAATTTTCATTATTTTTTTTAATTTTTTGTCTCAAAAACATAGGTTATGACCCCTCGTTGGAACGAGCTCGTCGAGCTCGTTCCAACGAGGGGTCATAACCTATGTTTTTGAGACAAAAAACGAAAAACATTAGTTATTCAAGAATTATTTTTTGCAAGTGTCGTCTGCTTTTCAGGTTAGGTAAAGGGTTAAATATCTTGAAAATACTCGGGTTAAGAGTGTTTAGTGTGTTCCAGCTGGATCCTGGAAAACTGATTTTAAAACTCTAGGATACTGAGAAGGTTTTCAGTGAGATGTGGGAACCTTGTATAAATATATATTTTTAAGGATTTTCCATGACAGTCAAAAGAAAGTGTCATTTTCAAGCATCTGGATCTTCAATTTAAAATGCAAGCTCCTATAAGCACTTTGAGACTTGGAAATAAAGAGCTCACATCATAACCAGTCAGCATGTTATGCTATAAAAAATGCTGGAAATCTATAGGAGAAATGTGTTGTGATGCCTTTCTGCCTTCTTTGTTTTTACTACGCCAACCATGCTGTTTCCATCTTAGAATTTTTACCAAAATGAATAGCTTGAACTCATGCAAGAAGCAAGATGGCACATTAGTTCTCATTATTCTTTTTGTTGGTAATTCTATTATGATCCAAATGGAATGCCACTCTATTTATATATGGAGGAAATGACCAACCTTTGAGATGAGTTAGTCCCAAAAGATTGTCAAGTTTGACTGGCAAACATGAAAGATCAAGAATTTAATTTGAGTTGTATTTTTATGTCATAACCTGTAGTTCATTCACATATTTTACAATTGATGTAACCTCCAGAAGGGTGGTATTGAAATTTTGAGTTCGGTATCGTTTCGGTATTTTTATTGGGGTATACCTCGGTATTCGGTATCTGACTTAACTGACATTTGCTGATAGTACCAAAAAGGAATTCACATCAGGAAAAACAGAATAAGTTGTTGCAGTATCATCCTATCACAACACTATAAATGGCACTGCCAATGAGCTGTACAGTTGCATTTTTTTACGACCACAAATCATATCAACCGTAATTTTGTGACTTGTTCTAAATGCACCTTAATGTTTAAAGACCTATGTCAAGCTTTTGCGATCTCAGAGCATGTGCTCTGATCATGTCATCTTTAGGAGGTCGTGCTGAAAATAGACAAAACACCTGGGTAGTGATTTCTAGTCAGGTCTTGGCTGCCTTAACAGGCAGCCAAGACCTAACTGGAAATCACTGCTAAGTAATTGGACATGTACAGGTTGTAGTCTAGTGGGAATTCGTAACAGTTGCCCAGTCCATTGAGCATTAACAAAACTGAAAAGAAAATCAGTCACTTCTTACATGAAAATGAACTTTTCAACTGTTATCAAGCCTCAACAGGAGGACTGAATAGCAAATGTAGGAAAATTTGAAAATTCAGATGGTTCCGGTATTCAAGGATTGGTTTGGTTCTTCAGTATTGCCATGATATCGATATCAGTACGTTTTTTCGGTATATTGCCAATCTCTAATGTAACCCTACAAAACTTAAATGGTCATTCACAGGTTATTACTACACCTACTCATTCACAGAATCTGTCTGTATCCATGGGTTCCAAGGCTGAAACTCTGCTTTTGGTTATGCTTTTACACATGAAATTTGGTTGCATAATAGCTAGCTGGTTAATACATTGGACTTCAGATCGAAAGGTCACAGGCTGAATCCTGACCCACATCATATGTGTTGTGTCCTTGCATGACAATCCCAGTTGTTCAAGTGGAAGCATGGTGAGACATACACAGAACAACATGCAAATAGATTAATCGATATGGTACGAGTACCAGCACAGAAGGATAAAGCGAGAGGCCACAGGTCTTTCGTTTTATCCTTCCGTGATGGCACAAGTGCTATATTGATTAATGCATTCACATGCACACGTCGTTCTGTGTTTATTACTCACCTTCACGTTTATAAAAACAATTAGAAAGACACTCAGCAATTCATTTGACAACTATCAACAAAAAGAACACATTTTATCACCAATCAAATTTGTGTACTCACACTTTTCTTTTTCTTCTGGATATTATTATCCCCTTCATATATCTACTCTATATCTTCTTGGCTATTTTCGTACACATTAAACTCACCACATCCTTCAATTTTAGACATTTTATTTAGTTATTTTGCAATCGGTTCAGTTTGGGGTGATCAAACGTCTCCTCAATGATTTGGCACATGTGTGCAGAACGGATTTCATTTTCCACATGGTTTAGTGTTGCTGCACATGGGGATTTCATAGAACTGGCGTGTAATAAAATCCCAGTTGTCCAAGTGGGAGCAAGGTGAGCGTTACGGCATACAGCATAGCCTGTAAGGTTGGAAATTCAGAGATTTTTACTTGCCAATGCTCAGTGGATCTCATCAGGCACTCCAGCTTCATTTACCATAAAACTGTCTGACACAACATGACCTTGGCTGTTGAAAATGTCTTTTAACCCTTTACCTAATGTAACGGCTAAAACTGGCCAGTGCTATTCTCAAAAATCGTCAATTAATTTTCATTATTTTGAGCTCGTTGAGCTCGTTCCAATGAGGGGTCATATCCTATGTTTTAGAGACAAAAAATGAAAAAAATTAGTTAATCAAGAATTTTTTTGCAAGTGTCGTCTGCATTGCATGTTAGGTAAAGGGTTAAATCCCAGCAAACTGGAATATCAATTTTTGGCTGTGATCCAACTCAATCCACTTTGTGGTTATTTTACTTATTATAACCAGTAATGCAGGAAGTTTGGAAGGCCAAGGGGTAAGCCAATGTGAGAGGGCAACCTGGACACAGGGTCAGAATTTTCAAGTTGGATACATATAGATTGAGGCTCATGTATCACACTTGCAAAGCTAAATAAATGAATCAGTGGGTCACACTAAATTTCTCTTGATCATATTAAAAACAAGTGGCCTTCTACATTTTAAAAACTGGTAAATTATTGTATCTACTGGAAGATTTCAGCTGATGATAATTAAAAAAAAGTTAACTCTTTGAATTAGAGTCGTGATCTCTTGATGCCAGACTGAATTTAATTTTTCATTTACTCTTTCCCCACAATACTCTTTGAATGATTAAGTCTAACAATGTAATCTTGAGCATGAAAGGAAAGTTCATTATGAAAATATTTATTTATTTATTGGTGTTTAAGGTCACATACTTATGCCCAATGGCTAATCATGACCGTGACAGTTTTACGTAGGGAGGAAGCCGGAGTCCCCAGAGAGAACCACCGAGCAACGACGAGCAGCTGCCAGCTCCCCAACATCATAACTCCACACTGCAGCACAGACAGGGTTAGAATGGTTGAAGACATGTGCTCCAGTAACGTGCAGTATGCTTGAGTGCACGGCATCATCGTGTGGACAATCGGGGTTAAGTGAATTCAATAGAGCCATGATAGTAGCTTTTAGCACTCAATCAGTTAAATCAAGTCATGACTGCTTTATTGTCACATACTTGTCACGTCATTCTTTAGTTTCAACTGAGTGATATATTCTGAAGAGTGAAGAGAGCATAATTATGCTGTATTCAACAAATATCACACCAAGCTGTCAAACATCTGGGTGATCAGGAAGGATTTTACAAGTACTAAAGTAATCAATGCAGGATGAACGAAGCAGGGATTCTCATATAAAATGCAAACAATAATTTGGCAGGTAAAGCTTTCTGTAGTTTTTTTACCTCTTGAAAAAATAGGCCGATGAAATCGTCAGATGTGTACCCATACGTGCAACTAGTAGAAAGCTGTATGACGGAGGGTCACCCTGGATGCCGACATTACGTACACCATACATGGTATGGGTACATATAGAAATGGATTGGAGGAGTGCCTAATTTGATGGATAAAGGGTTAATATCTCTGGATCAAATTATTAGATTTACATAAAAAAAACTATACGGCACAGCACATCAGTAACCTGAATACATATATAAAGTAACCTGATAATCGGATTAATATTTATTGAGTTATCGCATGCCGAAGAAATGGATTGGAGGAGTTCTCAATTTGAAGGATAAAGGGTAATATCACAGGATCAAATTATCAGATTTATACCAAAAACTATACAGCTTGGCACATCAGTAACCTGAACACATATATGAAGTAACATGACAATCGGATTGATATTTTTTGAGTTATCTCATGCCAAAGGGATTGGAGTAATTTTCAATTTGAAGGATAAAGGGTTAATATCTCAGGATCAATTTATCAGATTTACACCAAAAACTATACAGCTCGGCACATCAGTAACCTGAACACAAATATACTGTAACTTGACAATCCAAGCAATATTTTTCAAGTTATCGAATGCCAAAGGGATTGGAGGAGTTTTCAATTTGAAGGATAAAGGGTTAATATCTCAGGATCAAAATAACAGATTTATACCAAAAACTATACAGCTCGGCACATCAGTAACCTGAACACAAATATAAAGTAACTTGACAATCCAAGCAATATTTTTCAAGTTATCTCATGCCAAAGAGATTGGAGGAATTTTCAATTTTAAGGATAAAGGGTTAATATCTCAGGATCAAAAAAACAGATTTACACCAAAAACTAAACAGCTCAGAACATCCATAACCTGAAGATATATATAAAGTAACATGACAATTGGATTGATATTTTTTAAGTTATCTCATGCCAAAGGGATTGAAAGAATTCTCAATTTGAAGGATAAAAAGTTAATATCTCAGGATCAAATTATCATATTTTCTGACTGTCGATTGTTTTCTTTCTATTTTTGGTGTATTTTTTTGTTTATTGCTTGTGAATTAGTTGGGGATTACCCTGAATTTATTGGATTATGCTTTCACTTGCTTTATGGGTGGTGTGTTTTGAAGACTAAAGTTATACACCAGGCCAGTTATATTTTAAAATGTACTCATGGAAGGAAGATCAACTGAACAATGCTAAAGATAGACATTTTCTTCTTGTGTTCATTAACTGGCAGAGTGCTGGAAGCCCATATTTGGTCTTTATTTTGAAGTTCTTGTGCTGTAACTTAAAGGCTTCATATTCATATATATATGTGACAGATATATATATATACATATATTTATATTTATATGTATATATTTATATGTCATATGTAGTCCATGTGTCTTACATGAAGACTTTCCCAGTTTGTTATTTAAAATGTACTCATTAACTGGCTAAAGATAGATGGTTTCTTCTTATGTTCATTAACTGGTAGAGTGCTGGAAGCCCATATTTGGTCTTCATTTTAAAGTGCTGGTGCTGCAACTTAAAGTCTTCATATTCTGTTGATGTGCAACATATTATATTTGAAGTGCAATTATTAAGTCTGTGTGCATTTGCCTTGTCACAAACACTTTCCCATAAATTCTAACAAGTCCAAGACAAGTGAGCAAATTTTGACGGCCAAAATTAATTGAGCCCTTACCAATTAAAAGAAAAAAAACTGACAAAAGAGAGTGCAATGGGATTGGGGCTATCTGGGCTCAAAAGGGTTACACAAATTTCTTCCAAATGTGCATCCGTGTATCCAATACTTGCAGACATGGTTTAGCATTTATGAGAAATTCAAGAAGCTGGCTGAGCAGTAAAACTCAAGTGGCTTTGGAAGGCAAAGTTGCAATAAACAGTATGTTGTGACCTTGTTAAGAATCTTCTTCAACAATGGATAAACAAGAATAACACGCTGGGCTATTTATAGTAAATCTATTGGCTAACTTAATAATATGCCATTTCCAGTGGAACTTCAATCAATGTGGTCAGTATGATGACCAATTATTCCACTTATTGATTAGTTTCTTTCAAACTGCCAGAAGTTAATTGTGATGTTCACAGTTAAGGTATTGGAATATTTACTGCATGACTGGATGGTGTATGGGAATTTCATTGAACTCTAGTCCACAACTGAATGCCTGACAAGTCAGCATAGTCTGCATAATCGCAATTGTTCCAGTGCCACAATCTCTTTTTTTATTAAGCAACATAAAATTGAGCACTGGGTTGAAAAGACAATGACTCAGCTGCCATTTAATGATTGATGTCTTCTATGCGGCAGCAACAAAATTTAAACAAAGTAAAAAATATAAAATATGAATGTGTGAAAGATATATATGATATGTACACAAAAAGGGGAAATGGGCAAATAAGACGCCACAGATGGTCCAAATTGGCCCCATTTATTTATTTATTTATTGGTGTTTAAGGTCACATACTTATACACAGTAGCTAATCATGACCATGACAGTTTTTACGGGTAGAGGAAGCCGGAGTACCCAGAGAGAACCACTGAACATTGACAAGCAACTGTCAGCTCTTCAACATTCTAACTCTGTTCAAGCTCTGCTCATGCAGGGTTACATGGGTTGAAGACATGTGCACATTCAAATTGCAGTACACCTTACTTAGTACATGGCGTCATCGTGCCCCCATGCAGGCAACCGGGATAAAGTGCCTTGCCCATGGACACAATGTGGGTCGTCCCGGACGGAGATCAAACTTGGGACCTCTAGTAGAGAAGTCCAACAGTCTACCACTGAGCCACCACGCTCCCTCCTCATTGGACCCAAGTGGCCAAATGCTGACTACTGCCACATGAACCATACATGTGCATGGTACAGGTATTCCGTACTGGTCTCCAGGAACTCTGGCTTCCTCCACCCATAAACCTGTCACCGACACAATATGACATTGGCTGTTAAAGTGTCATTAAACCTAAATAAATTATAACAAGGAAAGACATGTAAACAAGTTTTGGCAACCAAAAATAATTTAGCACTCTACCAGTTAATGACACCTTCAACAGCCAGGCTCAATAGTGTCAGACAGTTTTAAAGGTGGAGGAAGCTGGAGAATGACAGAGAACCAACAATCAGCTGCAAGTAACTGTCACAGCTTGAGGTAACCAATCACAAGTAGAGCTTGATCACTGCTCATACTGATTAACCCTTCATCCAATGAAATCAATACTAAAATTTGTTATTTTAATTATTTTGGAACTTTTTAAAGACGTCATGTGACCCCCTCATGGGAATGAACTCGATGAGCTCATTCCAATGAGGAGTCACATGATATGGTTTGGTTGATTTTAAAAAAATAAGTTTTCAACTGCTCAATTGATATATTGCATGGGCAGATGCAAGCGAATCATTTGGTAAAGGTTATTTATTAATTTATTGTTGCTTAAAGTCATGTATTTCTACACAATGGCTAATCATGACCACAGTATGGATATAAAGTTAAGTCCAGCTAATCGTTTATACCCATGCTGCTAATTTTAGTGAATTTCCACCCCCAGGCAATGGTTACCAGGTCCTATTTTACCAGTAATACAGAGCTGATTAACCACAGCCGTATATACCGGCACTATTCACAACAATTGCCATTCAAATGTTCAGTCATGAGACCAGGTGAGACAAAAATTCTCGGAAGTCAAAGCTTTTGAAAAATAAGAGTCTTGATAAAGTTTTTAAACTTGAATGATACCAAACTAGAAGGCTCAATACTGGAGTGATGAAAGCATGTCCCAAAACTGTCACAGACATCTTCATCCTGCATTTCAAGATAAAAAACACACAAAACAAGGAAAAATATTTAAATTCAGTGGGAAAACATTCTCTGAAAAAAACTCATCCCTGAATGTTGCTAGATTTGCCTCCAAAATATAGATTATGAGTGTCACTGGAATAAACTCACTGGGCTCATTCCAATGAGAGGTTGCAAGTTATGTTTTTTGAGGCAAACAAAATTTTTTTTTTTTTTGCAAATGCCATTTACTAGTCTTGTTAGGTAACAAGTTAAAGGCTTCTGTACCTCTGACATATCTTGTGTCTTAGTTGAAATAGGAAAGAGTGAAGCTAAAGAAACTTTCTCAAGGACATGATGTGCACTCCAACATGATTCTAATGCATCACATCTTGATCTTACTTCCACTTTTCAAAGTGTCATCAAAAGATGACAACCCTCCCCCCCCCCCCCCCCCCCCCAAGCATAAGCAATTTGTAAAGACCTGTAATGGTTTGGTTGTTTAATGATACTTTTAACACGAGTCACATCATGACAATTTTATGGGTGGAGGAAGCCAGAGTAGCCAGAGAGAACCACTGAGCAGTGGTGTGCAACTGTCAAGACTCTCCAAGTTACTGACCCAGCACAACCAGAGTTAGTAGCGGCTGAAGGCTATAGCACTTATGCATCAACATGAAGTACACCTTAGTTCACAATGAGGTTTCCCAATAGGAGCAATCAGGGTTAAGTGTCTTGGACAAGGACACAGCACATATGACTTGTTTCAGGATCCAACCATCAGCCTTTTGGTTTAAAGTCCAATGCTCTAACCAATGAACAATCATGCTCCCATCCATATAAGTAGCAAGGCACTTAACCCCGATTGCCTACATGGGGGCACGATGACGCTGTGAACTAAGGCGTACTGCACGTTGAAGGTGCGCAGGTCTTCAACCAATCTAACCCTTCCTGTGCCGTGGTGCAGAGTCCAGAGTTACAATGTTGGAGAGCTGGCAGCTGCTCGTTGTTGCTCGGTGGTTCTCTCCGGGTACTCCGGCTTCCTCCACCCGTAAAATTGTCACCGACATGATATGACCCTGGCTGTTAATGTGTCGTTAAACCCTAATAAGAAAAAAAAAAATCCATATAAGTAAACTGAATGTACCTTTCAGAACTAAGACAGTTGAAGGTTTCTGCACTTGCATGAGCAGCAAATTCCAGGAGTTTCCAGAATTTATTAACTTTGTATTATGTGAGAAAAAAGTGACATAATTACAGAGGATTGGTAAAGAGAATGCTGATCATTTTCTGACATCCTGACTCTTTTATATTGTTTGGGTTTGCAAGTATTATAAATGCCTGATAAAACAATCGACTTGGTTTTCAAGTGATTCCACTTAACTCCTTACATGCTGCTGGCATATTTCTGCCCAAGACAGCAATTCTTGTCACTGGAATAAGTTTTATGCAGACTTCTTTGATCAAAATCTTCTCTTTCCACTGAACCAACTTTTATTCACCTCTGACATATTGTTTACATTTCTTTGAATTTTTCCTCAAATTCAGTCCTGGCTGCTTCACAGCAGCCATGACCAGATTTGATGAAAACTATTTTAAAAATACTGATAGGATCACCGATCCAATGACGAGTTGTGACAGCGCAAAAGTGGGTTTAATCATTATCAACTTATCATCTGGAAAGCAGCTGTTTACAATTCACTATGTGAAGGGTCACTGTGACCTTGAACTTTGACCTAGTGATTCCAAAATAAATAGGGCTCTTTCTTGCACCAATGCCAAGCTACCTATGAAGTTTCATGAACGTGGGTGGAACCACTGTCAAATTATTATCTGGAAACCAATTGTTTACAATTTATTATGTTCAAGGTCACTGTGACCTTGACCCCTGACCTAGCGAGTCCAAAATATATAGGGGTCTTCGACTCACCTAGGCCAACATATGAAGTTTCATGAATGTGGGTCAATCCATTATCAAGTTATCATCCAGAAACCAAATGTTTACGATTTACTATGTTGAAGGACACTGTGACCTTGACCTTTCACCAAGCAAGTACAAAATAAATAGGGTTCTTCCTCTCACTGATGCCAACCTACCTATGAAGATTCATGAATGTGGGTTGAACCATTATCAAGTTATCATCCGGAAACCAATTGTTTTGATTTACTATGTTCAGTGTCACTGTGACCTTGAGCTTTGACCTAGCGAGTCCAAAATAAATAGGGTTCTTCCTCTCACAAAGGCCAACCTACATATGAAGTTTCATGAATGTGGGTTCAACCATAGTCAAGTTATCACCCGGAAACCAATTGTTTATGATTTAGTATGTTCAAGGTCGCTGTGACCTTCACTGTTGACGTAGTGAGTCCAAAATAAATAGGCTTTTTTCCTCTCACCGTGGCCAACCTATCTATCAAGTTTCATGAACGTGGGTCAAACCATTATCAAGTTATCGTCCGGAAACCAATTGTTTATGTACGCCCACCCACCTACTGAGTATACCTGTGTCTGTTCCTTTTAGTATTCATTTATTTATATACTTATTCATTTATTGGGGTTTAATGACACTTGTGACAGCTAGGAATACCTCACGTCAGACAGTTTTACGGATGTAGGAAGCGGGAATACACAGAGAGAACCACTGAGCAGTGGCAAGTTATGCCAGGCTCAACATACCAACACCACACAACCAGGGTTAACAATGGTTGAAGGCAAGTGCACCATCGATGTGCAGTGCACCTTAGTACAGAGCGCCACTGCACCCCACATGAGCAATCAGGATTAAGTTTCTTGCCCAAGGACACAACGCAGTTGCCCCTGGCAGGGGTTCCTCTTACTGACTGAACAAAACAGCATTCTGTAAGTCAGTGCCAACCCTGCTGTCAGTAATCATGAATTTGAACAACCTATACTGTCCTGAAACAGTGCTTGTCTCACCCACAACATGTTAGCAAGCTGTTCAAATTCATTAATACTGTCAACTCAGTTTGTAACTATCACTTACACTCTTGTTCTTTTGTCTTTTTCAGAGTTTGTATGCAACTAAAAACACCTTATAAAACACAATGGTTGGGTGTTCAAGTATGACCTGTGGTCAACTGAGTATAACTGAGCCATAATACATACATTAGGCTGCAGGATGAAAATGTTAACTGATGCACAATTAA
Organism: Pictodentalium vernedei; assembly: GCA_031216915.1. Classification (NCBI taxonomy): domain Eukaryota; kingdom Metazoa; phylum Mollusca; class Scaphopoda; order Dentaliida; family Dentaliidae; genus Pictodentalium; species Pictodentalium vernedei. The sequence continues at coordinate 169,933,420 of CM062288.1, read as the reverse complement.
ATATGGATATTTTCAAAACAGATCACTAAACTGATATGAAAGATGCCATTTTATAATATCCAATATTATTATTATCCTCAAGTGGTGTGGGTTTTAGGGTGGGAAAATCTCACCCGGGGGGAAAGATATTTAATCAAGACATGAGCCTTGCCGAGTGTCAGGGTTAAATGTCTTTCCTCGAGGGTGAGATTTCCCCATCCCACTCTGACACTACACGAGGATGATTTTTCTCCCACCACGTCCCCCACATGACATCACCAAAATACAGAATGGCTGCAGTGAACCGGTCACTTTCCACAGGTGGGAAATATATCCCCGAAAACACAATAATTTTAGATTCCAAACTAATTATAGTGTAACAGGAGGAGAGATAAGTGCGGGAGCCGGGGTTCGAACTGTCGACCTCTAGCACACAAAGCGACCGATTTACCACGCGACTAAGAGATCCGGACCAACCAGGCTGGTTGGTAAATGGCCTTTATACCTCGACCGCTACACTACTCTCCCCTTCTTTTGAGATTCACCACATGTGAATCTCACCCAGGTTCCTCACTTAGAGCGGTCGAAACACCCGCAGTGCCACCTACTGCTGAGGATCGGACGAGCCCCCAAATGTAACAGGAGGAGAGATAAGTGCGGGAGCCGGGGTTTGAACCGTCGACCTCTAGCACACAACGCGACCGATTTACCACGAGACTAAGAGATTCGGACCAACCAGGCTGGTTGGTAAATGGCCTTTATACCTCGACCGCTACAATAGGAATAATCAAAAAAATTTAACCAATGAAGCACTGGGTTGTACCCGGTGCTTCATTAATTAAAATTTTGCTGATGATAATTTTTATTATGTGATAAACGCATGCATGGACATCACTGCCCATGCACAGACATCACTGCCCATGCATGGATTATGACCAGTCCATGGCAACTGTACTATACTGCTCATGCGATGATAAATACTTTTCTACTGATTAATTACAGAGAAAAATGAACTGAATATTTAGAAAGACCATCAAAACATTCTGCAAATACTAAAGGTATATACAGTATGTGGAAAGTGGATTGTAACTAAATCACCAACAGAGTGGAGATTCCACCCATGCAATAATTGCAATTTTGTTGCAAAGCATAACAAGCACAAGCAAAGTTCCAGCTAATGGACTTCCGGGTAAAACCTGGAGGTCCATTGGCTGAAACATTGCTTGTGTTTTTTGTCCATATGTACAAAATTTGAAAGTGATACTTTGGGTGATAATTCCACTTCATGGGTGATTTAGTTACAATCCACCCTCCACACACAGTACTACAAAACAAGTAGTAGTTCAACAGCAATGGGTTAATATACTGAAGTCAGATGAAACAGCTGACATTCCGTTGACGACACATTTGAAATTATTGATGGCGTTATGTGGTGATAGATGGATGGGTGGCTGTGTCAACTGACGTGAAGTGAAGCAGGATGCCATGTTTGCTTACAATTTATTTATTGGTGTTTAAAGTCACATATTTCTGCACAATGGCTAACCATGATCATGACAGTTTTACGGGTGGAGTAAACCGGAGTACCCAGAGAGAACCACTGAGCAACGGCAAGCAACTGTCAGCTCCCCAACATACTAACTCCACAAAAGCAGGGTTAGCATTGGTTGAAGACAGGTGCACCATCGATGTGCAGTACGCCTTAGTGCACAGCGTCGCCGTGCCCCCACCTGGGCAATGGGGGTGAAGTGTCTTGCCCAAGGACACAACGCAGTTGCCGTGGGTGGGATTCGAACCGAGGACCTCTCACCTTGCAGCCTACACCTCTACCAACTGAGCCACTGCACCCCCCTGTTTGCTTACAAAATTCAGACAATGATTAAATAGTCTGGTGATCATTAAATATTCAAATGAGAATGGTCAAGTGGGATGGGTAAGATAGAGCTGTCTCACCCAGGCAGCCGCAGACTGGTCGTAATCCATGTGTGGGCAGTGATGTACATGTATGCTTTTCCCTGGTAATAAAAATCATCAGCAGCAAAAGTTTAATTAAAGAAGCACCGGATTGTACCTGGTGCGCACTATCATGGCTCTACTGAAAAGTGCTGGAAGCTGCTTTAGTGGCTTTTCACTGTATACATTACCTTGATATTTATGCCTACTGGCACTTTCCAATAAACTGTAACAAAACAGTTATGAACAAAATATTGCTAGACTAAGGCTGCTCTTGTTGGCAACATGGTATATTGAAAACAAGAGATTCACTCGGAAGTGACTATGCCCCCCATGTGGCATTGATCTTGATCTGTGACCTTGATCTCCATCAAACAAAAAAATTTGTAAAAAGTATATTTGTACTTTGGTTCGTTTCTGAGTTATGGCTGAGACACAAATATTGATGATTTTCAGTGTGACCTTGAAATGTTATCTTGACCTTGACCTTATGGACCTGGCTGTGGTGTGTGACACATCCACCCATTGTCCTTTATAATTGAGCAAAGTTAGATGATTGTAGCTCTAATAGTTTGGGAGTTATGCTTGAGACACAAATTGTGACCCTGAACATATGAAGGTCAATTGTGACCTTCACATTGCAGATGCGGCGGAAACTATTATACACAACACACCTTCTGACTGTCCTTAACATTTGTAAAAAGTTTAACAATTATACTATGATTCGTTTCTGAGTTATGGCTGAGACACGAATATTGTCCGATTTTTAGTGTGACCTTGAAATGTGACCTTGACCTTGAAGGTACAAACCCGGCCATAGTGTGTGACACATCCTCCCATGATCCTTCATAATTGTGTGAAGTTTGATGACTGTGGCCCTAACAGTTTTCTAGTTACTGGCTCGGAAACAAACACACACACGGGCAGACACACGCACACTTCAATCACTATATGCCACCCGACTTAAGTCGGAGGACATAAAAATACCCATGTTTCAAACAGGCTTGAAAATAAGCAGTCTGACATTTGCAGAATGAGGTCCCCAGAGAGTGAATTTGATGATGCTATCCCATACAGTGGGCCAATTTATCCTCTGGGTACCTCTTTCTGTTTAGTTTTGAGACCCTGATTCAGATTGAGGTTCAGAGAGGGTAAATTTAGTGATGCTACCCTGCTGTGCTGGGTAGCATCACTAAATTCACCCTCTGGGGACCTCATTTTGCAGATGACAGTCTGCTTATTTTCTGGCTTGGTTTCAAATCACCTCTGAAAAATAATTTAGCACTCAACCAGATAATTAAATTTTTGATGATTATTCCTATAATAAGCGTTTAGAATCTAATATTATTGCAGTGGAAATATTGCCCACCTGTGGAAAGTGACCAGCCCACAGCAGCTGTACTGTACGCGTATCCCAATAAGCAGATAGTGGGAAAAAAAGGTTAACTTTCATATAAGATGAATAAAGTATGTGGTATAACGTTCTGTCCTTCTTACTGCAGTACTACCGCAATTAATATATCACTTAAATCAACTAATAAAGTACATTATTTGAAAAATTAAAAGGCAAAACTACTCTACTCAGAGGTTTATTTCCATCTATTGATTGTAAAAAGAAATAAATGTACACTATTCAGTATTAGATGCTTTTGCTGTTACCATAATAACACAGTCGTAACTGTCATTATAGCAATATCACAAAACATCAAAGTGAATTGTGTTTGGTAGGAAATTACTGTTATTGTCATTTCCAGGAAGTCTTACTCCAGCTCTTTTATATTCACATTTAACCATTTACCCAACATAACGGTCAAAACCGGCCAGCGCTATTCTCAAAAATCGCCAATCATCTAATTTCTAAAATAATCTAAGCTGCAAATGCAGTAATACCTTTCAATTTAGGTACTTTCAAAAGCTGAAATTTGAAATTAGTATAGTCCAAATTTGGTGTTGAACATCATAATAAAATCTATATTTTTTTGTGTACCACCGTGAAGCTGAGAGGGGAGGAGGGAAGGGGCTCAGGGGCTGCATCCCTGCACTTTTTATAATACAAGCAAACTGGTATTGAACTTTCATAATAATGCCACTTCCTGGCAGTAACAGGTGGAAGCAAAGCAAAATGTCAAAACTAAAAACCATGTAAAAACTGTGGTGTTTCATTGACCTGCAGCTACTCACGATTTTGCCCACTGTGCCTAGACTCACTCCACGGGACCACGGTGGCTCAGTGGTTACAGCATCAAACTTCATACCGAGAGGTCCATGGTTCGATCCCTGCCAGGGGTAACTGCATAGCATTCTTGGACAAGGCACTTAATCCTGATTGCCCATGTGGGCGCTGGGTACTAAGGCATACTGCCTGTCGGTGCACCTGTCTTCAAACAATGCTAACCCAGTTTATGTGGAGTTAGTATGTTGGGGAGTCTTGACAGTAGCTCGCCATTGCTCGGTGGCTCTCTCTGGGTACTCCAGCTTCCTCCACCTGTAAAACTGTCTGACATGGGGTGACCCTGGCTATCGAAAGTGTCATTAACCTCGAATAAATAAACAAATAAATAAATGGCTTACTCAGAGTGAAATCGTCAACTAGAATTATCAGGTGAATGGAATGTTTAAAACAAATGTGTAGCAATGGTGGTACACTTAAAACATTAATTCATGTGAACAATTTTATATCACTTAAACATTAATTCATGTGAACAATTTTTAAAATACAAATTACACTGAAGAATACTCATGTTCACCCCCTCCACAACACACTCACACAGAAAAATTGAAACTTATATGCAGCCTCTCCACTTTGAAAAACGTAAAGCAGTCCCTGATGATGCACATTCACAGAATATGAAGTCTTCTAATTTGCAGTACCTGATTTCAGAATGAACCCCAAATATGGACTTCCAGCACTCAACAATTTAACTGGTCAAATATGTATCAAAAGAAACATTGGTAAATGCATTGATATATGAAAATTATTAGAGCCCTGCAAATCAAACTTTTTCCGGTTGAATATGAATTGAATTGACTGCTTAAGGTTTGACTTTGAACCAAATTCAAATTGAATTGGAAAATCAGAACTGGTGCTGGAAACAAGCCAGAAAATAAGCAGACTGACATCTGCAAAATGAGGTCCCCAGAGGGTGAATTTAGTGATGCTACCCTGCACAGCACAGTAGCATCACTAAATTTACCCTCTGTGAACCTCAATCTGAATCAGGGTCTCAAAACTAAACTGAAGAAGGTACCCAGAGGATAAATTGGCCCACTGTATGGGATAGCATCATCGCATTCACCCTCTGGGAACCTCATTCTGCAAATGTCAGACTGCTTATTTTCTGGCCTGGCTGGAAGTTTGTGCTTGCGTTGACAAAGACTGTAAAATTTATAGAGTTATAGCTCATAGATCACATTTGACATGTTTCTCGCATTCCTGCCATTTAAAATTCACATGCATGCATTCTGACATAAAGTCTTCTTGGTTGCCGCTAATGATTTTATTCATCCATAGCAATGGACTTTTAAAATAATAACCACCCGACAGCTTTGACTGACACGTTAACCACAATATTCTTGATAATAATGTAATGTGTGAGAAATAATGATCACATATAATAATATAAGCGAAAAGAGGGGGTGCGGTAGCGTCGCGGTAACCGGTTCTCGTCAGATCACTGAAGATAAGCAACGTCGAGCCTGGTTAGTCCTCGGATGGGTGACCGTCTGGGTGATCGATTCGGACTCCCGCATTGTGTCCTTGGGCAAGGCACTTAACTCCGATTGTCCACATGGGGGCACGATGACACCGTGTACTCAGGTGTACTGCACGTCGAAGGTGCACATGTCTTCAACCAATCTAACCCTGCCTCTGCTGCAGTGAAGAGTTACGATGTTATGTTGGGGAGCTGGCAGCTGCTCGTTGTTGCTCCTCTCTGGGTACTCCGGCTTCCTCCACCCGTAAAACTGTCACGGTCATGATTAGCCATTGTGCATAAGTATGTGACCTTAAAAACAACAATAAATAAATAAGCGAAAAAAAGGATGTAAGTTTCCATGATCACCTTTGGGATATTTGATTTCAGTATTTGGCAGTCAGGTATTAAAAAATCGAATCGAATGGGACAAATGATTCAAAATTTGAATCAAATTTGAATATTCATGGGGCCCCTATAATTATATACACTGAACAAGGTTTTTCCATCACCCAGTAAAACTGGAGTTGATAATTTGAGTTTGACAATTTCCTCTGAGACCAGTGGAAGTTAGGAGTTAACTCATGAATCTTCCAGTTAAAAATTTATTTCTAGAAGCATTGTTCATGTAAAACACAGAGACACATTACATTCTATGGGCATGACATCCTGTCTCCAGGAGGTAAAATAACAAACAAAAGAAAAATTGATTATTTCAACTTCTTTTGTACAAGGCAGGCATTGATGAGACCCAACCTTCTCAATACAGGCTCAATGGAATGAATAGTTTTTGATTTTTTTCCCGTTTGTTATTACTTAACCCATTTCATCATATAATCACCATCAAATAGCTCATTTTGAAAATTATTGTTCACAACGCGTGTAATACAAGAATTACCTGAGGTCATTGTTGACTTGCTGACATTATGACGTTATGAATGTCTTAAGCTCTTTTCACGGCCTCTGACCATGATTTTCAAGGAGTATTAAAATTTTCATACGTACTCACAACCCCTGAACAATGCAAAGAATTTCAGCCTTGAGAACCAAAATTCTGAAAAACCCAACTACCCAGTAGCTAGATATATATCACCCCCCGAGTGTAGCAAGTGTCATCTGCTCAGCTTAAGCGTTACAGATGACATCTTGTTCCATATGAGGGATGACAGAGTTCCTGCAGGCAAGGACTGATAAAATTCACAGCTATTCAAGGCCATTTCTCGACATATTTCAGCATTTTTCAAGGCCCTGCAATAGCCAAATACAAGGATTTCAAGGCTGCCCTCACTTGTCCTAACTAGGACAGTCCAGTCATGAACCCAAACTCCCACTTCCCTACAAGGGAATTGGGAGGAGGGAGTAAAATGACCAGGGTGTCCTTGTTAGGACTACTATGCCTTCACTAACTGTTATACAGTAGAATCCTCTTAATTGAAGATCCATTTTACCAGTGAAAATTATTCAATTAACAGGAGTATACAATTAACTGGGATTTGGTCAGTTTCCTGTGTTCTGGAGGTAAACTGAGCATTTATTCTATTATATCTTGTTTGACAGAGCTCATAGAGCTCTGTCAAACAAGATATAATAGAATAAATGCCTGTATTGGATGTAGTGAGGCCAAAAAGGTTGATAAATAAGGGAAATTTGGTGCGTGTCACAGTAATTTTTCTGACATATTACAAAAATTTATATACAATTAACAGGAGTTTACTCTACAACCCATATGCAATTAACAGATCAAATTTGTACTGAAGGTATGGTAAATGGTTTTGTGTTGAAAATTATATTCAATTAACAGGGATATACAATTAAGAGATATCCAATTAAGTGGGCTCCACTGTATAAAACTAAATAGTAATGATTACATGCTTCATCACCATTTTTACTTCATGAATATTCAAGGCTTCCTGGCACATTTTCTAGGATTTCAAGGCCTTGAATGACCTTTAGTCAAATTCAAGGCCATTCCTTGAATCCAAGGCTCCGTGGGAACCCAGGATAATACAGAGATCAAAGAGACTGGTTTTATAACATCACATGTTTGTGGGGGAGGTTGTCATGAAAATTCTTGTTTCAGCGGTTATTTGTAAACTGAATTCAAGTACTTTTCAGGGTGGGGGGTGGGGGGGGGGGTGAAAAGTACTTCAGATCTGATAAAAAAATATTTTGAAAATATTCAGCGGGCTGAGAGTTAAGTTATATTTTTGAGGCAAAATTAAGGGGTTAAATTAATTTTCTTCTAAACTAGTTAATTTGTCAAGAATATAAATGATAGAAGTCTCATCCAACCTCCCTTAATATCCTTTTGCAATGAACTTTTTTTTTCATAAGAATCTGGCTTGCAAACTGTTATGCTCAAAACAATGTAATAAGAAAGTGATTTGCTAATTAATGGCAGAATGACATGCACACACAAATCAATAACATTGTCGATCTGCAGATCTCTGACAGACGGTGCTAAAACTCGTCAAATTACTTAGGATAACCATCAGTCATGGTATTATCGGATCAAGGAGATTTGGAATAAACCCAATTCCATCCATCACACTGTAAATGATTGGGAGGGAAAATAACCGCAATAAGCAAGTCAACTAAAAACTAACTACACTAACTACAAAATAATTTATTTATTTATTTATTAGGATTTAAGGTCTTTTTCTGCATCTATTGCAATATCATGACCACAACATAGGTATGAAGTCAAGTTTAGCTAATTGTTTATACTATGCTGCCCACTTAAGTGGTTGAGTGCTAGAAGCCACTATCACTGCACTGCTGAAAAGTGCTAGAAACACCTTTAGTGATTTTATACTCAATGAGGAAGGTTGCTCTTTACTCAGCAGTGCAAAAAAAAAAAATGGGACATAAAATTGTATTGCTACAATTTATTGGAGGGTGCCAGCAGGCACCCTCCAATAAATTGTAACAAAAAAATATTTACCAACAAAATCTTACTAAATTGGGGTTCAACTTGATGGTATCTTTGAAAAAAACACTCAGGTTACAGATTACCTGTAAAGAAGAAATCAAAATTTAACCAGTTCAAGGACTTCCACCCCAGGCAATGGTTATTTTTTTTTTTAACAGTGTAGCAGAACTTGTCCACTATTTCCCTGGTTTCCTGGTGGGGAGGGGGGTGGGGGTGGTAGGGAATGGGGCACTACAAGACTGAATAATTTCAAGAACATCCATAGAAAAAGAATTGTAGTTTGTTTATCAATCACCAATGATCCAGGCATCAGGTATTGTTTCTTTGATAGTTCTGTCAGAACTTCTCAAGAGTTAATGTCATAAGGGGGTGCTAGATATTGTTTCCAAGAGTTAACCCTTTACCTAACGCACACAATTTCAAAATTTATTATTTTAAATATCATTTTTTTAATTTTTTTCAAACATTTTCAACAAAACCATATCATGTGACCCCTCTTTTAAAAGCTGCTAAATTTGCATATTACGCGGGCGGATGCGTCGATTCATTGGGTAAAGGGTTAATGTCATAAGGGGATGCTAGATATTGTTTCTCTGATAGTTCTGTCAGAACTTCCCAACAGTTAATGTCATAAGGGGGTGCAATGTGGCTCAGTGGTTACGGCACTGGACTTCAATCTGAAAGCTCCACGGTTCACTCCCCAAAAGGGGTTACAGCATTGTATCCTTGAGCAAGGCACTTAATCTCGATTGCCCATGTGGCGGCATAGTGGCATTGTGTACTAAGGCGTACTGCACGTCATAGGTGCACTTGTCTTCAACCAATGTTAACCCTACTTGTGTCAGGGGTGGCGCCAGGGATTTCTCGACAGGGGGGCTGACCTCTCTGACAGGGGGGCTATAATATTTGACCTCCCAAACGAAGGAAAATGAGTGAAAATTGGTAAATTGGAGAACCAAACTAGAAGCAAATTGAGTATGTTTGTTGAGTATTTAACATAAACATATTATAATAAGGTCAGGAAATATTTCATCTATAAAGCCAGTTTGATGAATGACATTAAGGAATTTGGTGAGAATCACTATTCTCTATGAAAGTTCCAGTGCTGCACGGGTTTGAGACTCGATAGATTCCAAACTTTTACCATGACGATAACCGATGATTAGGTATGGAAGTAATGGATCGCCAGTTGGATAACAACTGTCATAATGCCTTACAAAAAAGAACCATATACCTCATTCTTGATCGACACAAGACGAGATATCTACATTCGATTGTCGGAAATTTCTCGAGAAGTCGGGTTTACGAGACTCCATGACGGACTGACTAAGAATCTCTGATGAGGGGGGGGGGGGGCTGGGGGGCTGGGGGAGGGGGGCAGTAGCCCCCCCCCCCCCCCCCCCCCCCCCCCCCCCCCCCCCCCCTCCCCCTTGGCACCACCACTGACTTGTGTGGAGTTAGTATGTGGGGGAGTCTGACAGTTGCTCGCCACTGCTCAGAGGTTCTCTCCAGGTACTCCAGCTTCCTCCACCTATAAAACTCCCTGGCTGTTGAAAGTGTCATTAAAACCCAATAAATAAATAAATAAATTAATATCATAATTCGGTATCATCAATCAATGAAAGATGAAAGAGAAATTTTGATTTACTTTGAATGGTTCTGTACCAGATAAAAGGACTAAAAAAGAAAGCATTATTTGTTGGAAGGATAATTGGATTTTCACCAATGATTTCGTTTTGTTTGCAGAGTTGTAACAAAGAAGAAAGAGTGTTGTTAAAAAAAAATCCAGCATTCTAAAAATAGACTGTAACCAATAGATTTCAAAGTGCACCGCCGCAACATAAGGAAACCAGTATGCACTCTTAAAGGTAAGAAATGTCAGTTTATAAGAACGTTTATTGATTAATTGTCATGGTAAATTCTAATATATATTTCAAATGATTACAATGACTGAGAAGGTAATTTAATGTGAAGGCTGAATCAGTGATCCATTCCTGGTTACACACTGGTAGATGATTTTTAACCTGTCAAATCGAATTAGTTTATGTCAGTCGCTGATCGTTTAATCATCTTATTTGAGATTGTTACTTCTGTTCATATCTTAACCCCTAACCCAACTTGAATAAATGCCGACACTTCTTGATTAAGTATTTTTCATTTTTTTGTCTCAAAAACATAGCTTATGACATGTCCTTGGAACAAGTTCACTGAGAAATTTTTAACCCATCAATCCAACCTGAAAAGCAGATGACACTTGCAAATTTATTTATGTATTGGTATTTAACTGGTTGCGGGCTAGATTATTTGGTCATCAAAATCTGTTTTATTACAAATTATTGGAGAGTGCCAACAGGCACTCTCCAATAATTTGTAATAGAACAAATTTATATAAACAAAATATTATTTGCGTTTGACGGCATATGAAACGTGAGCAAGGAAAACATTGGCTTTTGCAAGGTATGAAGTCAAGCTTAGTAATTGTTTATATATACACGGCCCACTTCAGAGTATTGCTGCCCAAGCATTGGATACCAGGTCCTATTTATTTATTTATTGGTGTTTAATGTCACATATTTCTAAACAATGGCTAATCGTGACTGCAACATGGATATAAAGAAAAGTCCAGCCAAATGTTTATACCCATGTTGCCCATTTTTGAGGACGCCCACCCAAGCACTGCTCCACTTCCTAGGGTTCATACAGATGAACATTTGCCAAAAGCTTTTTTTTATTAACCAAAAATTTTCATTCTTTGTCTCAAAAACATGTAACACATCATCCCTTATTGGAACAATCTCAATGAAAAAAATAACAAAAATTTAAATTTTATAGCAAATTTCCTCTTTCTTATTATACCTATCACAATTGTTTACTACAGGCTTGCACAACAGTGGAAGTCCCTAACTCGGAAAATATACTCTCTATTTTGATCTTTCCTTGGGAAAGAAAAGTGGTGCAAAGCACCAAGAAAAAATAAGCCAAAACTGGGTCGAGTGCTGCTGGCGCACACCCAGTAGGGGACGCTTTTCTCTAAGTACAAATCCACGGCTTCTGGCCCCAGTGCGCAGACACATAGCTAATGACTCATTCTTTTGAATCCGCCAACATTGGACTTATGTGATCAGTGGGGAGGAAGGATTCTTACCCGAATAAGAAGGCGGGAGGGCCTCCATGTAAACAATTGTGGGAGGTATAATAAGAAAGAAAATTGACTATAAAATTTAAATTTCTTATTAACCTACCTTACAATTGTTTACTACAGGCTGAATAGACAATAGGATGGAGGGACTCACATAACCAACCCCCACATAACCCAACTGCACTGGAACTGTGGACAGAGGAAGAGGTCCCTAGGCCTATCAAACCATAGCATCACAATCATTAGTAAAAGACAATGAGAGATGAGGTGTACGGTTCTGTGCAATGCACAGACAGAAAGGGCAGTAACAGCACAGTGCTGGAACTGACCTTGTAAGAAGCCTAATGGCTAGGGTAGACAACAGCCTAAGCATAAGAAAGAGGGCCCAAAGCAAAAAAGGTCCTCTGACTTCTCCTGCAACTGACACAGAGAGGTGGAGAAAGTGAAGCATTTCTCCAGTAGGCTGCCTGCATAACATCCAACAACTTGACAGAGTTAGTATAAGCCCAAGAGGCAGACAATGCATGCACCTCGTGGGCAGAAAATAAGGAATAAGAGACAGAAAAAAATATCGTTTCCTGCCTTTCCTAATGAACTGCATCTGATTGAGATAAAAGTGAATTGCACGAACAGGACAGAGCAAAGGGCGATTACCCTCAGCAGAAGAAAGAGCCCAGATACAGATAGGAGGTGGAGTTGTTTCTGGTATCTGATTCTTGGCCAGAAAGGAGCAATCAGTGGTAAAAGTAACACTGTTGGGCGAGCTCCTGAAAAAGGCCGTATCAACCAAGGGGGAGTGAAGCTCTGCAACCCGTCTGGCTGAGGCAAAAGCCATCAGAAAAGCCGTTTGTATGTGAGAAAACACATATCCACCTGGGATAAACAGAAGGCTGATCAAGCTGATGCAGCAGCAGCCGATCTTTGGAATGATGTAAGACATCATCCCAGACTGTCGCCATGGAACCATGGAATAGTTGCGGACCCGCCAAATAAGCAGATCGAAGAGCAGCGCACTGCCCCTCAGGAAGGGAACGGCTTGTGTCCAACACAGCATCCCTGCAAACTAATTCCAAGTTAGCTGTGTTACAGGCATGCGTGTGAGTAACATGCATGAACGCCTTGGAAAGCACATGCAAAGGAGCCTGTATGTCGTCAAACTTATCTGGAGGCAGATAAGCAGCTAAAGTTGAGACTACGTGATCTGAGAGAGAAAGCATGCCCAGTATCTCTCTTGAAAATCCCAACAGGGACTCCAGAGTCGCCATAGGAATAACGGCCGACTTGGGCTTGGAAAGCCCAAGGGAGGTGGAGTCCTGATCCAAAACCGTCAGAGTCTGGGAGACTGATGGATTGGCGGAATCGTAAGAACGATAACGCACTGGAGGCAAAAAAGTGTCAGACCTGTTGAAGAATGAAGTCTTCATAGCCTTGGAACTCAGCTTAGAGTCCAAAGCTGTAAATGCTTCAACCATTTGTACCGAATGGCGCGGTCGAAGGAGCCCAGAAGTGGGTTGCTCCACAGGCTATAGGCGTGTGACCGATAATTGCAGCCTGGCTGACACTGCCAGCTGGTTTGATGGTTTGAAATCTGGAAGGAACTCAAACACAAAGTCAAGAGCTGCCCCCAAGTCAGAAGACTGTTGGCTCTCGACGTCAGGTATGTCTGACTCATCCTGTGAGTCGGAAGACACATAGCCCATCATGGGCAAACCAGCCGATGCCTCCCATGGTGTAGGCACACCTGAGAGATCAAAAAGCGGCCTGCTTCCAATCCCGGGAGGCGGCACCACAGAGGGCGCCTGGAAACCACTAGTAGCCTCGCTGGAAGCAACGGGAAGGCTCTTGGTAAGAACGTGAGTGAGCAAGGAGAGGGCCTCCCTAAACTCACGGCCCGTGTCGGCCAGTTCGACGTGGGAACAAACCGGCAAAGTGGCTTCACTCCTGACCCTTTTAACCAGTGAAGGGTTACGATCCTCAAGTACACCTGACGCGGGGCGACGGGTGGCAGCCGAAACATCTGAAGGCAGATGTGTATAGGGGTACGACATACTCCAAGGATCTACAGAGCGGGAACACAGGAGAGTCACTGCGGACCTCTGAGGGACAGTAGGTCCAGGCTGCACAAAAGGTGTTGGTCCCGCAAAACTGGCCATGGGACCAGAGTGTGTGGACAGAAATGCAACAGAGCTCATGGTGGCCCTACCATGAACATCCGAATCCAATGAGAAAACTGCTGTGCTCGACGGCTGAGAGACCACAGCAGAGGGGTTTGGTCGGCAGCCCTTTCCAACTTCGCCGAGTTAAGTGAGGGAAGGCTGAGGCCGATACCCCAGTCCACACTACCAGACATCTCTGCAGACCCCTGCAGGGATAAAACTGCTGTGCTCGACGGCTGAGAGGCCACAGCAGAGGTTTCGGTTGGCAGCCCCTCCCAACTTCACCAAGTTGAAGTCAGGGAAGGCTGAGATTGATACCCCACGTCCACACTACCAGAGATGCATCTCTGCAGACCCCTGCAGGGATAAGCCAAGGCCGGCTGAAACGGTGACTGATGACATTGCAGATGGAACAGCAGTTGCGACAGATATGACAGGAGCTGTTGAAACTGGTGGAAAAGTGGAGAGAGCAACCAAGCTCGGCTCCAAAGGAGAAGGCACAACCCTAATGACAACCTCAGACATCGACTGGAGAGGGACCACAGTTCCAGACCCAGGCATCTCTTCACCAGACAACTCAACAGCTCCCGCAGTATCCACCACCGAAAAAGACTGCACATCCCCTACGGAGGGGGTATAACTCTCACCAGACAGGGTCATGTCAGGAGGCCCCGATAGACAGCATTCCCTCTCTCCTCCCCCCCAACAGCATTCCCTCTCTCCTCCCCCCCCCTCCCAACGGGTGCAGGAGGAACGGCCACAAGAATGCACCACATGCTTGGGCAAAAGGCATTGCCCTCAAGGAACAGTCCTGGGCATAACAGAGGTGAGAGCAGTAGAAGAAAAAGGTGAACTCAACAGATGTAGAAAGTAGAAGAACATCCCAAACTATGAGAGAAAGGTGGCAGCAAATAAAGGGCTGGAGGGAACACAACTGAACCCAGACGGCTGACAGGGACCCCAAAAACAGAAATTCTGCCCTCAACAGAGAGGAGAAATCCTGTGCATACAGCCCCTAACTCCAATAATAATAATACCCAAAAGGATAACAAAAATTTATCAATTTTATGTCTGAACCGCATGGTACGCGAAAGTCGTGTGCGAACCCGGATAATATATAAAATACAATGAAAATGTGGTTGAAAATAATAACGAGAATATATAAAACACAGACCTGTTATTATATGATTCTCAGATCCATAATTCCAGACACAGGGAACCATAATCAATGAGCTGAATTATCACTGTTTCTCAATGCAAATATGGACGTCTCGCCACGTGGGCGGATGAAAAAAGAATGAGTTATTAGTTATGTGTCTGCACACTTGGGCCGGAAGTAATAAGAGAAGAGCGTCCCTTACTGGATGTGCACCAGTAGCACCCGACCCAGTTTGGCTTATTTTTTCTTGGTGCTTTTGCACCACTTTTCTTTCCCAAATCGCTTGGGAGAGATCAAAATAGAGAGTATATTTTCCAAGTTAGGGACTTCCACTGTAGTGCAAGCTTGTAGTAAACAATTGTAAGGTAGGTTGATAAGAAATTCAATTGCTGATTTTTGTGAATAGCACTGAAAGCACAGCCCGGGTTTGCTGTTACATTGGGTAAAGGTCCTAGATTTGAACAAACATATAAATTATAATTTTTAAAGCTCTTATAGTCAAACAGGAAAACATTGAGATCAGTCTAGCAAGATACCTTTTTAAAAATATCTCTCCAATTACCCACAGTGTTAGAATGTGAGGCAAAATGACATGCCTGCATCTTACCCATGGGACTTGCTTTGGACACAGCTGTTATCCTTCATTCTAAGTATGTTCTGTGTCAAATATGAAACAAGACCAATACCGGGTCTGGACCTGTGTTGCTGCATGCAACTGAATCGGCAAACAGGAAGTGGCTGCACAGCAGATCTGAAAATTGCATACACGATACTACTGATCATTATCAGGCTCCAGATGAAATATAAAATCAATCCCTTAACTCTTAACCCGCTGAGTATTTTCAAGATATTATTCATCAAATCTAGTCATGGCTGCTGTGCAGCAGCCATGACTAGATTTGATGAAAAATTAATCCAAATGTGAAATAAGAAATCCTTGGTGATAAAATCCATTCAATTTACAGGGTGGAAATTTTATTATATGTGCCCAGATTATACTTATTTTGGCGACAAGAGAAACCCTGTGCTGGGCAGGAATAACCGCCAGCAGCATGCAAAGAAAAGTTAAATAGAAGTCGAGAAAAGTTTGACAAAAAATTTCAATGTTCAGTGGGTACAGTAAAATTTCAAAGTATCGGCAAACAGGAAGTGGCTGCACAGCAGATCTAAAAATTGCTTACACGATACAACTCATCATTATGAAGCAGCAGAGCAAATATAAAATCAATCCCTTGCATAGAAGCCGAGAAAACCTTAACGGAAAATTTCAATGTTCAGTGGGTACAGTAAAATTTCAAAGTATCGGCAAACAAGAAGTGGCTGCACGGCAGACCTGAAAATTGCATACACGATACAACTCATCATTATGAAGCAGCAGACCAAATATAAAATCAATCCCTTACATAGAAGCCGAGAAAACCTTGACGGAAAATTTCAATGTTCAGTGGGTATAGTAAAATTTCAAAGTATCGGCAAACAGGAAGTGGCTGCATGGCAGATCTGAAAATTACTTACACGATACAACTCATCATTATGAAGCAGCAGACCAAATATAAAATCATTCCCTCTCATAGAAGCCAAGAAAACTTTGACGGAAAAAGTGTTTCGGACGGACGGATGGACGGCCTGGCGGATGGACTGACGGACAGAGTCGAGCGGTTACTAGACCTGCTCTGCCGCTGGCGACGCAGGTAAAAATAAAGTTTGAAGGAAGTAGTTTTAGTGTTTCCACCACTACTGACAAAGTATTAAAAGGTAGTGTCAGAGGTGCCTTAAATATCCCTACAGGACTATGTGATTCAAACACAGGCAAAACTCATCATTACAATGATACCCAACGAATCGGCCACATCCGCCCGCGTAATATGGAAATTTAGCATCTGAAAAAATATTATTTTTCCAAAAATTTCAACAAAATCATATCATGTGACCCTTCTTTGGAATGAGCTCATCGAGCTCGTTCCAATGAGGGGTCACATGATATGGTTTTGTTGAAATTGTTTTTAAAATTTAAAAAAATGATTTTTCAAATAATAAATTTTTATATTGTCTGCGTTGGGTAAAGGGTTAATGTGGAAAACATGAAAGTATTAGGCTGATGGTCTGTGAAAGGAAGGGTTTTTGTTTGTACCTTGCACACTACCTGTGACATCGTGAAGACGACCTATTGCAGGTGTAAACCTGATTTGTTTCGACTGTGATAGCACATGTTCTGACTGATAAAATATTCCAACTACATAATCAAGGCATCCCTTCAGTGAAGGAATGTCTTGATGATGGGTGCGCAGTGGCTCAGTGGTTATGGCATTGGACTTCAAACCAAGAGGTCCTCGCCTTTATTAGAGATAGGGTTAGATGTGGCCAACTATATTTATTTATTTATTTATTTATTTATTTATTTATTTATTTATTTATTTATTTATTGATGTTCAAGGTCACATACTTCTGCACAATTCTGACCCCAAATGGAACCAATGGGTCAAACAAGCAAAAATTTTTTGACCAGTCTGTTTTGCTTTATTCAAAGTCCAATATAAATTTTTGGCACTTTGTAGTTCATGTAAAATAAGATGTAATAAAATAAAAGGTGAGCTAAATACTGTTTTTCCCGAAAAAAAATTTCCACTGAAATGGTTAAGTGATAAAATTCTTTTCCTTACTTTTTATAAAACTTTGAACACAAAGTCTAAATTCTTTAGAGCTTTTCTTTGCCAGCACAATCAGACCCACAAATTCCATCTTTCTTGAAAATCTGTATATACCATGCCCAGAGGATTTAAAAACATTCTAAAGGAAATTCCAAGTGCCAGCAATTAACATCTGTTTTATGTGGTGTATCAAAAATATTACATTATTTATACCAAAGACTACTAGTTGAACATGAATCAATATTGGTTATCACCTCTTCCTGTTCAAAGAATTATCTCCTCTATTAAAATAGATTTATTGATAGAATGATACAGACAATGTCAAACTCTGTCTGCACCAGAGTGATTTTCACTCAAAATGTGCTGATGGGTAATCCCAACAGAATTAGCATGCCAACTTTTTGTACACTAAATGAAGTTAAAAAACTGCAAGTTCGCACCTAAACAGCGATGGATGGTAAAAATGAAACAATATGGAAAGTCATAAAAGGGCAATAACTCTTGACAAAAATACTCCAAATAACACCTGCACTGAACATGGGGCCAGACATCAATAAGATACACCTACATACCAAATATGATGTCATTCCACACATAGGTGGGGTGCGAACTGAGGACCTCTTGGCTTGGAGCCTGCACCTCTACTTACTAACCCACGGCGCCCCCAATATTGACCAATGGAAATCCTTTACAGTTCAGTTTGTAACATATAAGCAGCCACTTTTATCAATGAAAATGATCTGACATTGGCAAGTTGACAGTCATGACAGTCAATATATTGACCATTGAAATAGTAAACCAAGAAAGTCTATTTTTATATCACACTGTGCAAAATTTATATTTTTGAAACTCCACTGCTTTTATATCGGTTAACACTTTACCTAACATGAAAAGCAGATGACACTTGCTAACAAAATTCTTGAATAACTAATTTTTTTCATTTTTTGTCTCAAAAACATAGGTTATGACCCCTCTTTGGAATGAGCTCATTGAGCTCGTTCCAAAGAGGGGTCATAACCTATGTTTTTGACACAAAAAATTAAAAATATAATGAAAATTAATTAGCGATTTTTGTGAATGGCACTGGCCGTTTTTAGCCATTACATTGGGTAAAGGGTTAACTATACTGCCTGAAAATTGAAATCTATATCCCATCAATGATAATCAAGACCAAGCGTGATAAGAGAATATCTTTCCTTTGATAAAAGACAAGACTGATTGGAAAATAGCTATAATTATAAAATATTTATCATGAATAGACAGAAAAATAAATGGATATATATTCAACAATGGAACACAAAGGAGTTTTTCCTTGTTACTATTACTTACAAATGATTGAGTCTTTCTTTTACCCAAATTAACCCAAAAGACAACAAAACACTTTATGAGTAAAAGCACCCCCACCACTCCAACCTCCAACTGTCCATGAATGTTTATTGGGATATATGGTCACTTTCAACATGCTTAAAGGTCATTACTTGGTTAGTTTCATCCTAGGTAACTTCACACCAAAGGTCAAAAGCTGATGTGAAGTTTCCAAGGGCTGATATCTTGGCCGGTATGAAACTAAGTAATAACCTCTTTATTTATTAAACCAAAACATATAAGTACGAATGTTCTTAGCTTTATTACAGCTTTCTTCTTTCATGTTCTTTTCACAAAGTCAGAATGCAATGGCCACGGCAGGTGTAACAACTCAATGCTAATTAAACTAGAACTATCACTGAAGGTGATTAATACCCCCGCTTTGGATTTTTAGAGGAATGCACTTCTGATCATGTAGGCGAAGGCCATAAGGAAATGTATACATAAAGATCATTTTTTGTTGTTGAAATTTGTATTTGCATGTGGCCTTCCACAGAACAGCACTGAATACTTAAAGAGCCCACAGATATATGGGTTTACATTTGGAAAAACACATTTACAATGTGCAACATGTATTTAAAATCGGTTCATTAATGTAGGAGGAGTTGCGCACACAAGAATTTGTTCGAACAGAAAGACATAATAAATCTAAGTCAAAGGGGGATAACCTGGTTAAAATTGTCGCAGATCAAAAATCTTGGAATATGCGCATGTTCACTTAGTAGTGATGATGTCTGAAAAGTTATGTCCAAATTGATTGATAAATGTAGGAGGAGTTGCACGCACAAGAATTTCATGTAGAAACCCATAATAAATCTAAGTTAAAGGGAGATAACCTAGTTAAAATTACCACAGCTCAAAAATTTTGGAATATGCGCATGTTCACTTAGTAGTGATGATGTCTGTAAACTTTCGTCCAAATTGATTGATAAATGTAGGAGGAGTTGCGCACACAAGAATTTCATGCAGAAACCCATATTAAATCAAAGTTCAAGAGAGATAAACCTGGTTAAAATTGTCGCAGATCAAAAAGTTTGGAATATGCACATGTTCACTTAGTAGAGATGATGTTTGAAAGGTTTCATCAAAATCGGTTCATTAATGTAGGAGGAGTTGCGCACACAAGAATTTGTTCGAACGGAAAGACATAATAAATCTAAGTCAAAGGGAGATAACCTGGTTAAAATTGTCGCAGATCAAAAATCTTGGAATATGCGCATGTTCACTTAGTAGTGATGATGTCTGAAAAGTTTTGTCCAAATTGATTGATAAATGTAGGAGGAGTTGCGCACACAAGAATTTCATGTAGAAACCCATATTAAATCAAAGTTCAAGAGAGATAACCTGGTTAAAATTGTCGCAGATTAAAAAGTTTGGAATATGCACATGTTCACTTAGTAGAGATGATGTTTGAAAGGTTTCATCAAAATTGGTTCATTAATGTATGAGGAGTTGCGCACACAAGAATTTGTTCGGATGGAAAGACACAATAAATCTAAGTCGAAGGGAGATAACCTGGTTAAAATTGTCGCAGATCAAAAATCTTGGAATATGCGCATGTTCACTTAGTAGTGATGATGTCTGAAAAGTTTTGTCCAAATTGATTGATAAATGTAGGAGGAGTTGCGCACACAAGAATTTCATGTCCGGAAAGACGTACGGACGGACGTACGGACGGACGGACGGACGGACGGATGGATGGACGGACGTACGGACGTACAGGGCGATTCCTATATAGCCCCCACTTCTTCGAAGCGGGGGTATAATGAAGGTAAAAAACATCCTCTTTCTAAATTGAATGATCGCACTTGTGGTTTCTACCCTCAACACAGATTTATGTTTAGTCAAGATGTTTTTACGTGTGTTGGGAGTTCTTGTTGTAAGACATATGACTGTCATTACAAAAGTGGCCTTTTTTATCAGGTCATTTTCCAGTTCTGACATGCTGACATCAGTGCTCAAAATTTCATGAATTAAATATTGCAAATTCAAGCCAGGATAAAGGACAAGAAACAAAAACAGCATTTGATATTCAATGATGTCACATTTATTTTTTTGGCTGGTATGCTTCTACAGTGTTATAGATCAAGCTTTAAGGTCACCAGTCTAATTGCTAACCCATAAGGGCCTAATTCCGACTTTGATAACTTTTTAATGCAAAGAAACGGGGGCGCGGTGGCTCAGTTGGTAGAGGTGCAGGCTGCAAGCTGAGAGGTCCTCCGTTCGAATCCCAACTGCGGCAACCGCGTTGTGTCCTTGGGCAAGACACTTCACCCCGATTGCCTACATGGGGGCACGATGACGCTGTGTACTGAGGCGTACTGCACGTCGATGGTGCGCATGTCTTCAACCAATCTAACCCTGCCTGTGCTGCGGTGCAGAGTTCAGAGTTACGATGTTGGAGAGCTGACAGCTGCTCGTCGTTGCTCGGTGGTTCTCTCCGAGTACTCCGGCTTCCTCCACCCGTAAAACTGTCACGGTCACGATTAGCCATTGTGCATAAGTATGTGACCTTAAACACCAATAAATAAATAAATAAATGCAAAGAAACAGATGACCCAACATTCATTGTTTTGGTAAACTCAAAACTTGTTTTCTAAATACCTTGTCAGTTGTATCTAGGCAAGTCTAGGCTGCCTCTGTAGGCAGCCAAGACTTGACTAGAAACAACTGCAAAGCCACAGGAGGTAGACTTTCAAAGTATAGTGAAAATGTATAAAAATCTCCAGGCCCTTAAGAGTTAAGGAATGCAATGCTGGTATGGGCTGTTTGTTTACCCACTTTTGGTGGAATTTGTGTGCAGACTTCCATTGCATTAATGTGACATCCCTTTATTTTCAAAGATACACAGGTATCCATTTGTGCTTCAGTAATAGATATTCCAGTCCATAAGTAGTTAATATCATTGAACACAGCAAGGTATTAACTATTTGAACCCTTGTTTCCTAGAATGGTATCGCCTTTGTGTACACTTACAGTGAGATGGGTCAGTCCAATACCAGTATACAGGAAGGATAATATAATAATTGCAGTCTGCAGCTGTCTGGCTGCAGACTGCAGTTATTATTTTATCATCAATGCCCTGTGTATAGACCTCTTATAATAAGACAAAAATGGGATAAAATTATGTCTTGGACCAAAAAACTACAGCAGTGGTGAGTCTTCATTCATAAGGATTTAGTTTAGAGACTATTCAGGCAAGCCAGAAAATAAGCAGACAGTCATCTGCAAAATAAGGTCCCCAGAGGGTGAATTTAGTGATGCTACCCAGCACAGCAGGGTAGCATCACTAAATGTACCCTCTGTGAACCTCAATCTGAATCTGGGTCTCAAAACTAAACAGAAAGAGGTACCCAGAGGATAAATTAGTCCACTGTATTGGATAGCATCATCAAATTCACCCTCTGGGAACCTCATTCTGCAAATGTCAGATTGCTTATTTTCAGGCCTGCATTCAGGTAGAAGACACTTGACTAGAAACTGCCGCTTTGGTTTTATCTGCACAATATTTCTGGCCTACTCTTTTCTAGGCCATCAGTATCGGGGTGTCTGCAGTACAATATTGCAGGCTTCAAGCCTCTTGGTTTTAAAATTAGCCTGAGAGCACTTTCTAGCAATATGTCATTCCAACATCCATAAACACACACATGCACTCATTATAACTTGGCATTATTCACTCTAATGAAATGTAACTAAGACAAAAGCAGATGAACAAATTGTGATTTAATGCTTTATAAATGTAAAGTACATCCAGAAGCAAAATGTCACTCTTGTGACTTCCAGAATATTCCTGTAAAGCCAACATAGTGACGACTTGCACCGAGGAAATCAAAATTTTATTACAGAATACAAGTACCAGGTATTTTAATAGTCTGTTAACTTAAAAAAGCAGTCTCTGTGGGAATAAAATCCTGAAAAATTGGATGACAAGTGATTGTTTCTGATAAATTGCATTGCCATGCAACAATGCTTTAATGTAACTGGAAATGATTTAATATCTTATTTAATCACTCTTAGAATGTTTTGATAATTATTTTAAAAACACTGCTTATTCAGTCTTTTTTTTTAATCCATGAGTTTTATTAAATGTGTTCACATCATGTTAAACCTCATCACACTGTTTGAATCCAATGATTTTTCTGTTCCAGTCTGGAACTGAAATACATTACCTGGAAAACATATCAATTCTAGCTGTTTCTAACATACCCCTTTAGCCCTTTACCCAACGTAACGGCTTAAAATGACCAGTGTTATTCACAATGAAAGTGTCAATGACACTGTAGCTTAACTTGTGCATTGTGTTTGATGAAAAGAATAATGTTCAATGTTTATGAAAGGATAATGAAATAAGACAAGAATTGTGATAATTGGGAATATGTTCATTTCTGTTCCCTGTATGCTATGTTTTTGATAAAAATAATATGAGGTGTACACAGTACTAAATGGCTGTGGGGTGGGTTAATATGACCCCACAGTTAATGTATGTGGCCCTCAACGTATATCAATGAAAGTTACCAAGTTACAGTCAAATTATTCCAAAATGAGTCATCCTGTCAAGTTACATTGAAATCCCTTCATAAATATGGCTTGCAGACTGTGCTAAAGGTTTTCGGGCTTCGGGTCCCTGTAGCCGTCAGTTTCCTAATTGCGTCCAAAGGGGACGTTCTCATCTAGACATTATATGAAGTCAACCTACCAAGTTACAATGAAATCCCTTCATAAATATCACCAGTAGACTGTGCTAAAGGTTTTCGGGCTTCAGGCCTCTGTAGTTGTCACAGTTGCCTAATAGTGTCCAAAAGGGGCTGTTCTCATTTAGACATTATATGAAGTCAACCTACCAAGTTACAATGAAATCCCTTCATAAATATGAACTGAAGACTGTGCTAAAGGTTTTTGGGCTTTGGGCTCGGGCAGCCATCATGGCTGAATGATCGCAACAAAAAGGGGACATTCTCATCTGGCCATCATCTGGAGTGATCCTACAAAGTTACAATGAAATCCCTTCATAAATATGACCTGTAGACCGTGCTCAAGATTTTCGGGCTTCGGGCACCTGTAGCCATCACAGCTGAACAATCACGACCAAAAGGGGATGTCATCATCTAGGCATTATATGAAGTCAACCTAACAAGTTACAATGAAATCCTTCCATAAATACGACCTATAGACTATGCTAAAGGTCTTTGGGCTCGGGCAGCCATAAAGGCTGAATGATCGCAACCAAAAGGGAATGTTCTCATCTAGACATTATTTGGAGTCATCTCACCAAGCTACAATGAAATCCCTTCATAATTAGGACCTGTAGACTGTTGTAAAGGTCTTGGGCTTTGGGCCCCTGTAGCTGTCACAGTTGCCCAATCGTGTCCAAAAGGGGACGTTCTCATCTAGACATTATATGAAGTCAACCTACCAAGATACAATAAAATCCCTTCATAAATATGACCTGTAGACTGTGCTAAAGGTTTTTGGGCTTCGGGCTCGGGCAGCCATCATGGTTGAATGATCGCAACCAAAGGGGACAATTTCATCTGGGCATGATCTGGAGTGATCTACGAAGTTACAATGAAATCCCTTCATAAATATGACCTGTAGACTGTGCTCAAGGTTTTCGGGCTTTGAGCACCTGTAGCCATCACAGTTGACCAATCACGGCCAAAAGGGGAAGTCATCATCTAGGCATTATATGGAGTCAACCTAACAGGTTACAATGAAATCCTTCCATAAATATGACCTTTTGCCTATGTTAAAGGTTTTTGAGCTCAGGCACCTATCAAGGCTGACTGATCGCGATCAAAATGGGACATTCTCATCTAGACATTATTTGGAGTCATCCTACCAAGTTAAAATGAAATCCCTTCATAAATATGACCTGTAGACTGTGCTAAAGGTTTTCAGGCTTCAGGCCCCTGTAGCCGTCACAGTTGCCCATTCACGTCCAAAAGGGGAATTTCTCATCTAGACTTCATATGAAGTCAACCCACCAAGTTACAATGAAATTCCTCAATAAATATGACCTGTAAACTGTGCTAAAGGTTTTTGGGCTCGGGCAGTCGTCACGGTTGGCAGATAGATCACACCCAAATGGGGAAATTCTCATCTTGACATCATAAGGAGTCATCCTACCAAGTTACAATGAAATCCCTCCATATTAAACATGACCTGCAGACTGTGCTAAAAGTTTTGGGGTTTTGGGCTTGGGAAGCCATCACGGTTGACAGATCATGCCCAAAAGGGGATATTTCTCATCTAGGCATTATACAGAGGCATCCTACCAAGTTACAATGAAATCCTTTCATAAATACGACCTGTGGACTGTGCTAATGGTTTTGGGGTTTTGGGCTCGACCAGCCATACCGGTTGACCGATCGCGACCAAAAGGGGACGTTCTCATCTAGACATGACCCCAAATCTGCATATGAAATTTCGTGACGATCAGCCAAGAACTGCAGGGTGTAGCCCGTACTAAAGGAAAATGTGAACAGACTCACAGACTTCCGCACGCGTGATAGCAATAGCTTATCTTGACTTTGTCAAGTTAAGCTAAAAATCACCATTCAATTTTCAATATTTTTTTTCAGTTTTCGTCTAAAAAACATAGCTTATGATCCCTCAGTGGAACGAGCTCGTTCAGCTTGTTCCAATGAGGGTCATAATCTATGTTTATGACACAAAAAGTGTAAAAAATAGTTATTCTAGAATTTTGTTTGCAAGTGTTGTCTGCCTTTCGTGTTAGGTAAAGGGTTTGAGAGCATGGTTGCTCAGTGGTAAGAGCATTCCACTTGCCAATATATGCCCAGATATTTATTCATTCATTGGTGTTTAAGGTCACATACTTATGCACAATGGCTAAGCATGACTGACAGTTTTACGGGTGGAGGAAGCCGGAGTACCCGGAGAGAACCACCGAGCATCGACGAGCAACTGTCAGCTCCTCAACATTCTAACTCTTTTCAAGCTTCGCTCAAGCAGGGTTACAGTGGTTGAAGACATGTCTACCATCGACATATGCCCAGAGACAAGGTCTCGACTTCAATACACCATTGTGGAAACCCACATGGTGGTAATAACCTATATGTATTTTGTAGCGGTTGAGGTATAAAGGCCATTTACCAACCAGCCTGGTTGGTCCGGATCTCCTAATCTCGTGGTAAATCGGTCGCTTTGTGTGCTGGAGGTCGACGGTTCGAATCCCGGCTCCCGCACCTATCTCTCCTCCTGTTACATTTGGGGGCTTGTCCGATCCTCAGCAGTAGGTGGCACTGCGGGTGTTTCGACCAGTCTGAGGGTGGAACCTGGGTGAGATTCACATGTGGTGAATCTCAAAAGAAGGGGAGAGTAGTGTGTAGCGGTAGAGGTACAAAGGCTATTTACCAACCATCCTGGTTGGTCCGGATCTCCTAGTCTTCTGGTAAATCGGTTGCTTTGTGTGCTAGAGGTCAACGGTTCGAACACCGGCTCCTGCACTTATCTCTCCTCCTGTTACAATGTCAAGGGCTATTTTGTATGTTGTAGATATTCGCTAGGTAATAGGTTAACCTTAGTCAGCTATGATGCCTCTATAATCCAGTGGCTAGTCAGCTTTGACATGTCAACTGGCTAACCAGCCAAGAAAGACCCCAAGCCAGCCTTGTCTGACATATTTCACAAGTTCAGAGTCTATTTCGTGGTAAATATGCAAGGTATACACAACATGATTGAGTGTACAAATACTGGAACTGTACAGTAGCGGGGGAGGAATTCGCTAGAATTGTGCACTTGGTGATACCTTCCTGAAATTTGGCATGATGTAAGGGTAGGCATCAGAGATTTCAAAATCGATCGGCTACAAGTTGGCACCATCCTCTAGCCACCACTAGCAGCGAAATCCAAAATGGCCGCCAAGCGGATCGAAAAAAAGCTATTTTCGCCGATCGCACAACTGAAGCTCCAAACCTAACACCATACATGTGCTGTAATTGATGTGAATGATGGAGTGAAGCCCTTGGAACAAGTTGGGGGGAAGATTAATGGATAATGGGATCAGAATTTCCGTCGATGTGTGCGTCTGTGTGTCTGACTGTCAGTATGATCGTCCGTCCGTAGATAAATTAGTGTTGAATGTTTCTCGGGAATGCAATGGTCAAATGAACATGGTATGAGAGATTCCTGTCAACACATGAACAAGGGTACTCGATAGTATGCAGCAGTGGGGATACTTGGACATTTGATAATCCAATTAAAGTGACAGTCTATTCTCAACTTCCGGCATTTTCGATAGATTTATTTTCTAAGAAAATAAAACTATCAAATTTCTAGAGGAGTTCTGGTTCAATCTCAACACCATAGCGACACGTCTGCCAGCAAGGGCAGTGCTGGAATGAACTCGGGATGCATTAGTTCCCGTTGTTAATTATACAATGTTATCTTGCCAGTATAGAACATTGGCAAAATGGGACTAGAAGGGGTGAGTGTATGTTTGCAGTCATTCGAGGTACAGGAATATTTTTTGACTACAAGTAGTATTCTTCATTTTCGGCCAGTTAAGATGTGGTGTGTTCCAAGTCAGGATTAATGTTGCCGACACTTAATGCCCATCCCTCATGGTATGCTACTTTACCAGGGATATAGAGATATAGCCACCACTGGGAGCCAAAACATGACCTTTGATGTCGATGAGTGGTCGAAATGTTTTAGCGAATAACTTATCGAAATATGATCCGGTATGGCAATTTGATACCTTACGTTAGATTTATTAGATCAACTCAGGTATGGATTCATTGAGACATGAGTGCGCTACAAGATGAAGGATTTCCAAGTTGATTTGCTATGGAGTAGGAACTGACTAGTCACATGTGGCCTATGGCCAGAGAAAGACAAGGATACCATAGATGAACACACGGGTGAACGAAGGTATCAACTGTTGTACAGAGGCAAAATAGTTGGGGATATTGTATCATGCTATGCATGAATTAACACCGTCTTGTGCAGTAAATAACAGACTATTTTCCGAAATCTAAAACTGTATTCCTATACCCCGGACAATGTAGCAAGCCACATGGGATGAACATTTGTTAGCAAAATCAACTCAACTAGAAACATGACATGTGTTAACTGGCCGAAAATGGAAAAAAAAATACCAGAATAGGAGATGACTGGTCCTAACATGACAGTATACTACTCAATATTGTTACAACAGCCACCTTCACACTTACACAAAGGTGTGCACCTTAATCCAGCTTTCAAGCATTTGCAATTGCCCTTGCAGGCCTTGGCACAACTACAGTGGAGCATCAGTGCACATGCAGCACTTGCGTCTCCTAGGTGAGTCCAAAATGGGACCAGAATATTGAGACGTGGATTCCACTCCCATCCGTACTGTGATGGGTCTGGCACACATAAGTGTTTCTGCAGAGCACGATGCCAAATGAAAGATGACACAAGAATTACCCTTTTTACATGTTGATACAGAGCTGCTTTGGTGGGCGGGATGTTTTCCATAGACTTAAGGCCATGTGTGAACATATGCCGTCTCGCATCATTGACACGTGTACTGACACAACTGTTACTGTACATCTGTATGGTGAGTTTTTCGATATGCTGCATATGAGGGGAATCCTCTGAAAAGACTTGCGGATTCTCAGTCAATTCTATCATCATTTCAGTTGATGCGGGAAAATTCATCCATGCATTCCATCCTGTCTTCTTCCCAATGCCGAGCATGCTGGATGTTACATCACAACCTGTGAAGGCGTGGAAGAAAGTCAGGGCCTTACAGTAATCAGGTCCAAGTTGTGAAGCTATCTCATGAATTGGCATATCTTTATATGCCTTTCCAATTCCAAACCCAATCCACAGCTCACTGAGTCCAAGGTCACGGAATGTTGCGAAATGGTGCAAAGACAGAATGACGACATCAGAATCAACCGTGCGAAGAAAAGCTATTTTGTGACCTTGTGAGACTGCATGGTTGAGATGAAGCATCATGCGCGTGTCTGCTTCCTCGTGGTTCGATGGAGATATGTCACATAAGCTAACATCCTTATTGCATAGTACATATTCTCCTGATGTCGTTAACAACTGGTACTCGGATGTTGATGTTAATTTCAGCAGTTCAGCAGACAGGAACTTGAAAAATTCGTCTTTATTCTCACTAACTTTCAAGAATGCCTGCCAATTCTTCCCTTTAGGTAAAGGGACGTTCTCGGACACCCGTATCAACCTAACTGCTGTCTCACCGAGGCGTTTTGCTCGCGTCTGATTCTTCAAACTGCCTTCGGGGTAACAGTCATAGATCGCATCAACCCTTGTGGTGTTCGTGTTAATCAGAGATTCGATGTATGGCAATAATTGCAATCGAGCATATTCTCCAAACAGATCCGCTTTCTGTGGTTTGATTACATGGACTACAGCAGGCATATCCAAGATGACAACTGAAGCTTGTCTAGCTGCTGAATTCTTCCCTTGTGCAGGAATAGCTGGTAAACAATTGAGAATTTGAGATTTTGTCCCACTCCGTAGCTTACCTCTATCGGATAATGCTGGCGGATCACGTGCATTCTCGTGCATGAAAAACTCATCCATGTTTGAATCAGGCCGGGCTTGCAGTGAAACGAACATCTGGGTAACTATTGCGGCAGTTGCTTTACTTGACATGAGTTTGTCTCGGCCTTTGTCCAGGTTGGCTGGGGGTGGGTTAAGGAAGGTATATATATTTGCCTTGGGAATAACATCATTCAGGGGTACGGTGCATTCCACAAGCCTTTCCTTCAAGAAAGTGGAATATAAATGCTTGCCCCTTTCGGGTAATGACCGTAAACTCTTACTAACTTCGGGGTCCATATATTCACCAGTATCTAATGTCACCAGCTGACCACTAGTTTCATCATAAGGGTTGATAATGAGTCCCTGATTCACCAGATCGAGGAGAGATTTCAATTGATTCAGAAATTTTTTCTGCTCTGATACCGAACTTTCCGGGTGTTCCGTGTTATCTGATGATGTTGTGTGGAAACTTGCATATTCATACTCATCTATAACACGCAGAACTTCTGACCTTGAAAGCTCAATAACGACTTTCTCTTCAGCCTGGCCATAGAGACCTTTTGGACCACTGTCTTCTTTGAGTAGTTGGATACTATGTTCTTGGCTCTGATCTAAACCCATCATACTGAACTTCCTCTCACTACGCTGGACCACAAAATGGCCTTCCATGAATTTGTTGTGGATTGAAGGATGCCGCCTGGGTAGCTGAGACATGTCTCTCAGAAATACGGGGACCCACCGACAATAATTTGTATGTCCTAGGGCAAAAAAGTAACTGCACAACTCATCGATAGAACACAGTGTACCAGGCCAGTTACCGATTCGTTGGTTCCGAACGAATTGACAGCTTGTCAAGAGAAAGTTCCGAACGATTTCACCCCAATAGCGCGCAGTTGGAGATTGTGAAAGAATCCTCTGTTCCCACATTTCAAATGACTCATGGGGCCCAGTCTGCTGACAGTAAATCTCATAAGCATTCTTTCTGAGGATCTCAAGCCAAGCTAGAGTGAGAAGATATGCCTGTCGCGTCCTCTTGACATGTTTCCCACCAAGTAGGGATGATGCTACACCGGGTGTGAATATCTTTGCGAGGTGAAACATTCGCTCCCAACCAGAACCACCCATAAGCTTACCACCAGCTTCTTGGGTGCACATTTCAAGATGCAGGAATCCAATCATACACACCATTCGATCCTCACCTATCTCCTCTGGGAACAGCCATTGACATTTTTTCTGCCTGGCATACAACGGACAGTCACCTTCAATGACAGGTATCTGGCCGGGGTTTACGAAAGCAGTAGCTTCCCTGACCACATACATAGCATGCTTCTGCATACTGAGTGAGTCCGCTTTCTGCTCACTGAAAACAGGGAATACCCCAATAACTGCACGAGGTTTGACATTGTCTTGATCTTCATGTTTTGAAAAGAAGCCTGAAAAGGTCACAGGGACTTCATCAAGCTGCCAGCTGCCATCAACCTTCCCTTTATTGCTGATCTGTGACACATGAGACAACCAGTCATTCTCTCCCACGTTCAAATCTGCATATTCATTGGGCCGTACATTACATTCATCTGGAGATTCAAGCCTGATGTCCCCACCAAAGTCTTCAACGAAAGGAACAAATGCATAGTCGTCTGGGAGTTCAATTTGTGTGTCTTCTGGAACATCTAAACTCAGTGGTGGGGGATCAGTACCCACATTGTCCCTGCTCAGTTGACCAATGAGTGTGATGGACGTACCATGCATATCAGATCTACCAGATACATCAATGTTATCAGTGGTTCCTATCGAGAAAACATTACGTTTGCAGTTAGCTGGGACTACAACACCTTCGTTCTTGAACCGCAGTGAAACAGCTCTCGCGAAACTCCTGCGAACATCCATTACGCGATCATAAGAGACAGAGAGTCCCATTTGATGAAAATCTCTGATAAGATTTTTCATACGATCATGGGCATGCAACTTCAAACCCACATAAAGAGGCATTGGAGTTTCTCTGTCACGTCTCTGGTGAACATTTTGTGCATGTTCGGAGCGTTTCGCTGAATTGCTGATCAACATCTGTGAAATAGTACAAGCCACTCGAGTCTTGGCATTAACAGTCTCATCATCGCCTAAGTTCTGTATACTACATGTGCCCTCAAGTAGAACTCTAAGAAGAGTCAGGAGTGAGTTGGGTACAGGCTCGCTCAAGCAATAAGATGAAAATGATCCCGTGAAAGGAGCTTGAGATATGAGTATGTGTTTACGCAGAAGAAGACCCACATCAACTATCTTTTTTGCCTCTTCCTCAGACACTATACGAGTTAAAGATTCGGACAACAAGGAGCCAACTCGAAACCTACTTGAAATAAACACATCTCTACCCTGTGTGAAGGCGTCCCAGCCATCGCCCAATTTCTGCAACAAATGTTCTTTGAATCGAGTGGAATGTATTTCTTCACTAAGCCAATCAGAACCGACTTGCTTCAACCTCCGACTGTACAGATTCTTGAGATCGACAAGCTTCATCGCGGAATCGTTGTGTTCAACAAATGTTATGAGCTCTGCCATAACGAGAGGGTCATAGGGCAGGCCTGACGCGGAATGTTCGGCGTTCTTCGACTTTTTAGATTTAGCCGCTCGTGCTTCATTGGCAAGCTTACAATAACAGGTTTTGTGATAGTAAAGATCACTAGCAGCGGAATCAAATGCTGCATTGACCCGAGAAAAAACAACCCAGTTCTCGGCTTCCTTTGCCATAATTTTGAGTTTATTGTTATCAGACATTGATCTGCAAATAGGCTCACTGCTGTCACCTTCGCGTTTGTGACAATAAACACACTGGGGCAGTTTCCTGTCACAGCCAGATTCAAAACTTGTCCGTGTTCTTTTAGGACTCAGCGTGGAGCAGGATGCCACTGCCTCATTTCGCTCTCGCTTGTGTAGCACGCGCTGTACGATGTGAGTCCGAATACTGTCACGGCATGTCTTATGATATATTGCCTTATTCGTCAACAGTGACATCGACATACACTCATCACTCTCTCTCATCAAACAATCAATGGTCAAATTATATGGAAGCTCAACGCCATTATCTAGGAAGCGCGTTATGTCTTCCTCAATAGCTTTATAGGCGTCATGAAAACGAGATTCTCTATACGGACGCATCAATTTCTTGGAACTGTCTTGCTGGCAAAAGCAACAACGTTCCCAGTCAGTACTAGTCCGTACACGAAGAGGATTCTCACTCATTCTGTGAATGATTTTTGTGAACAATCGCGTTCTCGAATTAATTTCGACAGACAAATCAGAATTGCTTGCGGAATTACGCCAAACAAGAGATTGTATGGCAAAGAGACTGCTTCATAAAGAGCGTTGTTTCTCCGGGATCAGCGTCATTCAGGTTTGCCTGAATGACGCTGATCCCGGAGAAACAACGCTCTTTTCAAGTTCCAAGAAATTGATGCGTCCGTATAGAGAATCTCGTTTTATTCTACATCATCTCCCACGTCTGTTTCCAACACGTGCGTGGATCAGAGTTCACTTTCGCGCCCTTACAATCGGATGTATAGTCGGTAGACCGTCGAAAAGGAGGTTCCCTTCAGCCGCTGGCGGCCATTTTGGATTGTGCCGCTACTGGTCGCCACCGGTCGGTGTCAACTTGTAGCCGATCGTTTTTGAGAACCTCATAGCCTACACTAACAGTGTGCCAAATTTCAAGAAGGTATCACCAAGTGCACAATTCACCTGTATGTGACGAATTCCTCCCCCGCTACAGGAAGTTCTTGTGAAGAGAAGACAGGACTTATGGAGCCCATCCCTGAGTTGTTTTCTAAAAATATTTAAATTTTATAGTAAATTTCCTTTCTTATTATACCTACCACAATTGTTTACTAGAGGCTTGCACTACAGTGGGAGTCCCTAACTCGGATAATATACTCTCTATTTTTGTCTTTCCCAAGCAATTTGGGAAAGAAAAGTGGTGCAAAAGCACCAAGAAAAAATAAGCCAAAACTAGGTCGAGTGCAACCAGCGCAGACCCAGTACAGGACTCTCTTTTCCAAGTACAACTCCATGACTTTCGTTGCCGGTGTGCATATGCGTCGCTAATGACTCATTCTTTTGAATCCACCAACGTTAGAGTTATGTGATCAGAGGGGAGGAAGGATTCTTACCCATATAAGAAGACGGGAGGGCCTCCATGTAAACAATTGTGGTAGGTATAATAAGAAAGGAAATTTACGATAAAATTTAAATTTCTTATCAACCTACCCACAATTTTTTACTACAGGCTGAATAGACAATAGGCTGGAGGGAATCGCATAACCAACCCTACATATAACCCAAGTGCACTGGAAACGTGAACAGACGGAAGAGGTCCATCCAGCTTATCAACCATAGCATCACAAACATTAGTAAAAGACAATGAAAGATGAGGCGTATAGTGGTTCTGTGCGATGCACAGACAGAAAGGGCAGTAACAGCACGGAGCTGGAACTGACCCTGTAAAAAGCTGAATGGCTGGGACAGACAACAGCCTGAGCTGAAGAAAGAGGGCCCGTAGGATAAAGGTCCTCTGTCGGCTCTTGCAACTGTCGCAGATAAATGGAGAAGGTAGCATTTCTCCAGTAGGCTGCCAGTATAACATCCGACAACATGACAGAGTTAGTAAAAGCCCCGAGAGGAAGACAATGCATGCACCTCGTGGCAGAAAAACAATTGGTAATACAATCACCAGTAGCTAGACGAGCGGAAGCTGCACGAATAGCAAGACAAATCCATCGAGAAATGGATGCAGGAGAGATCTGGCATGTGAGAAAATACATATCCATCCAGGATAAAGGCGCGAACGCCCCCCACCCCCAAGCAGAGCAGTGCCCAAGAAAGTGTCCATCTTGGAGTAAACTGCAAAGTCCAAGGCCTTTTCAAGGAAAAGAGCTGAACAAGCTTGGAGAGGCAAGGAGGAGTGTCGAAACAATGCGGTACCACATATGAAAAAGGTCTCCGAAGCATGGACTTGTACCATTGCTGGAGACCCCCCAGAAACAAACATATACCAGAAACTCCACAAGCGGTGTGATCGAAGGAGTGACACAAGCAACAGAGTGATGGCACACCATCGACAGAAGAACCTTCTACTTAGCCACAGAGGCTAAACCAGTGGAGTGAGTGCCTCCTTGAAGAAGAAAAGCAACTCCACTGCTTGTCTCGAAAAACCACTACGGAGGAGACAGGACCCAATAAAAGACATGTGCGAAGGCACAATGAAGTCGGGTCAACTTGAAACCTCCTCGGGCGACTTTGGCAAAGAAAGTCGCGACGTGGAGGGAGACATGCCAGAACTGCCACTAACAGAGATTGATCCACACCCACTGAGCTGACAGGGGTGTGACCGAAAGGATTCGACGACTGCAGGTTCATATCTGGGCGAGAACCTGAGGCAGAATCAGAACCGGCAGGAAGGCGTAGCCGACAAGGCCGTCCCAAAGGAGGGCCAGAGTGTCCACAGCGAAAGCCAGAACATCTGGACACGGGGACACGAATGGTTCCAACGAGCCGCAAAGAGATCGATGGAACACTGCCATGTGGAGCACCACTCGGTGGAAAAGAACCTGCCCCGTCGGGACAGGGAGTCGGCTAGGACGTTCAGACGACCGGAAATGTGACGAACAACCACCCCAGCGTGAACATCCTGAGCAAGCAGTAGAAGATCCCGAGCCAATTCGTACATCGGAACCGAGTGCATGCCGCCATGGTTCCGAATGTAAGCAACCACTGTCGAATTGCCGGACAGCAGAAGGACTTGGCGATTTGACAGGTGAGGGATCCATTGCCTGAAACTCAGAAGAAGAGCAAGAAGCTCCTTCTGGTTGATGTGTAGAGAAGCCTGATCCTGGTCCCACATCCCGTAAAGGGAAAGACCTAGAGGATCCAACGTCGCACCCCATCCAAGATCGCTGACATCTGCTGTCAGAATGCGATCAGACGTGGGTAAGTCCAATGGTACACCCTGCATGATCCACTGAACATTCGTCCAGTGGAGAAGGTGAGAATAAGAGATTCTGGTAACTGAAGCACCAGATCCAGAGAATCGACATTTGGCCTCCAACGACTGAGCAGAAAGTGTTGGAGAGGTCTGACATGCAGCCGACCTAGAGGAATGAGATCCGTCACCGAACCGCAGAGACCGAGCAGCCAGAGAATACCCCGTGCTGTCGCGGATGTGGACTGGGAACAGAGTCAGAGCAAAAGCTGAGAGAATCACAGCCCTGACCTGGGGAACCGCCACCGTATTGAACTGAGTGCACTGAGTGCACTGAGTGCAGAAGGCCATCCCCAGATGACAAAACGACTGAGAAGGGACCAGATCCGACTTCTCCTCGTTGACTCTGAATCCTAGCGACGTGAGCAAGCTCAACAGAGTGTCGACATGCAACTCCAGTAAGGCAGCATTGGAATGCCTCTGGAGGATATCATCTAGATATGCCGAAGTAGTCACCCTGGACTGTGTGCGATGGAAGGCTATCACATGCGACATCAGTCGGGTGAAGGCCCAAGGAGCCAGGTTGAGGCCGAAAGGCATAGCCTTCAACTGGTAAACTCGCCCCAGAAAAGCGAACCTGAGATACTTCCGTGACACCCGATGAATCGGAATGTGAAAGTAAGCGTCTCGTAGGTCGATGCTGGAAGCAAAATCTCCCTGGTGAATCGAACGGCGGACCGACCTGAAAGTCTCCATGCTGAACTTGGGAGCAATGATAGACTGGTTCAGGATACTCAGATCGATAACCGGTCGGAGTCGGCCGCCCTTCTTCGGCACCAAGAACAGGTGGGAATAAAACCCCACTGACTGAATGTTCTTGACGACCTCGCTCGCCCCCTTGGCCAGGAGATTGTCTATCTCCATGGACAAAACTCCCGACATAAAACGTCTGAAGGAACTGTGGTTGGAAGAGGCACTCTGGACAGAGTGGGGTGCCTTCGGAAGGATATTTGCAGCCCGGACCGAACAACATCTAACACCCAAGGATCGGATGTGATGGTGGCCCAACGGTCTGTGAAATCTGCTATCCTTCCTCCAACCTGGACGAATCGAGGTGAGGACCTTCAGTTCAAGCCCCGAGGAGATCCGCGAGAGGAGAAACCACCTCCTCTACCGAATGAAGAATCCTGAGACTTCCCTCTAGCCTGCTGGCGCTTACCCTTACCCCGTGAGTAAGAAGTAGAAGCGGTGGCAGAAGGATCAGCCCTTTGCTTCGCAGAGGAAGCAGAAGGGTACCTGTTAGGCTTTGAACGGTCCCTGCCTCCCCTAGAAGGCTGATCAAGCTGACAAAGCAGCAGCTGATCTTTGGAATGACGTAGGATGTCATCCCGGACCGTCGACACGGAACCCATGGAACAGTAACGGACCAACCTGCCAAAGAAGCAGATCGAAGAGCAGCGCGCTGCCCCCAGGAAGGGATCGGACTGTGTCCAGCACAGAGTCCCTTCAAACTAGTTCCAAAATAGCCGTGTCACAGACATGTGTGTGAGTAAGATGCATGAGCGCCTTGGACAGCACACGCAAAGAAGCCTGTACATCATCAAACCTATCTGGAGGCAGATACGACGTGATCGGAGAGAGAAAGCAGACCCAGCATTTCTCTCGATAAGCCCAACATGGACTCCAGAGTCGTCATAGGAATGATGGCCGACTTGGGCTTGGAAAGCCCGAGGGAATTGGAGTCCCGATCCAAAACCGTCAAAGTCTGGCAGACTGACGGATTGGCGAAATGGTAGTAACGATAACGCACCAGAGGCAAAAAGGTGTCAATCCTCGTGAAGAACGGAGCCTTCATAGCCTTGGAACTCAGCTTAGAGTCCAATGCTGAAAATGCTTCAACCACCTGTACTGAATGGCATGGTCGAAGATGGCCAGAAGCAGGTTGCTCCACAGGCTGTAGGTGCGTGACCGACGATCGCGGCCTGGCTGACACTGTCGGCTGGTTTGATGGTGTGAGATCCGGAAGGAACCCAAACACAAAGTCAAGAGCTGCCCCCAAGTCAGAAGACTGCTGGCTCTCGACATCAAGGATGTCTGACTCCTCCCCTGAGACGGAAGACAAATAGCCCATCGTGGGCAAACCAGGTGTAGGCACCAGGGGGATCAGAAAGCAGCCTGTTTCCAATCCCGGGAGGCGGCACCATAGGGGGCACCTGGAAACCACTCACTGCCTCGCTGGAAGCAACAGGAAGACTCTTGGACAGAACCTGAGTGAGTAAGGAGAGGGCCTCCCTAAG
This sequence comes from Pictodentalium vernedei, assembly GCA_031216915.1. Taxonomy (NCBI): domain Eukaryota; kingdom Metazoa; phylum Mollusca; class Scaphopoda; order Dentaliida; family Dentaliidae; genus Pictodentalium; species Pictodentalium vernedei. The sequence goes on along the minus strand of CM062288.1, from coordinate 169,895,608 downwards.
CTCACTGCCCGTACCAGCCGGTTTGACATGGGAACGAACCAGCAAAGTGGCTTCACACCTGACCCTCTTAACCAGCGAAGGGTCACGATCCTCCAATACACCCGAAGCGGGGCGATGGGCGGCAGCCGAAACATCTGAGGGCAGACGTGTATAGGGGTATGACACACCCTGAGGATCAACATAGCGGGAACTCGTGAGAGTTGCCTTGGACCTCTGCGGGGCAGAAGGTCCAAGCTGCACAAAAGGCATTGGTCCCGCAAACCTGCCCGTGTGACTAGAATGAGTGGACGGAAAACGCCAATGACAAAACTGTGGTACTCGACGGTGCAGCGACCACAGTAGAGGGTCTGGCCGGCAGCCACTTCCAACTTCGCCGAGTTGAAGTCAGGGAAGGCTGAGGCCGATACCCTCACGTCTACACTCCTAGACACCGCTGCAGACCACTGCAGGTATAAAACTACTGTGCTCAACGGCTGAGAGGACACAGTAGGGGGTTCAGTTGGCAGCCACTTCCGACTTCGCCGAGTTGAAATCAGGGAAGGCTGAGGCCGATACCCCACAACCACACTACAGACAACCCTGCAGACCCTTGCAGGGATAAGCCGAGGCCGGCTAAAAATGGTGCCCGATGCCGTTGCAGACGGAACAGCAGTAGCAGCAGATACGAGAGCTGTTGGAACTGGCGGAAAAGGGGAGAGAGCCACCTAGCTCGGCCTCCAAAGGAGGAGTCACAACCCTATTGACAGCCTCAGATGTCGACTGGAGAGGATGCATAGTCCCAGAACCAGGCATCTCTTCACCAGAAATCCAACAGCTCCTGCAGTATCCACCACGGTAAAAAAAAACTGCACATGGCCCCACGGAAGGGGAATAACTCTCACCAGACGTGGTCGAGTTGGGAGGCCCTGAAACGACAGCGTTCCCCACCCCCCACTGGTGCGGGAGGAGCTGCACATCCCCCATGGAGGGGGAGTAATTCTCAAGAGACGTGGTCGAGTCGGGAGGCCCCGAAATGACAGCGTTCCCCACCCTCATGGGTGTGGGAGGAGCAGGACATCCCCGTGGAGGGGGTATAACTCACACCAGACGTAGTCGAGTCAGGAGCCCCCCAAAATGACAGCATCCCCCCCCTCCCCCCCAACAGCGTTCCACACCAACCGCGGGTGCGGAAGAAACAGCCACGAGAACGCACCAAGGTGAGGGCAAAAGGAATTGCCCTAAAGGAACCGAACCGGAAAAACAGAGGTGAGAGCAGTAGAAGAAAAAGGTGAACTCAACAGATACAGAAAGTAGAACACCCTCAACTACGGGAGAAGGTGGCAGAAAAAAAAACGGTAGGTACACGACAGAACCCAGACAGCTGACAGGGACCAAAAAACCCAGAAATTCAGCCCTCAACAGAGTGAAGAAATCCTGTCCAGACAGTCCCTGACTGACACCTAACTCCAATAACAATTAAATTTATCAACTGAAAAATTTCATTGTCGAACTGCGTTGACACGATGTCGAAAAAACATTCGCGAAAACGGAATAGTAAATAATATACAATGAGAATGTGGTTGAAAATATTAACGAGAATATATAAAACACAGTCCTGCTATTATACGATCTTCAGATCCATAATTCCAGTCACAGGAAAACCATTATCAACGAGTTGAATTATCACTGTTTCATAATGCATATGGCAGAGACACATCTTTCACGTGTCTCGGATAGAAAAAGAATGAGTCATTAGCGACGCATATTCACACTGGCAACGGAAATCGTGGAGTTGCACTTGGAAGAGAGCGTCCCGTACTGGGTCTGTGCCGGTTGCACTCGACCCAGTTTTGGCTTATTTTTTCTTGGTGCTTTTGCACCACTTTTCTTTCCCAAATAGCTTGGGAAAGACAAAAATAGAGAGTATATTATCCGAGTTAGGGACTTCCCCTGTAGCGCAAGCCTGTAGTAAACAATTGTGGGTAGGTTGATAAGAAAAGCTATATGACACGCTTTATATTATAAATTACTGTGATGAATTGACAGTAACATGGTCTGAGGTTTAATTGTGGCTCGGAGTTTATGTTCAACCAAGACGCAAAGCGTCAAGGTTGAACATACACTCCAAGTCGGTAACCTCAGAACATGTTACCTTCAACTCATCACAATAACGTATTTGGTCCAATAAGGCATTACCCATAACCCAAAACCTACATCGTGTAACACAAGATGCTTATTTACTAAACTTGTGATCATTAAAAGTTGCCTTGTTCAAGGCAACTTTTAATGATCACAAGTTTAGTAAATAAACCTCTTGTGTACCCCACAACGGCACTAGATAAATAATCAATAAACCAGATAAACTCATTCCATCTTAGTTCAAATCGTAAATTGGTTTGTAATTTAAACAACACTTCACCCAGGACACCGTCTGCTGCACCTGTGAAAAATCAAGAAAAATGAAGAGGCTTAATTGCTACTCACTTCTTTTTTGAAGCAATTATGAAACGAGTGACATTATTTCAAATATTTCGTGTGGTGACGTCAGACGGTAACATTTGCTACTGGAGTCGTAAACATAAAAGAAACTACGCCAGGTCTCATCCAATCAAAGGGCGAGGATTTTACTTTTAATGGAACATAATTTCCTGTTTAACTCTCTGCAGCCTGATGTTGGAAAACCAATATTTTCAGAATAAAAAAAATTCCATAATGCAGGTGGTAATTTAATTAACTTAGCAAGTTCTGTCAAACAAGATATAATTGTGCAAGAGGCTGGCTATTTATCATTTTTATATTGACAGCGCTAATAGTGGAATACAAGATAAAATAGAACTTTTATTGTTCAACTAGCCACAAAAAAGAAAGCCAGAACAAAAAAAATCTAGTGATTTATTGACCTGTTGCTTATTTATGAAACGTAACAGATGAATTCTATTCTTTGTTCTTAAAACATAGTCACTATTGGCATTGCAAAGCATGGATGGCAGATTTCAATAACAGTCTATAAAGAATTCTTTAACAATCAATAATGCAGCCTTGCACAAAATATATACTAGCATTGTTATGTGACTTCCTGATGGAGAATGATAAGATATAAATACTGCAAATTTTCACTGACCTGTCAGATACCACCAACCATAACCAGCTATTAACAATTAGTTTTTCAGACAAAAAATATCAACAAATCTTTTCATTTTAACTGTTTGTTTGAGTGTTTGAGCAAGCCTGGAAATAAGCAGACAGTCATCTGCAGAATGAGACCCCCAGAGGGTGAATTTGGTGATGCAGAAAAGGGTAGCAATACCAAATTTACCCTCTGTGAACCTTTACTGAATCAAGGTATCTGGCCAAAACAGAAGAGGTACCAAGAGGATAAATTGGGGGAGCCCACAATATGGGGAAGCATCAGCAAATTTACCCTCTGGGAACCTCATTCTGCAAATGACAGATTGCTTATTTCCAGACTTGGTTGTGAGCATTCTTAAAATCATGATAAAAACATGGTCCAGTGGTACCCTCTTAATTAGATATCTCTTAATTGAATAACCTTGTCAATTGAATAAAACATTCAAACACAAAACCATTTACCATACCTTCAATACAAATTTGGCCTATTAATTGCATGGGTTATAGAGTAAACTCCTGTTTATTGAATAAAACATTTAGTAGTTTTTCAAGAAATTACCCTGACATCACCAAATTCCCCTTGTTTATAGACCAATTTGGCCTTAGTACATCCACTACAAGCCTGTAATCTATTGTATCCATGAAGGTTCACATGATATGCTTTGGTTTAATTCTTTACAAAAATATTTTTTTATTAAACTGCTCAAATTGTAAATTGTGTGGGCATATGCAATGGTTTGTCAGGTAAAGGTTTAATATGAGGAAGGTGTGGGAGATGCTGCTGACCATTAAAAATCTTCAAAAAATTTTGTGAAGACAAGCATTGTTAGCTTTGGTTTAAAATTTTATTGTTAACCCAAATACTCTCCTCAGACTTGCTCACCCACCATTTGAAAAAGCAATCTACACTACAGGCAATTAAGACTGCACATTCATCGGATATGCTTTCAATTTCCAATTTTTCCTTTCACTTTAAGCCTTTACCTACAGAATTGGCCACATAGGCTCATGTAATATACAAACTGAGCAGGAGAAGAAAAAAATTCAAATAATTTCAATAAAACAGATCATGTGACTCCTCATTGGAATGAGCTGATCGAGTTCATTCCAATGAGAGGTCACATGATATGGTTTTGTTGAAATTTATTGAAACACGCCGGGACACTGGGTGATAATGAAAAACTTTGTTCATTGTCGGCCTGCCGGCCCGGCAACTAACTGAAAGCCAGATCTAATACTCTGATTATGTCCCTTGAACTTCTGCCTGAGCATATTTGTTTTGAATAAATATTTACTCTATTTTATCGACGCTGTAGTCATGTCATAGTTGGAAATTATGCTATATATTTGGATTATTATCTCTAGAGTAAGTATGCATTGATAATACATTTTTCCTATCGATCTCTTATAACTTGTCACTCGTCTTCAATGCTGGGTTTTTTTCTTCCCAATTTTCAAGGCCCATGTCAGCTGACAAGTCACATGACCTATGTTAGTAAACATATGATACATGATTCAAAACTGTTAAAATGTACCAATCTAGCGATTCTTGCACCAATCTGTCTGCTAATCTGCTTCATTCTTTCACTGAATCCTGATTGGGTCAACAGTCCAAATATGTGGTAATAATACTAATAACATTATTTTTAATCGGGCTTCACAGTTTATTAATGACCCTCTGGAATGATTAACAGTCTTCGACCCTCTAATAGACCCTTGAGCTATTTATCATTCCAGCCGTACTGTTAATAAACTGTAACGCCCTGAAAAATCATGTTATTGTTATACTGTCTTTCCTTGAGCTTGATACAAGGAATTATCAACCCTTGAAAAGTAATATTACCCAAGGCCGTAGTCTGAGGTGAATATTACTTTCAAGGGTTGATAATACCCTGTATCAACCACAAGGAAAGTTAATTATTGTTTTATTATCATGACAGAACAAATTGTTTGCAAATTCCTTGTTTTATTACATAGTTTTTGAAGAAAAACAGCATGTTAATGTGCAACAAAATAAATTTAATTTCAACATATATATATTAGAAGCAATGTGCATTAACTTATTTGTTCATGTTTGTAGTTAATTGTTATATTTGAACAGTTCCAATACTGAACAGGGAAATTAGAGGAAGGAGCAAGTTGGAAATACCATTTCTATTATTATCGCAAACAGGTATTTGGAATCATTAAATCAACTTACCTGCATTATTTTTAGCCTACAATGACAGAGCTGTGAAATATCAACTCAGTTTCGATAAAAAATAGAATAGATCAGCAATACTTGAATATATCAACACTTTTGATGAGTGTTTTAGCCAATTAAATTACCAGATTTTTCTGTCATATAATAAAAGGGAATAAATGCCGATGTGGGATGTACTGAGGCACAATAAGTCTAAAATCAAGAGAAATTTGGTGCTTGTTGGGGTAATTCCTTTAATATTACTAGATTTATTATTCAATTAACAGGAGTTTGTTTTTTAACCTACATGCAATTCATGTGCTCTGAGGGTGTGGTGAATGGTTTTGTTTTGGGAAGTTTTTCAGTAGCAATGAATTAGAATAAATTTCAATTTCTTGAGCAACGTACAACAAGTATAAATTTTTGTGCCGATACTTGGAAAAATGAGGAGAAGAAGGAGGTAGCAGAATATGATGAGGAGAGACAGTTTACTCACTTCATAAGAAAGGACTGAGGAGTGTGCTCACTCCCCTACTTCTGTAGCTAGTGATTTATCAGTTAATAAAACTGAGCAGTCACATCCAACTTGTAACAGTATTACAGTACGGCAGCCGTGGATTGATCACTTTCCATGTGTGGGCACTATTTCCATGGAAGCAATAATAATAGATTCCAAACACTAATTATAGGAATAATCATCAAAAATTTAATTAATAAAGCACCGGGTATCACCCGGTGCTTCATTAATTAAATTTTGCTGATGCTTTTTATTACCTGGAAAACGCATGTGTGGACATCACTGCCCATGTATGGAATATGGCCAGTCCAAGGCGACTGTAGTGTAGCTCCTACCACTCTGGAAGTTAAATTAAATTTTCTTCAGTGACTTCATTTTTTCCAGGCAAAACTTAAAATTCAACCAATGAAATCGTGTCAGACAATGCTCATTCAGCTCTGTAAAACAAAAATAAAGATATTGAATTCAACCAATCATATCTTTTTTGGAAGGTCTAACACTCAAAGAAGATAAAATTGATTAAATTCAGAATTGCATCATGGGAATACTTTGTCACTAACAACTCTGATATTTTGACATTTTAATATCCTATCATTACAAAAATATTAAAGATAAAATGTCAAAGTAGTTACATCGTCAGTTTTTGAGAAGATTAGCCTTGTGCTTTTCCTATATTGACAGTGTTAAAGTTAGAGGATTAAATATAATCCCAGCAACTTGTAATGTTTCACTGCAAGGATTTATCAAACACCCTTTTAGAATGAATGAATTTGGGGACATCGCCATCAAATCAGTTGCTGTTTGACCTCATTAAAGAAACACCTTTTTTTCATCACAGACTGTTTGTAATGCTATTTTTGGCTTCTTGGGGCTGCAGTAGAGCCTCAGAATATGTATAACCCAACAAGGTCTAATTCGAACTTTGATTATTTTTGCTGCAACAGAACACATGCTCCAACATTCAGACTCTGTGTAAACTCGAAGTTACATTATAAGTACCCTAGTAGTTGTTTCTATGCAAGTCTTGGCTGCCTATATAGGCAGCCGAGGCTTGCCTAAAAACAATCCCAAAGCCAAGCCAAAGGATGTTGACTATCGTCGTTTTGTAGCAAAAATGTATAAAATTTTCAACCCTCTCCTCTCGGGGTTAAATTATTTTGTTTTATGAAATTGGACAAAATAGCAGAAAAACAATACTATACTATGAGTTATTCCCTCTAATTTGGGAACAGTTCTATAATTTGGGGACACCGGTTACCGGTGCGAGTTTGGTGCAATTTGAGGGTCTGTATCAAACATGAAGGGAACGTTGTGGCTCAGTAGGTAGAGGTGCAGGCTGCAAGCTGAGAGGTCATCGGTTCGAATCCCACCTGCGGCAACCGCATTGTGTCCTTGGACAAGACACTTCATCTCCATTGCCCGTGTGGGGGCACTGTGGCATTGTGTACTAAGGCATACTGCATGTCGATGGTGCACTTGTCTTCAACCAATGCTAACCCTGCTTGTGTGGAGTTAGTATTTTGGGGAGCTGACAGTTGCTCGTCGTTGCTCGGTGGTTCTCTCCAGGTACTTCGGCTTCCTCCACCCATAAAATTGTCACGGTCATGATTAGCCATTGTGCATAAATATGTGACCTTAAACACCAATAAATAAATAAATAAATATATCAAACATGAAATATCTGAACCAGCAATTTAAGAGATTACTGTATTGTCTTCCTTGTACACACAATGTTAAAGTTTTGTATACAATTTGACTGATTGATTTAATTGATTTATTGATGTTTAAGGTCACATATTTATGCACAATGGCTAATCATGACCATGACAGTTTTACGGGTGGAGGAAGCCGGAGTACCTGAAGAGAACCACCGAGCAACGACAAGCAGCTGCCAGCTCCCCAACATCGTAACTCCGCATTGCAGCACAGGCAGGGTTAGATTTGTTGAAGACATGCGTACCATCGACGTGCAGTACGCCTTAGTACACGGCATCATCGTGCCCCCACATGGGCAATGGGGGTGAAGTGTCTTGCCCAAGGATACAATGCGGTTGCCGCAGGTGGGATTCAAACCGAGGACCTCTCGGCTTGCAGCCTGCACCTCTACCTACTGAGAAACCGCGCCCCCACATACAATTTGACATTTGGCTTGATATTAACCTTGAAGCCCATAATGCCAATGATATATCTTTCAAACACTCTAGTCTTGCGATCACAAAAGTAGTATTTTTCTTGACCAAATTGTGATCAGCTTGTGGCATACCAATCTGTCAAGATTTTAAATGTATAATACTACAAAATCAAGACAAAGGGAAAACATAGAATTCAACCATTCATAACTTCTTTGTCAGAGCTCAACAAGCCGGGAAATAAGCAGACTGTCATCAGCAGAATGAGGTCCCCAGAGGGTGAATTTGATGATGCTACCCTGCATAGCATGGTAGCATTACTAAATTAACCCTCTGTGAACCTCAATCTGAATCAAGGTCTCAGGCCTAAACAGAAAGCGGTCCTCAGAGGATTCATTGGAGGATTCAAGCCCACTGTATTGGAAAGCATCAGCAAATTCACCTTCTGGGGACCTCATTCTGCAAATGACAGATTGCTTACTTCCAGGCTTGGAGCTCATTGAGCTCTGTCAAAGAGTTGCATCACAGGAAAACTTTGTCACTAAAAGCTCAGAGACTGCAGACGGTAAAAACATGCGGTACCGGATACTTTTTGATTTATAGATGCTATTGGTACAGGAATCAACTAATCACTTTTGAATGTTCCACAATGGATGTCCATAATTTGTAGTGATTATTTTCCTTATCCGTCCAGACAAAAATGTCACTGGCAGTCAATACTTTCACAATCCATTACAAAGTTATAATTGAACAACAAGACTTATGAAAATATAACTGTCAGTGCTATCTCATAAAACAAAATAACACAAAAGTGATTCCACTATTACACAGCCATTCAAGGAGTGCTCATAGCATTCAAATATTTAGTTATTTATTGGGGTTTAATGGCACTTTTGACAGACAGGGTCACATTGTGTCAGACAGTTTTGTGGGTGGAGGAAGGCGAAGTACCTGGGGAGACCCACTGAGCAGCAGCAAGCAACCCTCAGACTCCCCAATGTACTAACTCAGCATAAGAAGGATTAGTATTGTTTGAAGGTAAGTGCACCATTGACGTGCAGTATGCCTTAGTACACAACCTCACCGTGCCCTCACATTAGCAACCAGGATTATTAACTTATATTATATCTCACATGACTTCCTTGCATTCTGATTGGCTGAAAGATGATACTCTATTTCGTGTAGTTTGCATCCATTGAACAGACCAGGCACTACACCCAGGCACTACACGTTTTCTATTTTTAGCACACTACTATATCATTTTTCTTTTCATACTGGGTGAATAAAACTGATCAGGTTAAATTTAAAAATCGCTTCACACAGGCACAACATCCACAAAACGACCCGGAAAGAAATCTTTGTGGAAAAATGTATCGATTTTCCATTGTTGAAGTCACATTTTCCGAGGCGTTCATTTTATTCCTTGAGAAGATGATCCATATCTTGTTTCGAAGAGAATGATCCATACCTGGGTCCAACGTTCATGAGAACGCGTCCGGATATGAAAAATCGTTTGTTTCGCTGCTCATATTATTTCGCTATGTTTTGGGCAGTAAACGAATAAATAATGGAATTCAATTGAATCTTCGGAGTTTGTATCCCGTGCTGACCCATTCGGTAATGTATATGTGTGACAAATGTGTGGAAATTACCAAACTGCGTTGTCAAATTTCGAAAATTTTAGTTTTCATTCGCGAGTTGCACAATTCTAGAATACACAGTTCCGTTTGGGGGAAATGTTTTGTTTACCCTTGATGACCGATTCAAAATCTGTCTTCTGCTCATATCAATAATCCAAGTTAGCCGTGTTTTGGAAGAAGAAAATGTTTTTTAAAAACTACATGGTATTTTTTTCTATATAACGCTGGTTGGTAGGGCTGCTACCTTGGTAATAGATTAACAAATCGGACAGATGTTTTTCTTGATGGGTGTTCGATATAATATAAGGATTAGTGCATGTCTTGTCATTGACTACACCCATAAAGAGGCCAAGTGAGGTGGTGTAGTTCCCTCCGCTTCGCTGCGGGAACTACACCACCTCACTGGGCACTATATGGGCGTAGTCAACTCCAAGCCATGCACTATTCCTTAAATATAGAGTGCTAAATTATATTTTGGCCATCAGAATTTGTTCCCAGGTCTTTGCTTTGTTACAATTAATGGGAGAGTGCCAAATAGACACTCTCCCATAAATGTGACAAGGCAAATCCTAACAGACTAAATAATTTCACTTTAAAGATAAAGTGAAGCACATCCACTGAATATGAGGCATTTAAGTTGTGGTACCTGTACTTCAGAGTAAAGCCCAAACATGGGCTCCAGCACTCTACCGGTTAAGTACCTTGCCCAAGAACACAAAGTTATTACCGCAGATTAGGATGAAACCATGGATCTTTCAGTTTGAAGGTCAATGCTCTAAGCCATGAGCCACTAGCATTCAAATAAGGAACATTTGGTGCTGTTCTGACTCCCAATTCCTAGAAGAAGAGATCTATTATGTGTGTACCAATTTAGCACTAAAATATTTTCTTAACTGGTCATGTTAATAACAGGTCAATAACCAGTTAAATATTTAACTCTTTCAATCAAAATGAAGTTATTTATTTGATGCTGTTTAAGGTCACAAATTTCTGCACAGTAGCTAATCATTACTGCAACATGGAGACGAAGTAAAGTTTTGTCAATCGTTTATACCCATGTTGCCCATTTCAGAGGACTTCCACCCCAAGCATTGTTGATTGTGTCCTATTTTACAAGTAAAACAGAGCTTGCTAATCACAGTAAAGAAGCACTGCTTCAATTACTAATTACTGGGGCTCCCACGGGGGGTCATGGTCCAGTTAACAGGTCAAATGCATTCTAAAGATATGGTGAATGTTATAAGTTTGACAAATAATATGCAATTTGCAAGGTTAGCCAGAATGGAATTAAGTGAGAACTACTTTACCCACTTTTGCTCTGGTCACAAGTGGGCCATTACAAAAATTGCTCTTGCATGTTATGTCTCTGCAAAAAAAATGAACAGTAAGGTCTCATGTGGGCCTATTATTATCCCTGGTGGGTGAAGGTGTGAGATGGGGAAACCGCACTAGAGGTCAAGATATTTGGGCCAGACACGAGGCCTGCCAAGTGTCTGGATCAAATATATTGTCCTGGGGGTTAGATTTTCCCATCTCACCCCCATCAGGGATAATTTTTCTACCCCCACAAAACAGCCTTGACGTCATCAAAAGTAATCCAGGGGCAGCTATATCAAACAATTTTGTTGTCCATTTCTGAGAAAAAACTGATTTACTTATTGGAAAGAATGAACAAAAGTTCTGTATATACCATATATACCACAAAATTAAATCCCAATGCCAGCAAGACAGAGGTTAAAGAGTTGTAGCGAAATGAACATTGACACATTCATAAAGGTGTTCACCCGAAAATTCATATAAAAGAGTTAAGTGTCCTTTTGTTTTGCAGTCTGTATTTCTATTTTCTTTGCCAAAAGTTTATCTGCTAATATTTCCAAAGTGTGACACTATGTTGTTTGTTTACAGAAGAACATGCGATGATTAAATAGTCTGTGTGCTCATTAAACATGCTAATAAGCCAGACACGTGGGTCATGTGAGGCAGATATCTATCTCACATGGCCTTCTCACATGAGACACGTATATCTTGCATAGGAAGTGGGGAAAAAAAGATTGACTGATGCAGAGGATCATAGCAAAAGTCTACTGCAGTCTTATCTGTTAGAGTAGATCAAAATTTGTTCGCATGTCTTTATCTTGTTACAATTTATGGGTGAGTGCCTAATGGCAATCTCCACAAGACAAATTCTTTACAGACAAAATAATTTCACTTTTGGAGATACAATGGAGCCCACTTAACTGGATATCTCTTAACTGAATAACCCTGTTAACTGAATATTATTTCCCAACACAAAACCATTTACCAGACCTCCAGTACAAATTTGACCTGTTAATTGAATATACGTTATAGAGTAAACTCCTGTTAATTGAATAAAAAATCTTGTAACCACTCAATAAATTAGCCTGACACTCACCAGTTTTCCTCTGTTTATAGACCTATTTGGCCTCAGTACATCCAATACAGGCATTTAATCTATTATATCTTGTTTGACAGAGCTCATAGAGCTTTGTCACACAAGATATAAAACAATAAATGCTAAGTTTCTCTCTAGAATACAGGAAAATGACACAATCTCTGTTAACTGAATATTCCTGCTAATTGAATAATTTTCATTGGCAAAGCGGCTATTCAATTAACAGGGTTCCTGGGAATTCAAATGCTTTTCTCAAAAGTTGAATACTTGACAGTTGGGGGTACCTTTCGAAATTCACAGGAGGCACACACCGAACCAAAATCTCCAGCCACGTCCTTGGGCATCTGCAACCGTTAATGATCATGGGAGTAGAAGGGTTAAATTCTGTATGTCCTTTTATAACAGAGAGGCATTATGTGTGATGACACTGTCCTAAGATAACCTGGAGGCCCAGGGTATTACCCTGTTCACCAGAATATGTTTGGACTGCACACGGTGTATCATGGTTTTCAGTCACAATACTGAGATTAGAGATTACAAAGGTGATTGGAAAATTTCAGTCGGATCGCAACTGTGTCGCGATCTAGTCTTAATTCTCTGTCCGATTTCCTCACAACAACATTATAGAAGCTCACCCATGGAATATGAAGCATTTAAGTTGCAGTACCTGCACTTCAAAATGGAGTTCAAATATGGGCTTCCAGCACTCAAACACGGGAGCTTGGTGGCTGTAAGGTTGACGGTTCGATCCTGACTTGCAGTAAAAGAAGCTATTAATTGAAAATAGAATATGTTTTCATTTTTGGAATTCTCAAAAAAAATCTTTCCACAATCCATTCCAATGATGGGTCACAAGCTGTGGGCAATGATGGGCAATGCACAGGGTTAGTCACACTTTCTGGTTATAAAAGTTGGTAACTGCCATATCACCGCTTGAAAATGTACACTCACTAAGACTGTAAAAATGCACAGGGTTTGTTAGTTACATAAGACACAGGATTCAAGGAACTAATGGAAATACTTATACTGGATTGAGAACATTTTTTTTAAGTGAATTCCAAAAATGAAAACATATTCCTTTCTGTCTGCTTAATCTCAATTGCCCATGTGGGGGGCAGGGTAGGGAATGGTGTTGATGGGTACTTATGCATACAATTTATTTATTTATTTATTTGGGTTTAATAACACTTTCAATATCCAGGGTCACCTCATGTTGGACAGTTTTACAGGTGGAGGAAGCCGGAGTACCCAGAGAGAACCAATGAGCAATGGCAAGCAACTCCACACAAGCAGGGTTAGCATTGGTTGAAGACAAGTGCACCATCGACGTGAAGAATGCCTTAGTACACAATGCCACCGTGCACTCGCGTGGGCAATGGGGGTGAAGTGTCTTGGCCAAGGACACAACGAGGGCCTCTCGGCTTGCAGTCTGCACCTCTACCTACTGAGCCACTGCACCTGCACCCCATCATGTTTATTACACACTTGTTCTATGAAATCCCCATTTACAGCAACACTAAAGCATGTGGAAAATGAAAATCCATTCTGCACACATGATGATCAGAAATCGTTGATGGACTATTTTTTGATCACGTCATCTGTCAAAACTCAACATACCCCCGCCTACTTGAAATTTCCATTTGACCAACAATCATGGAAGCCATGCAATTAAAAGAAAGCAATTGCATTGTAATAAGCTATTGCAAAGACAATAAACTGAATTAAAGCATCTTTGTGTAGAGAATTACTTCTAAAGTTTCGAAGGAAGAGTTCAAACCAATCATTATTAGCTGTATAATGATAACAAATTGAATAGAACTAGCTCAAATCTGCATGTTCTACAATAGTACAAACATATGTACACCATGTTTGGCCTATTTATAAATCTGCCCATGGGAATTTCCCCCAAATTGCACTGTGTTTGTAAACATTAGCAGATGAGTGATCACCCGAAACTGAACCCATTGAGAAATAACTTGTTGATAGTTGTCAAATGAATTGCTGAGTGTCCTTCGAAAAATTGTTTTTATAGACGTGAAGGCACATACTAAACACAGAACGACACGCGTGTGTGAATGGGTTAATCAATAAGGCATTTGTGCCATCATGAAAGGATGAAACAAGAGGCCGCAGGCCTCTCGATTATTCTTCTGTGCTGGCATTCGTGACATATCGATAAACCCAGGCCTCTCGATTAGCCGCAGGCCTCTCGTTTTATCCTTCCATGCTGGCATTCATGCCATATCGATTATTTATTTATTTATTGGTGTTTAACCCTTTACCCAACGCAGACGATTTCAAAATTTATTATTTTAAATATCACTTTTAAATTTTTTCGAAAAATTTCAACAAAACCATATCATGTGACCCCTCTTTGGAACGATCTCGATGAGCTCGTTCCAAAAAGGGGGTCACATGATATGGTTTTGTTGAAATTTTTCAAAAAATAATATTTATTCAGCTGCGGAATTTGCATATTACGCGGGCGGATGCAGGCGATTCGTTGGGTAAAGGGTTAAGGTCACATATTTTTTCACAATGGCTAACCATGACCGTGACAGTTTTACGGGTGGAGGAAGCTGGAGTACCTGGAGATGCCATATCGATTAACCCATTCACACGCATTTGTCATTCTGTGTATTTATGGTGCACTAGCCTTCAACAGCTGCTGACTGCTAGTGCAGAGTTAGTAAGTTGGCGAGTCTAACAGGTGTTAGTAGCTGCTCTGTAATTTTCTCCGGCTTCCTCTATGCATAAAGCTGTCCAACATGATGTGACCCTGGCTGTTGAAAGTGTCATTAAACCCCTTTTGAACAAACAAACAAGAGCTCAAACAGCTGAAGTGAAAAATTCAGTTTGGTAATCCATATGTTGGGAATCTAATCTTTTTGAAGCCTTTTATCAATGAATTAGTGTTTGATAAAACTGACTTCATGAAAAAACGACCAAAAAAAACGGTGTTTGATCATATGCTATATGCTACCAATGGAAGGGCATAAATCGTAACCTACAAATTATTTTTCCGATACTGGTAATCGATGAATGAGATTAATACTGTTGTCACAATGTTTATGCGTTCAATGTAACTGATGCTTCTTTTTCATTAGGTTCTTCAAAGTTGATGAATTGGAAAAAAATAACAAGGACGATCAATACTCGATGAAAAAATAATGATTTTTAAGGAAAGAA
Organism: Pictodentalium vernedei; assembly: GCA_031216915.1. Taxonomy (NCBI): domain Eukaryota; kingdom Metazoa; phylum Mollusca; class Scaphopoda; order Dentaliida; family Dentaliidae; genus Pictodentalium; species Pictodentalium vernedei. Next base: position 169,880,430 of record CM062288.1, on the reverse strand, counting down.
AAAAATGTTATCTGTAATTACAGAATTCCAGTTGAGTACACACAGTTTTTCTTTAAGATCAAAGAAACATTAACCCCATTATTAGGGTCTGGCGTTCGACATTCAATTTAATTTCCAATCTTGTCACCGCTTCGATTTGATATGAAACCATCTCGATTATTAAAAAAATCAAATCCAGGAGAGATTTCGATTTCAGACAATTCTTTCTGAAGATTTCTCGCCCTGAAATTTTCTGGTGAATAAAATTGAATGTATCTGGTCTAACTGGAGAGCACAAATTCAATTGAGAAATTCATAAAAATGACATCTGAAGCGATAGTGGAGATTGTGTTTCAGCTCGTATGCACAATATACAATGTATCATCTGCTAAATGCACCAAGGTGCCATCTGCAATGCCAAAGCATTGCAGATGGCACCTATCATCTGCTAAATGCACCAAGGTGCCATCTGCAATGCCAAAGCATTGCAGGTGGCACCTTGGTGCATTTAGCAGATGATACATGGTGCTTTGTTGTACTCAAAGGATAACAAATGTTGTTTTCTTTGACCACCTTAGTGATATCTGTCCATTTTTCTAATAGTCTAGTATGCCTATTGATATTGTGTTCACGATGGAAACAGAGAGCACCAGTAGGCCGTAGTATCATTACAATTGAAAAGTGGATTCGATTTGAGATACAATTTGGTTTCAAACTTTTTCCTTGATTCACTTTGAGATTTGATTTGAGAGAAGCATCGTGATTCACTGGGCCTTACCCATTATCCAACTAGAGGGGGTATCAGTACCCCGTGGCTCACCAACATGTGGCCAATGTAAAGGGGTGGCTGGAGTAAAAAAAAAAGTTCAAAACCTGCACACAAAAGTCCAAAATTAAAGAAAATAAGCAGCTAAAGGGTTAAATAATATAATAATAATCCCTAAGAAGCATGCTAACATAAAATAGGAACCATGGCAATATGCTACATGGTAAGTCTCCACTTTGAAAAAAAGAAAGACAAACCTCAAAACCAGCACATAAAAGTAAAAAAAAAAAAGTATCACATTTGTTTCAATGGGTTAAAATTGAGAAAAATACACTGATAATGTCACAGTAACCACCATGGCAATATGCCAGTAAGGTGAAACCCTACCTGAAAAATATCAGTTTGGAAGAAAAGAAAGAAAAACCTCAAAACCTACACATAAAAGTCAAAAAAGTATCGCATTTGTTTCAAAGGGTTAAAATTTAGAAAAATACCCTGAAAATGTTACAATAACCAGCGAGGCAATATGCCAGTGAGGTAAAACTCCACTTAAAAAAAATATCAAAACCTGCACACGAAAGTACAAAACCTGCACACAAAAGTTCAAAATTAAAGTAAATAAGCAGCTAAAGGGTTAAATAATATAATAATAGCCCCAAGAAGCATCTTAACATAAAATAGGAACCATGGCAATATGATACAAGGTAGGTCGCCACTTGGAAGAAAAGAAAGACAAACCTCAAAACCTGCACATAAAAGTAAAAAAAAGTATCACATTTGTTTCAAGGGGTTAAAATTGAGAAAAATACCCTGTCACAGTAACCACAATGGCAATATGCCAGTAAGGTGAAACTCTAATTGAAAAATATCCACTTGGAAGAAAAGAAAGACAAACCTCAAAACCTGCACATAAAAGTAAAAAAAGCATCATATTTGTTCCAAAGGGTTAAAATTTAGAAAAAATACCCTGAAAATGTTACAGTAACCACCATGGCAAAATGCCAGTGAGGTAAAACTCCACTTAAAAAAAGCATCAAAACCTGCACACAAACGTCAAAATATGTCTAATAAAAATCGATTGAAAGGGTTAAAATTTCAAAAAAATGCACTAGAAAGATATCAATGTTACAGCAACCACCACTGCAATATGCAGTGAGGTCAACCTCAATTTACTTTTTTTTTTTTATCACAACCTGTACATAAAAGTAAAAAGCTGTAAGCCTAAGTCCAAAACCTGTACACAAAAGTCCAAAATTGAAGTAATTCAGTGGGAAAAGGGTTAAATATTACAAACTTAGCCCTAAGATGCATGTTTACATACAATAGAAAGCATGGCCATATGCTGCAAGGTAAATCTCCACTTGGAAGAAAGGAAAAAAAAAAACATCAAAACCTGCACGCAAACATCAAAATAAGTCTAAAATTTGATTCAAAGGGTTAAAATTAAGACAAAATGCCCTGGAAAAGAGTTAAATGTTATAGTGAACCACCATAGCAATATGCAGAAACTAAACAAAATTTTAAAAAGCCAAAAAATCAAAACCTGTACACAAAAGTTCAAAATATCTGAGAGCGGATGCTGACGCCGACATGAGGGCTATGCCATAGGCTCACACAACTAACGTTGGTGAGCCAAAAATTAATAATTACATTGTTAATGTAGTTATACGTTTTGGGTCCAAAATACTCAATCCCCATTGGTCAGCTGGATGAAAACATCATGACCAAATGCAATTCATTTTCCAATGAATACATTTGGTCGAACTTTGACCCGCATTTACGGTAGAGCGCAGTTGACGGAATGTAATTCGGGCGGTGTTTGGGAGTGTTTTTAACTTTTAGTGCCTCTCGCAGTGATCAACTCTTTGGTGACATTTCCCAACTGTGGCATAAAGCCCGTTACTAAAATACTCGTTTCCATTTCTAAAGTTGTGAAAATTAAAAATTAGAGTTGTGCGCTTTGTCTTTTGTGTGAGGGTAGTTTTTTGCCTCGTTCGTTCGTACATGTTTTATTTCGTACTTCTGCTTTGTTGTTTGATAAAAAGTAGTTTAAACAGTTACGGAATGTAATTATAAGAATTGAATGCAATTTTTATAATCTTTATTGGGGTATGAACATGTGGGAATTTCATTATGTCTCCCACCCCACCATATTGTCCCCTCCCTTAAGTGGTACAGTCCTGCAAGCCCATATTTGGGCTCTACTTGGAAGCACAATTGCAATGAGGGGGTCATAAGCTATGCTTTTGAGACAAACTAGAGGTGTGACTGTCCCAGATGGGCCTATCCTTACCCCCCACAGCCATGATTATTCTAAGACGAAAAGGAGCATAACTCTGGCAAAACATGTCCGATCTAAACTATAATTGCAGGTGCACAGGTTCCCATGGTAGTGAACATGCATACCAAGTTTCAAAGGAATCGACTCATAAAATCTGAGAAAATCTACGGACAAAATTCAAGTTGGAAAGGGGCATAATTCTAGCAAAAATAATCCAAGCAGAACTATCATCGCAGATGCACAGGTTCCCATGAACATTCATACCAAGGCCAATTAGTAGAGGGGTATAAAAATAAAATTTGAGTGGTGAATTTTTGTAGATAGCACTGGCCAGTGTTGGTAATTATATTAGATAAATGATTAATTGATCATTCAAAAATGCGCTGTCCACTTTTGATTACTGTGACCCAGGCATTGGTCACCAAATCCTATTTTATCTGTAAAGCAGAAATTGTTGACAACTGTAATAAAAACAACAACTCTGTGACACTTTCCAGGGTTGTTTCATTTTACCCAATCAGCCTGCTTCTTGGAATAATTTTTAATTGAATAACCATATTAACTGCATATAACTTCTAATCAAACCATTTAACATACCATCAGTACAAATACAATCTGTTAACTCCCAGCACTCTCGTAGTATTTCAAATTTTTCCTCATGAACTCCATACTGCCAGTGCAGCATGAACAATTTAACAAATAATATTTTCTTCAACAGAGCTCAGGGAACTCTGTCAAACAAGATATAATTTTTTAAATTCTCAGTTGCATTGTAGGAAAATTTGGGTGCTGGAAACTTTGGTATTTTATATCAGCATGGAGAGGGTTGACTGCATATAAGAGAGTAAACTCCTTTTAACCCTTTACGCAACGTAATAACCAAAACCGGTCAGCGCCATTCACAAAAATCGGCAATTAATTTTCATTATTTTTTAATTTTCTGTCTCATAACTTGTTTTTGAGGCAAAAAATGAAAAAAATTGGTTATTCAAGAATTTTGTTTGCAAGTGTTGTCTGAATTTCATGTTAGGTAAAGGGTTAATTGAATTCCTCTGCAATACACTCAATTGCCCACAATTTTTTATCAATTTGCCCCCAGAACATTTAAAGGTGCAGATCAGTCCCTAGAGGAGGTAGGTGTCACTGGAAGGGTGAGAAATTCCCATACTACTTCCAATTATCCTTGTCCTATGGAAGTTCCGAAACACTGAGGTATCCAGGCTGATGCAAGTAGAAAACATGTTTTTTCCCATTTTTAAATTTCAGTACAAATAGGAAACACAGAAAAATATACAAATATGGGTTTTAACATACTTAATTGCAGAATATATCATCTATCTGACAACAAGGTTCATACAGACTAGGCAATTTGGTTTTCCATAACTTTTCCATACCCTGGACATTAAATTTCCATAACCATAAAGATCAAAATGTAACTCAGTATATAATCTATTTTTTCCTTCTCCTCACCCTTCTTGATAACTCTCTGAACCCTAAAGGCACCAATTCCAATTTTGATCACTTTGTACTTCAATAAAACTGAGCCTCGAACATTGAGGCTTCAGGTAAACTTTCAAGGTCCATTCTAAGTTCCCTTGGCAGTTGTTTCTACGGAAGTCTTAGCTGCCTGTACTGGCAGCCAAGACTTGCCTAGAACAACTGTAAGGCCACCAGATGTACACTATCAAAGTGTGACAAAAATGTATACAAACCACATTTTTGGTAATTATATGTGGTTTGTAACCCCAACAAAGACTCTACTTGAGTCATTGTTGGGGGTTACAAATCCCCAACAATGATTCAAGTAGAGATTCTTGGTGAGCCTTAAAAATTGGGAGTATGTGTACAAAGATTTTTTGAATGGTCACATTAGACAAGAGAAATATAAATTTTATAGTAATTATCCTTTCTTATTATACCTACCGCAATTGTTTACTACAGGCTTGCACTATAGTGGAAGAACCTAACTCGGATAAAATACTCTCTATTTTAATCTTTCCCAAGAGATTTGGGAAAAAAAAGTGGTGTAAAAACACCACGAAAAAATAAGCCAAAACTGGGTCGAGCGCCATCGGCGCAACCCAGTATGGGACGCTCTTCCATAGTACAAATCCACGACTTCCGTACACCAATGCGCAGTGCGTCATAAATTCATCATTCTTTTGATTCCGACAACACAGGAGTTACGTGATCAGCGGGGAGGAAGGATTCTTACCCGAATAAGAAGACGGGAGGGCCTCCATGTAAACCACTGTGGTAGGTATAATAAGAAAGGAAATTTACTATAAAATTTATATTTCTTATCAACCTACCTTGCAATTGTTTACTATTTACTATAAAATTTATATTTCTTATCAACCTACCTTGCAATTGTTTACTACAGGCTGAATAGACAATAGGATGGAGGAAATCACATAACCAACCCACACATAACTCAATAGCACTGGAACCGTGGACAGAGGAAGAGATCCCTAGGCCTATCAAACTATAGCATCACAAACATTAGTAAAAGACAATGAAAGATGAGGCGTATGGTGAAGTGTGATGCACAGACAGAAAGGGCAGTAACAGCGCAGAGCTGGAACTGACCCTGAAAAAGGCTGAATGGCAAAACCATCGAGAAATGGATGCAGGAGAGATCTGGCATGTGAGAAAACGCATATCCATCCAGGATAAAGGCGCGAATGCCCCCCACCCCCAAGCAGAGCAGCGTCCAAGAAAGTGACCATCTTGGAGTAAGCTGCAAAGTCCTAGGCCTTTTCAAGGATAAGAGCTGAACAAGCTTGGAGAGGCAAGGATGAGTGTCGAAACAATGCGGTACCACATATGAAAAAGGTCTCCGAAGCATGGACTTGTACCCATTGCTGGAGACCCCCAGAAACAAACATATACCAGAAACTCTGCAAGCGGTGTGATCGAAGGAGTGACAGAAGCAACAGAGTGATCGCACACCATCGAGAGGCTAAACCAGTGGAGTGAGTGCCTCCTTGAAGAAGAAAAGCAACTCCACTGCTTGTCTCGAAAAACCACCACAGAGGAGACAGGACCCGATAAAAGACATGTGCGAAGGCAACTTGAAACCTCCTCAGGCGACTTTGGCAAAGAAAGTCGCGATGTAGAGGGAGACATGCCGGAACCACCGCTAACAGAGAGCGGAGCAGATTGATCCACACTCACCGAGGTGACAGGGGTGTGATCGAAAGGATTCGACGACTGCAGGTTCATATCTGGGCGAGAACCTGAGGTGGAATTGGAACTGACAGGAAGGCGTAGCCGACAAGACCATCCCAAAGGAGGGCCAGAGCATCCATGGCGAAAGCCAGAGCATGTGGACACGGGGACACGAAAGTGTCCACCTGATGGTTCCAACGAGTCGCAAAGAGATCGATGGAACACCGCCATGTGGAACATCCACTCGGTGGAAAAGAACCTGCCCCGTAGGGACAGGGAGTCGGCTAGGACATTCAGACGACCGGAAATGTGACGAACAACCACCGCGGCATTGACATCGTGAGCAAGCAGTAGAAGATCCCAAGCCAATTCGTACATTGGAACCAAGTGCGCCGCCCTGGTTCCGAATGTAAGCAACCACTGTCGAACAGAAGGACCTGACGATTCGACAGGTGAGGGATCCACTGCCTGAAACTGAGAAGAAGAGCAAGAAGCTCCTTCTGGTTGATGCGTAGAGATGCCCGATCCTGGTCCCACATCCCGTGAGAGGATCCAGAGTCGGACCCCATCCGAGATCGCTGACATCTGCCATCAGAAAGCGATCGGACGTGGGTAAGTCCAACGGGACACCGTGCGTGATCCACTGAACAGTCGTCCAGTGGAGAAGGTGAGGATAAGAGATTCTGGAACTGAAGCACCAGATCCAGAGAATCAACATTTGGCCTCCAACGCCTAAGCAGAAAGTGTTGGAGAGGTCTGACATGCAGCCGACCTAGAGGAATGAGATCCGTCACCAAACTGCAGAGACCGAGCAGCCGGAGAATACCCCGTGCTATCGCGGATGTGGACTGGAAACAGAGTCAGAGCAAAAGCTGAGAGAATCACAGCCCTGGCCTGGGGAACCACCACCATATTGAACTGAGTGCGGAAGGCCATCCCCAGATGACAAAACGACTGAGAATGGACCAGATCTGACTTCTCCTCGTTGACACTGAATCCTAGCAACATGAGCAAGCTCAACAGAGTGTCGACATCCAACTCCAGTAAGGCGGCATTGGAATGCCTCTTCAGGGTATCGACTAGATATGCCTAAGTAGTCACCCTGGACTGTGTGCGATGGAAGGCTATCACATGCGACATCAGTCGGGTGAAGGCCCAAGGAGCCAGGTTAAGGCCGAAAGGCATGGCCTTCAACTGGCAAACTCGCCCCAGAAAAGCGAACCTGAGATACTTTGCGTCACCTGATGAATCGGAACGTGAAAGTAAGTGTCTCGCAGGAAGCGAAAACTCCCTGGTGAATGGAACGACGGACCGACCTGAAAGTCTCCATGCTGAACGTGGGAGCAATGATAGACTGATGAAGAACGGAGCCTTCATAGCCTTGGAACTCAGCTTAGAGTCCAATGCTGAAAATGCTTCAACCACCTGTACTGACTGGCACAGTCAAAGAGTGCGCAGGGTGCTCCACAGGCTGTAGGCTCGCGACCGATGATCGCGGCCTGGCTGACACTGTCGGCTGGTTTGATGGTTTGAGATCTGGAAGGAACCCAAAAAGTCAAGAGCTGCCCCCAAGTCAGAAGACTGCTGGCTCTCGACATCAAGATGTCTGACTCCTCCCCGGAGTCGGAAGACACATAGCCCATTGTGAGCAAACCAGCTGACACCTTCCATGGTGTAGGCACCAGGGGGATCAGAAAGTGGCCTGTTTCCTGAAACCACTCGCTGCCTCGATGGAAGCAACGGGAAGGCTCTTGGACAGAACCTGAGTGAGTAAGGAGAGGGCCTCCCTAAGCTCATTGCCCGTACCAGCCGGTTCGACATGGGAACGAACGAGCAAAGTGGCTTCACACCTGACCCTCTTAACCAACGAAGGGTCACGATCCTCCAATACACCCGAAGTGGGGCGACGGGCGGCAGCCGAAACATCTGAGGGCAGATGTGTATAGGGGTACGACACACCCTGAGGATCAACATAGCGGGAACTCGGGAGAGTTGCCGTGGACCTCTGTGGGGCAGAAGGTCCAGGCTGCACAGAAGGCGTTGGTCCTGCAAAACTGGCCATGTGACCAGAATGAGTGGATGGAAAATGCCAATGACAAAACTGTCTTACTCGACAGCACAGAGACCACAGTAGAGGGTCCGGCCGGCAGCCACTTCCAACTTCGCCGAGTTGAAGTCAGGGAAGGCTGAGGCCGATACCCCCACGTCTACACTCCCAGACACCGCAGAAGACCACTGCAGGTAAAAAACTACTGTGCTCAATGGCTGAAAGGACACAGTAGGGGGTTCAGTCGGCAGCCACTTCCGACTTCGCCGAGTTGAAGTCGGGGAAGGCTGAGGCCGATACCCCACAACCACACTACAGACATCCCTGCAGACCCTTGCAGGGATAAGCCGAGGCCGGCTAAAAACGGTGCCCAATGACGTTGTAGACGGAACAGCAGTAGCAGCAGATACGACGGGAGCTGTTGGAACTGGCGGAAAAGCGGAGAGAGCCACCTAGCTCGGCCTCCAAAGGAGGAGTCACAACCCTAGTGACAGCCTCAGATGTCGACTGGAGAGGGCGCATAGTCCCGGAACCAGGCATCTCTTCACCAGAAATCCAACAGCTCCCGCAGTATCCACCACGGTAAAAAAAACCTGCACATTCCCCACGGAAGGGGAATAACTCTCACCAGACATGGTCGAGTTGGGCGGCCCCGAAACGACAGCGTTTCCCACCCCCTGCGGGAGCGGGAGGAGCTGCACATCCACCACGGAGGGGGGTAAAACTCACACCAGACGTGGTCGAGTTGGGGGGCCTCGAAACGACAGCATCCCCCCCCCCCCCCCCCCCCCCCCGGTGCGGGAGGAGCTCCACATGTTTTTCCCATTGCCTACAGTGTTAAAAAGTGCTGACTCAGCACTTTTTCAAAGTCCCAAAACTGTATCCTATGATAAAACCGATGGCAATTTTTTTTTACCTATCCTTTCTGTTCGTCCTAAGGAAGCTTCACACCAAATAAAAATCTCAGTGCCATGCAGTTTTGGAGATATGGGCATTTTAATTTTTTTCTATTTTTAGCTCCTGCGGTTCCCACGGGGCTACAGGAAAAAAATGCAGCATAAATTAGGTACTTATGACCCAATAAGCCCTCACATAAAATTTGGTTCAAATCAGCCTCTCGGTTCGGAAAATAGAAATTTTGGGCGGGGCCAAAAATTTTGCCTCTCCCATAACGACGCCAAATATAGCCCATCAAACTTCTCTAGAACAAATCTGAGTTTACATCTTAAAAGGAAGCTGCATACCATATATCAAATCTCTGCTACTGCTGGTTCATGATAGAAGATTTTCAAAGATTTTGGTGCCCCTTGGGGGCATGGCACCACCCAGGAGGAGGGGCAACTTCATTTGAACAAATCTGAATTGGCATTAGGTAATAAACATTAACCCAACATTTGAATAAGATTGGGCTGGTGGTATTGAAGGAGAAGTCGATAATGTAAAGTTAATGCCGGACGACGACGGACAACGGACAGAATGTGATCAGTAAAGCTCCCACTGAGCTTTGCTCAGGTGAGCTAAAAAATTTTATATCGTCTGAGTTGGGTAAAGGGTTAAGGGCTGTAGAATGCTTTACATAAATTTTATTAAATTAAAAGCAATCATACAAAGACACAGTACATGTAATGAAAGTTACATCTTGGTCTCATTATCTTTCAAACATAAAACCATATATGTATACAAGAAAGCACACAAGAAAATGCCCGGGAAACACTCTTATTTTGTGCATATATTATGCAATCTTTTCAGAAATAGAACATAAACAAGAAACTTTCTGTGAACAAAGTTGAATCGCTCTCACTAAAAGAAGGTGAATACCACATCCCAAAGAATTGTGACCGGTGATTCACAAGAAATTAGTTTAAAATAATTGCTTATTTATTGGACAGAGTTCCAGGCTATGTTTTTTTTTTATCTTCCTTTGAAAATACTAGAAAGGGCACCCCCTCATACGCACAAACACACCTCCCCCAAAATGATCAGCTTTTTTGGATGAAACGTCCCGGTACGAAATTCAGCTTAGAACAAAACACCAGTGCCAAGGTGATTTTAAGAGGAATTCCCCAGTACTATCTCCAAGTATTGTCAGTGGTGGTCGTAGAAAAATTCTTTTTAAAGAATTTCAAGCTTATTGGACAAGGGGTTGGGGGTTGGCTACACTTTGGGGTTTAAAAAACACCCCAACCCTCCACACAAAATAAACAAAGCAGAATGCTTAAATGTTGGCTACAAACATTATATGAATTGGTGGAAAATATTCATGCAGACATCCCATCTAATATAATCAAAGGTGGATGTATCATAACAAAAATAGGCCGATGAAATCGTCAGATGTGTACCCATACGCACAACTAGTAGAAAGCTGTATGACGGAGGGCCACCACGGATGCCGACATTATGTACACCATACAAGGTATGGGTACATATAGAAATGGATTGGAGGAGTGTCTAATTTGATGGATAAAGGGTTAATATCTCCGGATCAAATTATCAGATTTATATAAAAAACTATACAGCACAGCACATCAGTAACCTGAATAAATATATAAAGTAACATGACAATCGGATTGATATTTTTTGATTATCTCATGCCAAAGGGATTGGAGGAATTTTCAATTTGAAGGATAAAGGATTAATATCTCAGGATTAAATTATCAGATTTACACCAAAAACTATGCAGCTTGGCACATCAGTAACCTAAACACAAATATAAAGTAACTTGACAATCCAAGCAATATTTTTCAAGTTATCGAATGCCAAAGGGATTGGAGGAATTTTCAATTTGAAGGATAAAGGGTTAATATCTCAGGATCAAAATAACAGATTTACACCAAAAACTATACAGCTCGGTACATCAGTAACCTGAATACACATATAAAGTAACTTGACAATCCAAACAATATTTTTCAAGTTATCGAATGCCAAAGGGATTGGAGGAATTTTCAATTTGAAGGATAAAGGGTTAATATCTCAGGATTAAATTATCAGATTTACACCAAAAACTATGCAGCTCGGCACATCAGTAACCTGAACACAAATATAAAGTAACTTGACAATCCAAACAATATTTTTCAAGTTATCGAATGCCAAAGGGATTGGAGGAATTTTCAATATGAAGGATAAAGGGTTAATATCTCAGGATCAAAATAACAGATTTACACCAAAAACTATACAGCTCGGTACATCAGTAACCTGAATACAAATATAAAGTAACTTGACAATCCAAACAATATTTTTCAAGTTATCGAATGCCAAAGGGATTGGAGGAATTTTCAATTTGAAGGATAAAGGGTTAATATCTCAGGATTAAATTATCAGATTTACACCAAAAACTATACAGCTCGGCACATAAGTAACTTGAACACAAATATAAAGTAACTTGACAATACAAGCAATATTTTTCAAGTTATCGAATGCCAAAAGGATTGGAGGAATTTTCAATTGAAGGATAAAGGGTTAATATCTCAGGATCAAAATAACAGATTTACACCAAAAACTATACAGCTTGGCAAATCAGTAACCTAAACACAAATATAAAGTAACTTGACAATACAAGCAATATTTTTCAAGTTATCGAATGCCAAAGGGATTGGAGGAATTTTCAATTTGAAGGGTAAAGGGTTAATATCTAGGGATCAAATCATCAGATTTACACCAAAGACTATACAGCTCGGCAAATCAGTAACCTGAACACAAATATAAAGTAACTAGACAATCCAAGCAATATTTTTCAAGTTATCGAATGCCAAAGGGATTGGAGGTATTTTCAATTTGAAGGATAAAGGGTTAATATCTTATGATCAAATTATCAGATTTACACCAAAAACTAAACAGCTCGGCACATCAGTAACCTGAACACAAATATAAAGTAACTTGACAATCCAAGCAATATTTTTAAGTTATCGAATGCCGAAGAAATGGATACGGATGCTGGACAGATGGACAGATGGACAGACAGACAGACGGACAAAGGATGGACGAACGACAGATAGCCACCCTGGATGCCGGCATGATGTGTACCATACATAGTATGGGTACACATAAAAATGGTTTTAAAAAAGTACTTCTAAAATTTGCGGTGGCAAAACCACAACACAAATATTGATTACATTGAATGCCCAGAATCCCAGTTAAAAATACAAATTCCGCATATTAGTGGATTCAGTATATATATGATTCCATTTTTCATTGTTTTTCAAGTCAATTGAATCTACCTGAGAATTCAGTACCTCATGATCTGGAGCAATCATCATACCAATATACACGCATGCTGAATAACCATTTTGCAGCTTGAGTTAAAGTACAAATGTGTTTGTCAGGATTTACTGATAGTCATCAAAAAGATAATACGGCTCAAGTCATCAATATTTAAAACATTTTTTTAATGAAATATTGAAATCAATTTATATGTTTAGAAATAAAAGGCACATCCTTAATTTATTATGTCAAAATAAAAATTTAACTAATCTCAGCATCTCCAAAGGAAATCTGTGGTGGTAAGACTGCTAGAAAGTTAATAAATTTGTGTATTTAAATCACATCTCTCCTGGATACATTTAATAACATTCATCTTAAAAGATTTAACATTTGCATAAATTTCTAAGATTTATATCAATTGCTCTGAAGAGATTGATCAATCTCTTGTGGCTAGAGACTACAAACTTGACTTCCGAACTTTCACTGATAATTCTGTAGGTATTCAATTATCTTTCATTCAGCATCAGTAACTTGAACAACTAGAAACAGTGAATTTGAAGAATCAGTATTGTGGAGTCCACTTATCCCCACAAAGTAGATCTTCTGTTTCTCAGGCAATTTCTTTTCTAAAATTGCAAGTGGACGGACGATTTTTTATTTTATTTTTTATTTTTGTAATTATTTCTTTGCCATCAAAAGTTCATGTTCTTGGTTTGTTTTATGTTTTAGACCTCATAATCTACAGAATTACATGGGTGGTGGTGGATTTCATCCTCTGAGTGTAAGAAGGCTTTGCAATGCTAAAGCATTGCACAGCCTTGTTGCACAGAAGGGACAAATTTTTCAATTTTATTAACTTGGTAAAATATCAGACATAGACCATTTAATTATTATTTTTTTAAGTTTGCATTAGTTATAAGAGAGCATGTGGCAGGCAAAAGGACCAAGCAGGAGGACCTGAGAAACAGATTTTTAACTTTTTTTAGGCCTAATAGGATATTTTTTAAGTGACTAACCCTTTTAATTGCCCTGAACTTCTAAACATCAAACCATTCAACATATCATCAGCATAAATCTGACCTCTTAATTGCATATAAGTTATAAAGTAAGCTCCCATTAACCCTTTACCCAATGCTGACGATATCAAAATTTATTATTTTAAATACAATTTTTTTAAATTAAAAAAACAATTTCAACAAAACCATATCATGTGACCCCTCATTGGAACGAGCTCAATGAGCTTGTTCCAATGAGGGGTCACATGATATGGTTTTGTTAAAATATTTTGAAAAATTTAATTTTTTCAACTGCTCAATTTGCATATTACGCGGGCGGATGTGGGCGATTCGTTAGGTAAAGGGTTAACACTTGACTCATCGCACAGGATACAAAAATTTACTATTTTCATTAATTTATTTTTTTTTAATTTTTCAAACAATGAAAGTGTCAATGACACTGTAGTTCAACTTGTCAAGATAAAGACATGTACATGTATAGTATGTGACACAGCAATGACAAACATCTAGATAATGACCTGATAACAAAGGTACATATAAAGTATTGTAACGGTCTGTACATAAATACTGACCGTTGCCTGTAACAAATGTATAGGTAAAGTATTGTAAAGGTGGGTGACAGTCAGATGCTAAACTAGAAAAGAAATCTTTGAGTCCCAGAGTGGGTCTGACTGAACCCCAGAATATTTGTTCTCATAGCACAGTGATCACAAAGGCAACCCAAAACACACTCATTCCTGTCCTAAGGTGAAAACAAAGGTACCCAAGAAGTTTCGTGAAGATCAGTTCACAAATATGAGCTGTGTAGAAGTTGTGACAAAAAACTGATTGGACCTAATTTCGGTACAAAATGGCCACTGGCAGCCATCTTGAATTTTGGACCGCACCCAGAAACACTCGTTCTCGTCCCAAGGTGATAACAAAGGTACCCAAGAAGTTTTGTGAAGATCGGTTCATAAAGACAGCCTCTAGCCCAAGCTGTATTGACATGTGCAATTACAGTGTATAAGTAGCACTGAATAAATCAAAGTTCATCTAATTTGCATAATTTCTGCACGATGAATTCCATGTTACTAAACATTCACAGAAAAATTTATTCAAATCAGAACTTACATACAGAAGTTCTGTACAAAAGACTGATTGCACTAATTTTGGTACAAAATGGCTGCTGGTGGCCATCTTGAATTTAGGACCACACCCAAAAACACTCGTTCTCATCCCACGGTGATAACACAGGTACCCAAGAAGTTTCGTAAAGAGCGGTTCATAAATACGGCCTCTAGCCTGAGCTGTATAGAAGTTATGTACAAAAAACTGATTAGACCTAATTTTGGTACAAAATGGCCACTGGCAGCCATCTTGAATTTCAGACCACACCCAAAAACACTCATTCTCATCCCACGGTGATAACAAAGGTACTCAAGATTTTTCGTAAAGATCGGTTCATAAATATGGCCTCTAGCCTGAGCCGTATAGAAGTTGTGTACAAAAAACTGATTAGACCTAATTTCTGTACAAAATGGCCACTGGCAGCCATCTTGAATTTTGGGCCGCACGCCGAAACACTCGTTCTCGTCCCAAGGTGATAACAAAGGTACTCAAGACGTTTCGTGAAGATCGGTTCATAAATACAGACTCTAGCCCGAGCCGTATTGACATGTGTACTTACTGTGTGTAAGTAGCACTGAAAAAATCAAAGTTCATCTAATTTGCATAATTTCTGCACGAGAAAAAGACCCGTATTATATGTGATGTATCCCATGGTACTAAACATTCACACAAAAAATTATTCAAATCAGCGCTTTCATATGGAAGTTCTGTGCAAAAATCTGATTGCACCAAATTTTGTACAAAATGGCTGCCATCGGCCATCTTGAATTTCGGACCGGACCCAAAAACACTCATTCCCATCCCACGGTGATAACAAAGGTACCCAAGGAGTTTCGTAAAGATCGGTTCATAAATACGGCCTCTAGCCCGAGCCGTATTGGCATTTGCACTTACAGTGCTGAAAGTAACACCAAAAAACATCAAAGTTAGTCTAATTTGCATAATTTACGCGCAAGAAAAAAAACCATATTATATGTGATGTATCCCATGGTACTAAACATTCATACAAAAAATTATTCAAATCAGAGCTTTCATATGGAAGTTCTGTACAAAAAACATATTTCTGCATCGTCGGTACAAAATGGAGGCTGGCAGCCATCTTGAACTTCAGACCACACCCAAAAACACTCATTCTCGTCCCATGGTCATAACAAAGGTACCCAAGAAGTTTCGTAAAGATGGGTTCATAAATACGGCCTCTAGCCCGAGCCGTATCCAATTGTTGACGGACAGACGGACAGACGGACGGCTTTGCCAAAGTTGAGCTAAAAACCATATCATGTGACCCTCATTGGAACAAGCTCAATGAGGGATCACATGATATGGTTTTATTGAAATATTTTGAATAACATTTTTTTCAACTACTTAATTTGTAAATTATGTGGGTTGATGTGTCCAAATCGTTAGATGAAGGGTTAATTGAATAAAAAAAAATCTTTTGATCCATCAAAGAATTGCTCTGTTTTGGTCAGTTTTCTGTATTCTAGAGATAAACTGAGCATTTATTCTATTGCATGTTGTTTGACAGAACTCATGGAGCTCTGTCAAACAAGATATAATAAATTAAATGCCTGTACATGATGAACTGAGGCCAATTAGGTCTGTAAACACGTGAAGTTTGGTGATTGTCACCTAAAAAATTTGCTCATGGACCCAAAACTCCAACATCACTTTTCTGATGACCTATGGCATCATACTAAAAGGCACAGGATGTTTAGTTGGAGGATATGGTGTCACATGAGGCAAAGTGAGAACAGTATTAGGCGTGACTTTATCTGACCCTTAAATTGTTCTCACTGAGCCTCATGTTACACTGCATCCAACAACTAAATGTCCAGTACCATATTTTTTATGCCAGCCTTTTCTTCTCTGAAATTTCATCATCAGTTGTGTTTGCAAACTGTTTTGTGTTTTCGTTAAATTTTCATATCAGCATTCATTTGTTTTCAAAAATAAAGAAGTAGTGATGCAATGCAATGGTAGAAATCCAACATCTCATTGATAACCAAGTACATTATTAATTTATTATCTCTGACATTTTGGACACGTTTACAATTTTGTCTGCTTTCCAATACTTTGAACTGAAAACAAACTTTCTAAAGTGTCAATTAGCTGATTTCCGACTGATTTTTGCGATAAAAAGAAAATGGCGGACATTGACAATTAATATACAATCAGTATATTGAATTAAAATGAGGTCACTGTTGACCAATTATTGTTGGTGTAATCCTTAGTCCTCAGTCACTAGTTATGACTGTTCATTGTTAATCTATCTGGCTGGCACAATAATATAAGTTACAGGATGTTTACTTGCCAGGTATGGCATCATGTGAGGCGCAGTGAGATTAATATTAGATGAGGCCATGGGCTGAGCATAATATTAATCGTGCCGAACCTCACATGATACCATACTTGGCATGTAAACGTCCTGTAACATATTTATCATGCCACCAATGGAATTAAAATAATAAATTAAAAGACAACGATCACATGTGCCGAAAATGTTGAAAACTTGAAGTGGGAATATTAATTTGGAAATAAAATGGTGCCCAGCAGAGGGGGTGTATGGGCTCATACACGGTCACTGCCAGTAAGCTTTCCCACTCCAGATCTTCAAAAATCTTCTGTATGGAAGAGGGTGCAATGATATTGCCATTTATACTACAATACCATGGGTAATTTTCATTACTTCTCAAAACAACGTATCATTCTTCATTTAAGATGAAGTGAACAAACAGTATCATGCCAGGTTCATTTCCATATGTAATTGAACTCATATATGAAACCCAGTTTTCGTGATTGATTTCTTCATCCCCTTTATCATTTTCGTCATGTTTCACCATCTACTCCTATTAAAAGGATAAAAAATAAATCACCTTGTAATGAATAAACAGGACCCATGCAGTGGGTGATAATTAACTTTTGCTCACTTTAACCCTTTACCCTATGCATAGGATATCAAAATTTATTATTTTAATAATTGTTTTTATAAATTTTTCAAAAAATTTCAACAAGACTGTGTCATGTGACCCCACTTCATTGGAATGAGCTTGATGAGCTCATTCCAATGAGGGAGTCACATGACATGGTTTTGTTGAAATCTTTTGAAAAATATACTTTTTTCACAATGACACCAACTGCCTAGTGAAACTATACTGAACCACACACACCACTGGGCCACTAACAGACCCTAATAAAGGGAATGCTAGTTAACCATGTACAGTGGAACCCTGTTAATTGAATAGCCACTTTGCCAATGAAAATTATTCAATTAACAGGAGCATTCAATTAACAGGGATAGTGTCACTTTCCTGTATTCTAGAGATAAACTTAGCATTTATTCTATTATATTTTGTTTGACAGAGCTCCATGAGCTCTGTCAACAAGATATAATAGATTAAATGCCTGTATTGGATGTACTGAGGCCAAATTGGTCTATAACCAAAGGAAAACTGGGAAGAGTCAGGGTAATTTCTCGACATGTTACAATATTTTTTATTCAATTAACAGGAGTTTACTCTATAACCTATACTCAATTAACAGGCCAAATTTGTACTGGTGGCATGGTAAATGGTTTTGTGTTGGGAAATTATATTCAATTAACAGGGATATACAATTAAGAGATATCCAATTAAGTGAGCTCCACTGTATATACGAGACCAGTACAGATCACACAGAATTCATGTGTAATTCAAGAAATTGCATCAATTCTACATACTGCACCTCATGGAAATCAGCCAGAATGTCTCTTTTTCAAATTTCCTGTGTGCCATAGAATTCAGAAAAAAGTTCCACATCATCTGCATCGTGTCTTTAAGAAACATTTAATTCTGATTGCCCAAATGTCAGTGAAAACGTCTCTAAGGAAAAAAGCCTTATTTTTTTATATTTCTATATATTTTTTTATATTTTATTTTCTTTCAAAACTTAACAAGGGGACAAGAGGCCCCAGGTAGCCTGAGGTGCCCACCTGATGACGCTGTTTAAAGATGGGTTTAATTAGCATCTATAGCTAGTTAACATTATAGAGGGATGGGATCATGTAATTATTTAAAACTCTGTTGTTCATGTCAGATTATTTTTTCGAGTAGTGAGATGCTACCACAGAAATTATGTTCAAATTTTTAGTACTGCAAAACTAGGGAGCCCAAATATCCACCTAGGGATTTAATTTGAACAAACTTGAATTTGACTTCTCAAAAGGGTGGTGTATACCAAATATAAATAAATTTGGAATGGTGGTTCTAGAGAAGATTTTAAAGAATATTCCTCTTTTGCACCAAGTTAAAATTTTGGTTTCCACAGGGAGCCCGAAAATTAACTCAGGAATTTCATTTGAACAAACTTAAAAGTGCCGCTCTCCCCTCCACCCTGTCAAGGATGTTGTACATCACATATCAAAAGATTCTGACTGGTTATTCTTGAGAATAAGAGTTTTCAAGAATATTCCAAATATTGTATTTAAGTTAAAATCTGGGCTCCCATAAGGAACCCAAATAATAATCCAGGGACTTGATTTGAACCAACAAAATGTAATCCCTCAAAGGATGCTGTCTGTATACATGTACTAAATATTGAAAGGTTCTGACTAATAGATCTGAAGAAGCAGATGTTTACAGTTTATTCCTCATACTGGAATAAGTTAAAATTTGGACTCCACTCGGAGCCCAAATATTTGAATCTTACTCCCCTAAGAATTTTTTTAAAATTTGAGAGCATTTTCCCCAACCCCTCCCTATTGGATGTGGGAAGTTGTTTGAAAGTCAAAATGCAGAACAAACAATCACCTCCAATTTCACTGAAATCGGTTTGGTGGTTTTGGAGAAGTCACACATACCATGTACCCAGACCATGGAGGATGACAGCAGATGATGGATGGAGAGTTATCACTTCAGCTCACACAGACTTTCAGACAGATGAGCCAAAAATGATATCTGCTGAGGAAAAACTTTCATACATACCAAGAAACACATATATTAAAGACTATGATTTACCAAACCATTTTCATGCAAATTTATGGAAATTAATTTTTGGATTTGTAAGCAAATCAAATATATTATTTCCTTAAATTTGCATGACAATGGTGTTTCAGACCATTTTCATGCAAATGTATTGAAATAAATATAGGTAATCACCATCATATGGGTTTTCAAGATGGTGTATTGAGGTGGAGACTTCGTCTCTGGGCATATATTGACAAGTCCATTAGGACAAGCTGATATATGACCCAGAGATGAAGTCGAGACTTCAGTACATCATGTGGGAAACCTGCTTGGTGGTAATAGCCAATCTATCTTACAATATTCCCTGCTTTCTTGACTTGTTTGCACATATTTTGGCAATCATCCCTGTCTCCATGAATTGATATTTTATGAATGAAGATAATGATATCATGGTTAGGGCTGTCACGATCAATCGATTAATCGATTGTTGATCGGTCACGGTGAAATCGATTAGTATTTTTCGTTGTCGAATAATCTGTAAATTGTATCCCGTTTTAGATGTTTAATAATTAAAAGAAAATTTGATGGAAAAACTATTGTTTCTAAAGGTATTGAGTTAAGAACATTGATGTTAAACCCCAAGAAGCCGTTGGAAGCATTTGTCTTCCAGGTACATTCATCAAAGCGTTAATATTCTGAATCTTTGAACCGTCAGTGTAATAATCAAGACCGGTCGGCAGTTGCGAAGTTCGCAACTGCCGACCGGTCTTGATTATTACACTGACGGTTCAAAAGTTGAGAACATCAAAGCTTTGAATGTACCTAAAAGTTGATCGTCTTTGTTGTTTACTTGAGGTAGGTCAGCTGACTTGAGCTCCATTTTTATCGACTTCAAAGAGAGGGAGAGGGGGTGGGGTCATCTAGGTACGATTAATCAATTATTATCGATTATTTGCGACGATTAATCGATTCCTAAATTGAAAAATCATGACAGCCCTAATCATGGTATTGCATTCTTGTGCTATGCATGGCATAATCTCCATTCAATGTTCCACTTGTACAATAACTGCTGAAGTTTATAGTAGTGTTACAGCTGTGTGTTCTTTGTTTTTATTTTTCAGGTTTATTGCATGGTAGGTCAATATAGAGGATATCTAGTGTTTTTTGAGTGGATACCAAAAATTATGTCATGAGTGACCAAGACAAATGTTTATTTTTCATGAGCACTTGCCTGAGCAAAAGTAACCATTTGTCTCGGTCACGCATGAGATAATTTGCAGTATCCACTCAAATCACGAGATTTTCTTCTTTTTATTACACACTTTTTATAAGAATCTGATCATTCCTATAAATAATTCCACTCGTTTCAACCTTGAATTGATGCATGAAAGTAAACAGTGCATTGATACACAGAAGTGATTTGATCGATACATGGAACAGGGAGTGTCTTGCGATCTGATTCAGCTGGCAGGTCTCATGCATCACTTCAAGGTGAATATGTGTGGAATTATTGCTGGAAATGATCAGTATCCACTCAAAAACACTAGATTTTCTTTTCATTATACGTTTTTATAACAAATTGATCACTTCCAGTGATAATTTGACTCGTATGATGCTTTGAAAGCTGCCATTTTGATTGATAGCATGAAAGTGAAAATTTCTATATCTTCACAGTGGGGGGATTCGATTTCTATCTTTCCGCAATTTTTTCGATAATCTATTATTTAGCATATAATAAAAATGATTATCATGGCAAAAAATGATCAAGTCTAATTTATTTTGTTGAGTTAGTGATTTTTAAAATTTTTTTTTATGAAAACAAATGTTCTCAACATATGAAATCAATTTTCGATGAATGCAGGTAAAATTATTTTTTTTCTGAATTGAATGATCAAATGTGTGGTTGCTATCCTAGATACAGATGTGTATTTTGACGAAACCTTTTCTCTTGTATTGCAGGAAAAATGTTCATGCTGTAAGATAAATAATTGGATGTGAATACCTAATATACTTTATCAGGGAACTTGAGGGTGATTTTCAGGGAAACTGGATGAATTTCAGGGAAAAGTATGTGTGCAAACAATACACACAGACAGAACTAAAACATTTCAGCTCTTGCTCTTCGGCCACTACTGGAACCCTGTTTCACCCAGTAGTTGATAGGCTAAAAATTTGCTGATGCCCTTTATGCCATGTTTGAAAATCATTAGTTAGAATATCCTCACACCTCCTCTTTTCTTCAAGCCCCTGCCCTTTCCCTCCACTCCCACCTCCCCCCCCCCCCAAAAAAAAAAACACACACACACACTACCACCACCACATAATACTCTTGTTACAATCAAGCCAGAAAATAAGCAGACTGTCATCTGCAAATGAGGTCCCCAGAGGGTGAATTCGGTGATGTATAACTAAATTTACCCTCTGTGAACCTCAATCTGAATCAAGGTCTCAAACCTAAGCAGAAAGAGGTACCCAGAGGATACATTGGCCTAATGTATTGGATAGCCTCAGCACATTCACCCTCTGGGGACCTCATTCTGCAAATGACATACTGCTTATTTTCAGGCTTGGTTACAATGTGCACCAATCATATAATTTCCCACTGGAATGGGCAATAAGGTGTAATTCGATTTTTCACAATGCATGCAATTTAATCCAACTTTCCTTTTTAAGATGTGGTGTTACTTTACATGTGAGGAGATGTTTCGACCTCTATAAGGTTTAGATTTTTTCTCATCATCAGTAATTCATAATTGTGTTATTACCTGTGTAAATACCATTTAGAACTTTCCGTGAATTGACACCTCAATTATAATTCATAAAACAACAAAAATCAGTGTTGTTGACAAGCCAGAAAATACGCAGACTGTCATCTGCAAAATGAGGTACCCAGAGGGTGAATTTAGTGATGCTACCCTGCATAGCAGGGTAGCATAATTAAATTTACCCTCTGGGAACCTCAATCTGAATCAGGGTCTCAAAACTAAACAGAAAGAGGTACCCAGGGGATAAATTGGCCCACTGTATGGGATATCATCAACAAATTCACCCTCTGGGGACCTCATTCTACAAATGTCAGGCTCCTTACTCTCAGGCCTGGTTGTTAACTATTTGAATATACGTCTGTTGTGTATCAATTTTTAACCATAACTTTTCAGCACATCACTGAAGCAAGGTGAATTTCTGTGAGCAAATTGTACACTTTTTTTAAATTGTGGTATTCTGCTTTGCCACACAGATCACAGATCGAGTGCATAATTGAATGTAAAATAGAATAAAAACTGATAAAAACAGATCGAGTGTATAACTGAGTAAAAACTGAGTGGATATTTGAATTTAATAAAGAAATATAAATTCTTTAAGATTCTTTTTCCTACATTTTATTCATCAGGAATCATTATTTAAGTGAAGGTGGATGTCAGTAGGTCATGTGCTTAAGGGGTCGTCCAACGTAACTTTGGGCATATTTTTGTAAATTTTCACAATGCCCTAAAAACGAATTAAAGCGGTGAATAACGACATATTATACACCAAAATAATGACAAAAGTATACAAAACCCGAATTTACCCACTTTTTGAAAATTTAAAAAAAAATTTTTGCTTTTTATGACAAAGAAATATAAATTTTATAGTAAATTTCCTTTCTTATTATACCTATCGCAATTGTTTACTACAGGCTTGCACTACAGTGGAAGAACCTAACTCGGATAAAATACTCTCTATTTTAATCTTTCCCAAGAGATTTGGGAAAGAAAAGTGGTGTAAAAACACCACGAAAAAATAAGTCAAAACTGGGTCGAGTGCCACTGGCACACACCCAGTAAAGGATGCTCTTCTCTTAGTACAATTCCACGACTTCCGTTAACCAGTGCGCAAGCAGAAATCAAAACCATTCTTCTGAGTCCGCCAACATAGGAGGTATGTGATCAGCGGGGTGGAAGGATTCTTACCCGAATAAGAAGACGGGAGGGCCTCCATGTAAACAATTGCAGTAGGTATAATAAGAAAGGAAATTTACTATAAAATTTATATTTCTTATCAACCTACCTTACAATTGTTTACTACAGGCTGAATAGACAATAGGATGGAGGGAATCACATAACCAACCCACACATAACTCAATTGAACTGGAACCGTGGACAGAGGAAGAGATCCCTAGGCCTATCAAACCATAGCATCACAAGCATTAGTAAAAGACTATGAAATATGAGGCATATGGTGAAGTGCAACACACAGACAGAAAGGGCAGTAACAGCACGGAGCTGGAACTGACCCTGTAAAAAGCTGAATGGCTGGGATAGACAACAGCCTGAACCAAAGAAAGAGGGCCCATAGGACAAAGTTCCTCTGTCGGCTCTTGCAACTGTCGCAGATAAATGGAGAAGGTAGCATTTCTCCAGTAGGCTGCCAGTATAACATCCGACAACATGACGGAGTTAGTAAAAGCCCCAAGAGGAAGCCAATGCACACACCTCGTGGCAGAAAAAACAATTGGTAAGACAATCACCAGTAGCTAGACGAGCGGAAGCTGCACAAATAGCAAGACAAATCCATCGAGAAATGGATGCAGAAGAGATCTGGCATGTGAGAAAACGCATATCCATCCAGGATAAAGGCGTGAATGGAAAAGAGCTGAACAAGCTTGGAGAGGCAAGGATGAGTGTCGAAACAATGCGGTACCACATATGAAAAAGGTCTCCAAAGCATGGACTTTTACCCATTGCTGGAGACCCCCAGAAACAAACATATACCAGAAACTCCGCAAGCGGTGTGATCGAAGGAGTGACAGAAGCAACAGAGTGCTCGTACACCATCAACAGAAGAACCTTCTACTTAGCCACAGAGGCTAAACCAGTGGAATGAGTGCCTCCTTGAAGAAGAAAAGCAACTCCACTGCTTGTCTCTAAAAACCACTATGGAGGAGAAAGGACCTGATAAAAGACATGCGCGAATCGGAACCGGCAGGAAGGTGTAGCCGACAAGACCATCCCAAAGGAGGGCCAGAGCGTCCACGGTGAAAGCCAGAGCATCTGGACACGGGGACACGAAAGTGTTCACCTGATGGTTCCAATGAGTCGCAAAGAGATCGATGGAACAGCGCCATGTGGAGCATCCAGTCGGTGGAAAAGAACCTGCCCCGTCAGGACAGGGAGTCAGCTAGGACATTGAGACGACCGGAAATGTGACGAACAACCACACCGGCATTGACATCCTGAGCGAGCAGAAGATCCCAAGCCAATTCGTACATTGGAACCGAGTGCATGCCACCCTGGTTCCGAATGTAAGCAACCATTGTCAAACAACAGAAGAACCTGATGATTTGACAGGTGAGGGATCCACTGAATGAAACTCAGAAGAAGAGCAAGAAGCTCCTTCTGGTTGATGTGTAGAGATGCCCAATCCTGGTCCCACATCCCGTGAAGGGAAAGACCTAGAGGATCCAACATCGCACCCCAGCCGAGATCGCTGACATCTGCTGTCAGAACGCGAGCGGACGTGAGTAAGTCAAACGGGACACCCTATGTGATCCACGGAACATTCGTCCAGTGGAGAAGGTGAGGATATGAGATTCTGGTAACTGAAGCACCAGATCCAGAGAATCGACATTCGGCCTCCAACAACTCAGCAGAAAGTGTTGGAGAGGTCTGACATGCAGCCGACCTAGAGGAATGAGATCCGTCACCGAACCGCAGAGACCGAGCAGCCAGAGAATACCCCGTGCTGTCGCGGATGTGGCCTGGGAACAGAGTCAGAGCAAAAGCTGAGAGAATCACAGGCCTGGCCTGGGGAACCACCACCGTATTGAACTGAGTGCGGAAGACCATCCCTAGATGACAAAACGACTGAGAAGGGACCAGATCCGACTTCTCCTCGTTGACTCTGAATCCTAGCGACGTGAGCAAGCTCAACAGAGTGTCGACATCCAACTCCAGTAAGGCAGCATTGGAATGCCTCTGGAGGATATCGTCCAGATATGCCGAAGTAGTCACCCTGGACTGTGTGCGATGGAAGAGTATCACATGCGACATCAGTCAGGTGAAGGCCCAAGGAGCCAGGTCTAGGCCGAAAGGCATGGCCTTCAACTGGTAAACTCGCCCAGAAAAGCGAACCTGAGATACGTCCGTGACACCCGATCAGACCTTCATTTTTGAGGCGCGCGATCACTCTCACGCGCCATCGCGCGGGCAAAATCAAAACCCAGTGCGCAATTTATCGCGCGCGACGGAAATGTGGCACCGAAAAGGTTAACTGAAAAGTTCAAAACTGAAACTAAAAAAGCACTGTAGGAAAAGATCAAAAGGCGTTCCGTCGCAACATGCTCTCAGAGTGATTGGTGTTTGAAGTCAGTTTCAACACTGTTCGCAACTTCACGGAGCTGAGCACAAACTGCACGTGCCTTGAAACATTACATTCCTTTGATCTTTTGCCGTCCGACAGCACTGCGCTGCGATTATTTCCTCAGTGTATTCAAGTTATTTGACTCGTACAGTCTAGATCTCATGGTCACCCTTGTCTTCTGGTTGAATAAACAAATGTAAGAGTGACTGAGTCAAAAACTCAAAATAAAACAAAATTCAAATTTTCTGATGTCGCAGAGAGAAGCAAAGGGGAACAGTGTGCAATTGCACACCTTCTTAAGGTGGAACGTTGGTTCGCTCATCGGCTACAGAACCAAGAAAGATTCCAAAGGACATGAAATCGTCAACTCTATTTGGTGCAAAACATGTGCACGGCATATTGATAGAATAATAAAATCAGATAAACTCAGAGGCCAAGCCATCAAGGAAGCCCAAAAATATGCAAGTGGTTCCAATTATGTGTCAAAGCACAGTGTCAACAGGCATCTGATTTCGCAAGCCCATGAGCTAGGGATTCTCTTGGAGAAAGAATCACCAGACGAAAGGAATTTGGCAGATAGAGGCACACGCGATAATGAGGTAGCTGAATGTAGTACTAGTAAACCATTGAGCAGTCAAGCAGCTGCAGGTGCACCTTACCCTGGCAATGTTAAACAAAGTCAAATGAAAATTGACTCAGTAATTCTTCAGCAGTCAAAAGACGCTTATACAAAACTGTTTAACACTGTATACTTAATCGCCGTTGATGGTCAACCACTTACCTCATTTGAAACTGCAGTTAAAGTGCAAAAAACAAACGGCGTGAAATTGATTCAAGGAAAATGTAATTCAAATGTCGCAAGAGAAATACTATGCTTTATCGCAGATTCAGTGCGTGAAACAGTCGCAGAAATACTTTTGAGTGCCAATGACTTTTCAGTTCTTACTGACGGCTCCCAGGCCCGGAAAATGGGGTCGGAGAAGGAACTTGTTTTGTGCAAAACTGTTCGCGGCAAGATCGGTAAGTACTACGTATGTGCCCTCCAAGATTTAGACTCATTCGGAGATGCGAATGCGGAAAATCTCAAAAAAGCAATCGATGACGTTTTTCTCAATAAACTTCATTTGCCAGGTGAACGCTATAAATTTTGTGAAATTGGAGCTACTGCAGATGGCGCAAATGTGAATTTTGGGCATAAATCTGGTTTGATCAAACGTTTCAGAGATGATGGCAGGCCATGGCTTATTGGTATTCACTGCGTGGCACACAAGCTTGAACTGGCCTTGAAAGATTCAATCTTACAGGAAAAATGTTTCAAGCAAGTCGAAGATTTTCTTCGCTCACTGTACAAGTTTTTCAAGCAATCGGAAAAATTTGGGCGTCATTTCCGCGAGGCTGCCAAAGTAATGGGTGTCACGGTGTACAGAATACCAAAACTGACATCGACAAGATTTGTAAACCACCATAGAACTGCAATCAAACATTTACTGAACAATTGGATAGTTTTGATCAATGTGATTGAGGATACAATCGCAGACCCGAGCTACAAAAATGTCAGTGCGAAGTTAAGGGGGTTCTTGAATAAACTGTTGAATTACAAGTTCATTGTCCAATATTGCCTATACAGAAACATTCTAGACAAAGTTGCTATTCTTTCTCTAGTTTTCGAAAAGGACGATCTTATGGTTTTCGACATTCTACCTGCTTTGCTTAAAACAGAACGTTCTTTAAATGAGTTACTGGAAAATCTCAGCAGAATCGACGATGTAACAAAAGATTCATCACTGGTGTTGAAAGTTGTGGATACGTCGGTTTTCGTTGGAAATAAGTGTACCTGAAATAGGCACCATGCTGCACAAAAAGTCAGATAGGCAGTATAAAACTTTGGAATATAATAAGGGTTTGAAGGGGTGTCGCTCGTCCGAAACCGCTTGTGCTATATTTTCAGAAATAACAGTCGTGGCGAAAAAAACAGTGCAAAACATTGAAGCTTGCTTCGATAAAAGGTTCGCTGAATTCAACGACGAAAAGTCTGTATTTAGTTTGATGTAATGGGTTGATCCCGCCAACTGGCATTCCACAAAATCAGAAGCTGAATCAATTTGCAAACTAATCGAACATTTCTGGCAGCCGTTAGAGTTTGCTGGGTTTGATTTTAGTGATGCTGCCGATGATGACGTGTTTAAGAAGAGAATAAAGTCTGAATGGAAAGATGTCAAAGTAGCATCCAACCATTTCTATGCAAAACTTTTAACTAAATCGAAAAGGTTGTGGCGGAAACTGTTCACGTTTCGCAGGAAACAGTTCCCAAACATTTGTTTGATAGCTGAGATTGTATTCTCCCTGTCACTTAGCAACAGCATTGTGGAGTGCGGGTTTAGCCATCTAACGGCAATGCTCTCAGACCGGCGCCTAAGTATGAAGCATGAGACCATGGACAATTCTCTGATCGTACGCATAAATGATCTTGTGTGGACTGACGATGAGAGGTCATCAATCATTGATAGAGCTGTATCTAACTACCTTGGCAGTAAGAAGCGCAAACATTAGACGGAAAGTGGACAGAGTTTGTTACTGAGCAAAGTTAAACGCCGAAAGCACAATTGTGACACTGATTCTTCCTCTTCAAGCCCAAGTGACTTTGAGGATCCTGGTATGATTCTCGGATCCTCCAGCTCTGAGTCAAGTTCTCAGTCGGAACTCTCGGATTCATCAGATGATGTCAGTCAGACTCAGACAGTGACTGGTGTGGACCTAAACTAAAACAAACACTTTAACAGTAAATCGGGACCAGGGCAACTCGGACCAAATACAAGTAGGACCACTTTTGAAGACAACTTGAATCTTCAGGATCAACATAATAATACATTAATGTCATTATAAGTATACATTGGAGACAACTCGGACCAACACTGAAGACAACTGAACTTGGACGTCACGTCTCAGAGTCAGACCAAACGTGGAAACAACTCGGACCAGTATTGAAGACAGCAGCTTGACTTGTCTTCAGTGTTTGTCCGAGTTGTCTTCAAGGTTGGTCACATGACATTTCATTTGAGTTGTCTTCAAAAAGTAGTCCTACGTGTCTTCAATGTAATTATGTTGGTCCGAGTAATCATCAATGTTGGCCTGAGGACTGAAGTGTCTTCAAAAGTGGTCCGACCTGTCTTGGTCCGAGTTGTCTTTAATTCATTTTTCCATTGACGATTATCTGTAATTCCAGTAAACGTCCCATCCACAAGTCGCGCGACTGCAACTGTTTTCACTTTTCACGTTGACAAATTTAAACTGTAAAAACATGTAATGATGTTCTTAACAATTTTTAGTTTGGAACTATTCAACAGTTCAACTTTGGATGCTTTGAGCTCACTCAGCCTCAGTGGAGACTGAGTTCTACTTGCGAGCAGCAAGGATTATTTAATTTTCATTTTTGGATATAAATTATAATATTCTTTTCAAGTTTTGAACAGAAGAACTGTTGATGAATCTTCATTCTTGTGTACTGTGCCGCGCGTGTGGCTCACAATTTCAATGGATTGGATTTGACTCATTAAATGACGTATTGTAAGGTAAGAACGTTTTAGTATTTACTATTAACTATTTCATTTTCCTAATCAAATCACGGATCAACAGCAGTCAGCTTGCTATCTGTATCAACACAAATGGTGAACAGTTCACCATTTGTGTTGATACAGATAGCAAGCTGTTGATCCCGGTGATCACGCGCTGTGAGAAAATCACGCGCCTGAGCCCCAATAGCAGTGCGCGATATATCGAGCGCCTGCATTTTCTAGAAATGAAGGTCTGCCCGGTGAACCGGAACATGAAAGTAAGCATCTCGCAGGTCGATGCTGGAAGCGAAATCTCAGTGGTGAATGGAACGGCGGACCGACCTGAAAGTCTCCATGCTGAACTTGGGAGCAATGATAGACTGGTTTAGGATACTCAGATCGATAACCAGTCGGAGTCGGCCGCCCTTCTTCGGCACCAAGAACAGGCGGGAATAAAACCCCACTGACTGAATGTTCTTGATGACCTCAATCGCCCCCTTGGCCAGGAGATTGTCTATCTCCGTAGACAAAAGCTCCCGACGTAAAACGTCTGAAGGAACTGTGGTTGGAAGAGGCACTCTGGACAGAGTGGGGTGCCTTCGGAAGGATATTCGCAGCCCGGACCGAACAACATCTAACACCCAAGGATCGGATGTGATAGTGGTCCAACGGTCTGCAAACTCTGCTATCCTTCCTCCAACCTGGACGAATCGAGGTGAGGACCTTCAGTTCGAGCCCCGACGAGGCCCGCGAGAGGAGAAATAACCTCCTCTACTGAATGAAAAATCCAAGGGAATTGGAGTCCTGATCCAAAACCGTCAAAGTCTGGCAGACTGACGGATTGGCAAAATCGTAGTAACGATAACGCACCGGAGGCAAAAAGGTGTCAACCCTGGTGAAGAACAGATCCTTCATAGCCTTGGAACTCAGTTTTGAGTCCAAGGCTGAAAATGCTTCAACCACCTGTACTGACTGGCACGGTTGAAGACTCCCAGAAGCAGGTTGCTCCACAGGCTGTAGGCGTGTGACCGATGATCGCGGCCTGGCTGACACTGTCGGCTGGTTTGATGGTTTGAGATCCGGAAGGAACCCAAACACGAAGTCAAGAGCTGCCCCCAAGTCAGAAGACTGCTGGCTCTCGACATCAAAGATGTCTGACTCCTCCCCGGAGTCGGAAGACACATAGCCCATCGTGGGCAAACCAGCCGATGCCTCCCATGGTGTAGGAACACCGGGGGATCAGAAAGCGGCCTGTTTCCAATCCCGGGAGACGGCGCCATAGGGGGCACCTGGAAACCACTCGCTGGAAGCAACAGAAAGGCTCTTGGACAGAACCTGAGTAAGGAGAGGGCCTCCCTAAGCTCACTGCCCATACCAGCCGGTTCGACATGAGGACGAACCAGCAAAGTGGCTTCACACCTGACCCTCTTAACCAGCGAAGGGTCACGATCCTCCAATACACACGAAGCGGGGCGACGGGCAGCAGCCAAAACATCTGAGGGCAGACGTGTATAGGGGTATGACTCAACCCGAGGATCAACATAGCGGGAAGTCAGGAGAGTTGCCGCGGACCTCTGCGTGGCAGAAGGTCCAGGCTGCACAGAAGGCGTTGGTCCCGCAAAACAGGCTGTGTGACCAGAATGAGTGGACGGAAAACGCCAATGACAAAACTGTGGTACCCGACGGCGCAGAGCCCACAGTAGAGGGTCCGGCCGGCAGCCACTTCCAACTTTTCCGAGTTGAAGTCAGGGAAGGCTGAGGTCGATACCCCCACGTCTACACTACCAGACACCGCAGCAGACCACTGCAGGTATAAAACTGCTGTGCTCAACGGCTTAGAGGACACAGCAGGGGGTTCAGTCGGCAGCCACTTCCGACTTCGCCAAGTTGAAGTCGGGGAAGGCTGAGGCCGATACCCCACAACCACACTACAGACATCCCTGCAGACCCTTGCAGAGATAAGCCAAGGCCGGCTAAAAATGGTGCCTGATGACGTTGTAGATGGAACAGAAGTAGCAGCAGACACGACAGGAGCTGTTGG
This sequence comes from Pictodentalium vernedei, assembly GCA_031216915.1. Lineage (NCBI taxonomy): Eukaryota > Metazoa > Mollusca > Scaphopoda > Dentaliida > Dentaliidae > Pictodentalium > Pictodentalium vernedei. The sequence continues at coordinate 169,848,989 of CM062288.1, read as the reverse complement.
AACAGGCGGAAAAGGGGGGAGAGCCACCTAGCTCATCCTCCAAAGGAGGAGTCACAACCCTAGTGACAGTCTCAGATGTCAACTTGAGAGGGCGCATAGTCCCGGAACCAGGCATCTCTTCACCAGAAATCCAACAGCTCCCGCAGTATCCACCAGGGTAAAAAAAACTGCACATCCCCCACAGAAGGGGAATAACTCTCACCAGACGTGGTCGAGTCGGGAGGCCCCGAAACGACAGCGTTCCCCACCCCACCGCTGGTGCGGGAGGAGCTGCACATCACCCACTGAGGGGGGGGGAGTAATTCTCACCAGACGTGGTCGAGTCGGGAGGCTCCGAAACGACAGCATTCCCCAACCCCTGTGGGAGTGGGAGGAGCTGCACATCCCCCAAAGAGGGGATATAACTCACACCAGATGTGGCCGAGACGGGGGGCCCCAAAACGACAGCGTTCCACACCACCCGCAGGTGCGGAAGAAATGGCCACGTTTAACGCACCAAGGCGAGGGCAAAAGGAATTGCCCTAAAGGAACCGAACTGGAAATAACAGAGGTGAGAGCAGTAGAAGAAAAAGGTGAACTCAACAGATACAGAAAGTAGAAGAGCACCCTCAACTACAAGAGAAGGTGGCAGAAAGAAACCGGTGGGTACACGACAGAACCCAGACGGCCGTCAGGGACCGAAAAAACAGAAATTCAGCCCTCAACAGTGAAGAAATCCTGTCCAGACAGTCCCTAATTGACACCTAACTCCAATAACAATTTAAATTTATCAACCGAAAAATTTCATTGATTGTCGAACTGCATTGACACGATGTCGAAAAAACATTCGTGAAAACAGAATAAATAATATACAATGAGAATGTGGTTGAAAATATTAACGAGAATATATAAAACACAGTCCTGTTATTATATGATCGTCAGATCCATAATCCAGTCACAGGAAAACAAAACCATTATCGACGAGTTGAATTATCACTGTATCATAATGCAAAGATGGTGCAACACGTCCACCACGTTGCACGGACAAAAGAAGAATGGTTTTGATTACTGCTTGCGCACTGGTTAACGGAAGTCGTGGAATTGTACTAAGAGAAGAGCGTCCCTTACTGGGTGTGCACCGGTGGCGCTCGACCCAGTTTGGGCTTATTTTTTCGTGGTTTTTTTACACCACTTTTCTTTCCCAAAACTCTTGGGAAAGATTAAAATAGAGAGTATTTTATCCGAGTTAGGTTCTTCCACTGTAGTGCAAGCCTGTAGTAAACAATTGTAAGGTAGGTTGATAAGAAATTGCCAGCCGCATAAGTAACCGTCAGGGTTAACAAGGAATAGATAGGTAATTCGAATAATTGTGTTGTGAATAAAAGACTCCACACTCCATACTCGGAGACAGCATTTTTAGCATTTCATCACCAACGTGGTGAGAATGCTCAGGGGAAAATGGATGACCACAAACGCTTCATTTTGTTTGTCCGACACGTTGTTGTGATCACGAGGGTTTTTGGGTGAAGTTGTGAAATGATTTCATTTCCCACGATCTGAAATCTTCAAACATTTCACTACTGTTTTTTAAATCTGGCAGGCGATGTAATGTACAACTCACGATACATTCACAGGAAAATATTCAACTGACAATGTCATAATTGCGAGACTCTGCCCATAGTAGCGATGTTCAGATCACAAACTGTACAATTTGACACAAGTGTCAGCAAGGGATTAATACGCCACCAATTCGAACTACTATTATTTGGTTGGTGATGATGATCAGAACATAAAAGTGGAAAATTATATTTGAAAACAAAAATATATTCGCATCATCATACATTACAGTCGTCACAATTGTATACTTGAGAAAAAATAATTTTACTGTCGCCAAACTATATTAGTGACGTAAAGAAGGCTTGATGAAGTCTGCTACGAAAAAAGAAGACCAATGTCAAGGAGAATTATCAGAAAGGTGTTTTCCTGTTCTTCAAATATTGAGAAATGTCGTACCATCGTAAATTTAAATATCTCCCTCACACAACTGTATTGTGTATAAGACAGATCAACATCGATTTTGAGCACTGTTAGCACCAAAAGGTTGCGAAAATCTATGTGTGTTGACATTCTGTGGACAAAAAAAGAGAAATTCCACTAGGCGGACAAAAATTGACACGGATTACCGAAATGAGACCACAGCGTGTCATAAGTGTTTAGATAAATGAATTTAATAACCAACACAATTCCGACATTGTTCTGGCCGGTAACCCTCCGCCTATAAAATTAGTATTGGTAAGCAGATCAGTTATTAATGGTCTTAAATCGCTTGAGAAAACAACAGTCAAGCTGCCCCAAACAGCAACTACAGAAGGCCGATAGTTCCGAAACAAATGAAGCATACCAAATCATGTACATAAATGAACTGGAAACCAGGATGTCTAACTAAGTGTAGCCAATTGGTGAAAGTATTCATCATGCAGGGCAGGACATTTTTTGTTGTTTTGGCCGCACTTGAACGTTCAAATGACACTCTTGGCAGCTGTCACTGGTCATGCAACCCCAGAAATGGGCACATATAACACTAAATGAGGAAGTTTGGCAGTTCGCCCTTTTTTAGTGTATAAACCTCATCGTATGTTACCAATTTGATACAGATCTCATGCAAAATGGCACAGGATTGTGAGGGGTATGGTCACGGCGGACTCACAAAAGCCATATTGGACATTCTTAACTTTTCATTGATGCACTCTCTCATGACTCGATACTTATTCTTCTGAACTGTGTGGATTTGACCCTTGGTGAACTTCATAAAAGGTAAATAAACACAAGAAAAATGACATCCCTTTTAAACTGTAGGCATCCTAAATTACAATTTGTCTTGTGGTCTGTTCCTTGCAAAAATGATAAAAAGATTTCTCCGAGTCTGTTCTAGAAGGAATGCGGAATTTAACTATTCAACAAATTTAAGGTATTTTATTGTCTAAAATCTGGTCGGTTACTTATGCCATAGCAGACTTTCAGGCGGTGCTATCTACCACATGGCAGCAGTTCCATGACAAATTTCAGTTTCCACATGTTCTATGTTTCATTCCAAGCATTTTGGTATATAATTTATTGGGGTTATTCATTTTGGGTCTTTTTTAGACTTGGAAGAAAATTACATGAAATTTGACCAAAGTTAGGTTGGACGTCCCCTTAACTCACCTATTTTCACTTCAGCAGTCATAAATTGACCAAACAGCTTAAATTGACATGGATGAAACAGAAACAAACATGTGGATATAAGTAAAATATTTATAATGAAAGACTTTTTTATTAAATATAATTCACAAGAGCTTGTAAGCATATTTTTGGATTTAATCGTTTTGATCGAAGCTTCAAAGGCCTAGGATTTAAAACTGAACTTTTTAAAACAGAAAATTTTTCGACTGTACCATTACTGGGATTTTTGTCCAAAACTGATTCCCTTTTGGAAGGCCAGGAAGCACACTGAATTCTGGGGATTTTCCTGGACATTCCAGAAGAGTTAACATGTCTGACTGAAAAATCCCTCCCATGCCTGTCTGAGCTATATGTAATATGAATATTGTTGTACCAGTGGGAGCATGGTTGTGACATGAACTAAACTAACATGTACAGCATGTCAATCATACAGTTGCCTTCAACCAAAGCTAAGCCTGCTGGTGCCTGGTTAGAATACTATAGAACCCCTTCCCCCCCCCCCCCCCCCCTTCCACAAGTGGTGTATTCAACTAATGTTATCTAAACCAAAGAATGTTTAATATAAGGTATTGATGAAGCTATCTGTAATATTTTAACAAAAAATGCTGAATGAAGAGATAAATTCATTATATTAATATGTAAATTAATGACAAAAAGAAATACAATCCCATCATTTGATCCAAAAAGTTCTGGGATAAATCGCAAATTATGAAATTCAATATATACCTTTTGATGAATTAGTTGATGATCTCCAAGGTTTTCTATCAAAGGAGATAATTAACTGTCATCATACAAGAAATCATCCACTTCATTTTGTTATTATAGCTTTAGATGAACCCTTTCAACATTATCCAACAGTACAGTACAGTGGAATCCTGTAGATTGAATAACCACTTTGCCAGCGAAAAGTATTCAATTAACAGATGTTTTCAATTAACAGGAATTTGATAATTTCCCCGTGTTCTAGTGATAAACTTACCCAGGGTTACTGCAGGCAAGGCCCGGGCCTGATATAAATGCTGTTAGCATTTATTCTTTTATATATTATTTAACAAATCTCATGGAGATTAAATGCTTTTAGTGGATGTACTGAGTCCAAATTGGTCTCTAAATACAGGCAATTCAGGGGCTTTTTTAGTGTAATTCATTGGTAGATTACAGGACTTTTTATTCAACTCAGGGTATATATTCTATTTAGTTGTGCGAGAATCCATATGAGAATCCTGCTATACATCACTGTGATCCAAGAGTTTGTGAAAATCTTTACGAGAATCAGATTCTGGATTCTCGGCCAATAATAAGCCTTGCAATTAACTGGTTGAGCACGAGAAATAACTATCAGGGCTTTAAAAAATGAGAATACCTGAGCAAATTCAGTTAAACACAAATAATACGTTTGTTTATAAAAATTTGTTTATTACAAAATATTGGCACTCCAATGATTTATAATAAAACAAATTTTGAATAATAAATTCAGACCACCCAAAACAAGTGCAATGCCAATTGCCATTGATTAGACAATAGTCCCCTATGGATGGGGTCTCACCAAATTGTTTATCTTACACTGCTACATGGCCATACCAACATTTATTGAAATGAGGGATGTCGTTTAGGAGTTCTAGATAGAAAACTAAAAGTGGCCACCAGTCAGGCATCTTGAATTTATAAAAAAAAAAAAAATTACTTGCAAAAAATTTTATGTAATCTCTGATCATTGCTAAAAATCTGAAATAAAAGCGTCAAAGCATCTCTGAGACACAGGTGGTAACAGGACACACCAACATAATATATACAAAAAAATATGGCTGAAAAAAAAGCAGAAGTACATCTAATTTGCATAATTTATGCACAAGAAAAAACCTGTATGATATGATATTTATCTTATGCTGCTACATCGCCAAACCAAAAATGATTGAAATTGGAGAGGTCGTTTAGAAGTTCTAGACAGAAAACTAATTACACCCAATTTCCAACAAAAATGGTCGCCAGTCGACCATCTTAAATTTTCTTTCTCGAAAAAAACTGATGTGCAACATCTTTCCATAATGTCTGATTAATACTGAAAATTTAAAATGCCAATATTCAACCATCTCAGAGAAACAGGTGGTAAAATGCAAGAGGGAGGGAGGGATGGATGGATAGACGTCCATACTCAGATCCGAGTAGATATGTGGCTATAAATTATGAGACTGTAAGTACTTATGTGGCTTATATTTTTAAGTGGCTTCTAACATTAATGTGGCTTCTATGTCCAACCAACAGTTGTGTGGCTTATATTTTTAAGTGGCTTCTCAAAATTAGGTGGCCTTTTGGCTATTTGTGTCCATTGTCCTTTCATAATTTATGTGGCTTATATTTTTAAGTGGCTTCTCAAATTTTATGTGGCTATCAATTATGTGACTGACAATTATGTGGCTGTTCTACTAAGAAATGGCTGTGTATGTGCCTATGTCCATATATATTTTATGTGGCTTATATTTTTAAGTGGCTTCCAAACTTTTATGTGGCTGTCCATATATTTTTAAGTGGCTTCCCAACTTTTATGTGGTTGTCCATATATAATTTTATGAGTCTTATATTTTTAAGTGGTTTCTCAATTCTTATGAGACTATCAATTATGTGGCTGCCAATGGATGGATGTTCCAAAATTTGGACATCACTGGTCCAACCTTTAATGTGAGTATGATGTAAAGTGTATTATTTAGTCACATAGATGATTTTCCGATGCTTAAAAAATTTCTATTATGTGGCTAGTCACAGAACATAAATTAGCCACATAAATATTCATTTATGACAAATCCTAGCCACATAAGTAGTCAAAAGTAAACACGGACGCACAGACGGATAGATGAATGGATGGAATATATTTATTTATTTATTGGTGTTTAAGGTCACATACTTATGCACAATGGCTAATCATGACCGTGACAGTTTTATGGGTGGAGGAAGCTGGAGTACCTGGAGAGAACCACCGAGCAATGATGAGATGGATGGATGGATGGATGGACAGATGGATGGATGGATGGGCGGATGGACAGACTGACAGATGGACGGATGGACAGATGGATGGACAGACAGACGGATGGACGGATGGATGGATGGATGGATGGATGGACAGACAGATGGATGGACGGACGGATGGATGGATGGATGAAATGGATGGATGGATGAATGGATGGATGGACGGATGGATGGATGGGCAGATGGACAGACAGATGGAGCTTATTGTGTAACCCATTTGAAATTGACAGGTCAAAAGTGTACTGACGGTATGGTAAATAGTTTGGTATTTGGAAGTCATATGCAGTTAACAGAGCTATCCAATTAAGTTGGCACAGCTGTGTATGAGTGTGGATTCCTACCAAATCACGCAAAGTGGCCAATCTATGCTGACAATAATATTCTTTAAAAACCTTACAATGCACAAGCACAGTAAATGGAACTCACCTGGTGGTCCACAGACTGAGCTGAAACTTTGCCTGTGCTTCTAATGCTTTATTCATATAATTTGATAGTTGTTGTCTAGGTGGAAGTTCCACTCCCAGGGTGTTTTAATGAGGTAATCCACTCTCCATGTGTTCCATGTCACATGACGAGATTGGTCTAACTAATCCTGTTTTTTAATTAGATACCATCAGTAGCTTGGTGTACCAAATGTTCACCATGAGTGATGAAGTGGTGTTAACAGCATGACTTTGGAGAATAGTTAACACCACGAGTGATGAACATTTGGTACACCAAGCTACTTTGGGTATATTTTATTTATACCATGATCGTCAGATTATTAAGAGCTGCTATTATTTTTTCTCGATTTTAAGGAGCAGCAGAAGAACATTCATGACAATCCTTTTTTGTTTACATGAACACTGGTGGGTGGTATTTCCACTGTCAATTTTATTGCTGAAAGGAAATGGAAAAAGAAACGCACAAATCACAGGCCTTTTTCATTTTAATAACATAATAACATACTATTTCGAGTTATGGATGCTTTATTAACATGAGACGCATGTTTGTTAATTTTTGGTATCTTATGAGGTAAACTCATTTAAAAATGTAATAAATAATCTCTGCTTATATTTCACTCTTCGCAAGGCGACCAGTGATAAATTTAGACAAGATTGCATTCACATCGAGGTCACCAAAGGTAAACTTGAATGAAATTCCACTGTTGGTGTAAATGTTAACTACTGAAATCCCATTGCTGGCATGTTCACCACAGACACACATGTTCACCATGGTTGGTGTATAAAGCTAAAATTTACGCCATAGGCTTTTTATTTATAGTTGAATAGGTTAACATGGTATAAAAACTCATATATCTCCATTTCTCAATACCAAATGGAACATTGGCTGATAGATTCTGATTGGTTTGTTTTGATTTTGTTTTACTGGGGTTTAATGAGACTTTTGACATCCTCGTGTCAGACAGTTTTATTGGTGATGGAAGCCAGTGTACCTGGAGAGCACCACTGAGCATTGGCAAGCAACTGCCAGACTCCCAAACATACTTATTCCGCACAAGCAGGGTTTGCGTTGGTTGAATACAAGTGCACCATCGACATGCAGTACACCTTAGTACATTATTAAACATATTTTATTTGTTATAACAAAATGGATTGGATAACAAGTGCCTAGCACTTAGATAATATCCTTTCCTTAATATACATTTGAAAATTTCAGATTATCTTTACAAATATTTACAAAAAGTTACCAAAATGTGCATGCAATGGCAAAGCAAACTTATGAATAATTAAAACAATATTGTGTATGTACACTCTTCAAGATGGATGTTGGTAGGTATTCGACTTCACAGGAGTCAAAACAGATAGGCGAGAGGAAGGAGAACAGAAAGGTGAAAGATGAACTGCCACATCGCAACACTGCTGGACTTGGTCAACTAGCCAACGTGTCATATCACGGTACAATCGTGATTCCAGCGGAACCGCGATTTAGACGGAGCCCCGTTACCACTGTTATAGCCAGGGAATACAGGACGAACATGCGGAATGCACAAAGACGTAACTGAAGGAAATGGAAATGAAAATGAAAACGGACACTCGTATTATAGGACATTTGGCTGGGAATATGTTGACGGACTAGTCTGCCTGATTACGGTCCAGTCTTAAAATCTCTTCGTGGCCTTAATGAAATTGTGTACACTTCGAAAAAGGTGGATGTTGAAGGATTCTGGTAGGTTGGGGATACCATAAAGGAGATCGTTGGTCGATCTTATTGTAAGATGCGCAAGATTTCTCTGTAGGACTTGTCTTTCGTTTGAATAGTTATTACAGTCGAAAAAGTAATGGTTTGCGTCTTCAGTCTCGTAGCCACATGAACAGATAGGTGTATCATGGACGTAGTTGGAGTATTTATCATAATTTAGGTCGCTACACGAATTTCGCAACTTGCAGTGTATAATATTGACGGCTCTATCGCCATTGTTAAAGTACTTAGGTGGTCTGCATGCGCCACTATTAAAATATTTGAGAAAGTTATTCAGTGAACTCGATTGTCTTATTTCTTGGGGTAATGCATTCCATTCCGAGATACATGAGGGGATAAATGAGCGCTTAAATGTTGCCGTGTGCGTAAGTGGTAATTGAAAATTAGTGTGCAGCCGGGTGCTATACGTGGAAATATCCTCGAAGGTCCGTGGCAATAAGTCAGAGAGATATGTGGGGGCCTGATTATTTACGATTTTAAAAAATGTTTTCATTTTGTGGAGATGACGTCTCTGCGCAAGGGTTTCCCAACCAAGTTCCGCAAATAGAGCAGATACCGGGGTTGATCTCGTTAGACCGGATATTATTCTCGCTGCATCCGCGTGGATTCTATCCAATTTGGTAAGTTGGTAGTCGGGCGCACCGGCCCACACCACATCGGCGTATTCTAAGATAGGAAGTATGAATGATTTGTACAGCGTTTCCAGGCTTTTTCGACCTAGAATATACTTTAATTTTCGTAACTGGGACAGTCTGGAATTAGCCTTTTGGCATAATCTATTAATTTGGACATTCCAGTTTAAGTCCCCCTGTAAAGATAGGCCGAGGTGGATGTGAGACTTTTCCATTTCGAGTGGCGTGTCACCAAACATTACCATACTGCTTACATTAACACGTTTTTTGGTGAATAAAACAGTTTCTGTTTTTGAAGGGTTAAATGTAACAAGCCATGCTTTTGCCCATTCGGAAACGGCCGCAAGGTTTTCATTACACTTTGAAACAATATCGTCCAGTTCAAATCCAGTTTCTGTTATACTTGTATCATCTGCAAATAGTCTACAAGCATCCGGTGCATTTAAATTTTCAGAAATGTCATTTATGTATATAAGAAAGAAGAAGGGACCTAAGACGGATCCTTGGGGAACACCGTAATCAACAGGTAAATACTCAGAGGGAGTTGAGTTAACAGTTACCCTTTGTCTACGATCAGATAAATAGCTTTTGGTCCACTCAAGGAGTGGGCCAGATACACCTTAGTACATAGCACCACCGTGCCCCCATATGGGAAATGGGAATTTCGAAACCAGGGACCTTTCCATTTGAAGTTCAATATTATAATGACTGAGCCACTGCACTCCCCACCATTTGGTTGATACACATTTGGGATTATAGAGGCTCACTGGTTAGAACAAAAAAAGCTATTAGTTGAAAATAAAATATGTTTTAATTTTGGGAATTCACATTAAAAATTTTTCCACAATCAAGTTAAGTACTGTCATTAGTTCCTTGAAACCTGCACCCATGTAATGAACTAACCATGTACATTTTTACAGCCTTAGTAAGTGTATATGTAGCATGTGATATGATAGGCAGCCTATCAACTAATCCTGAGCAATACCTATGGTCAGTCAGTATATGTTAGCATGTGATATGGTTTATTTCCAAATGAAACAAAATACGGCATTTTGATTGGCTGAGAGGTAACTTGCAATCCACAGTGGCTTTTTTTATTACACCGTGTTTAACCACGATGTAAAAACAATATCCAAGCGCAAGCTATATGGTTAAAAAAGTACCCATGTTTAATTATTAATTCATACCTCCTGCTCAGTTATTTTAGAACAAAAATAAAAATTCAGGAAATTTAATATTTATGTGCAATAAAATATGACAGATATCGATGTCATTGGAACTGGCTCATTGAGCCAGTTCCAATGACATCCATATTTGTCTGGTTTTATTTAAGTAACTTGCAAAGTACAAATTTTCAGTCAGTTTTTTCCCACAATGAAGGTTAAAGTATTAAGTACACCAAAATTCTTGGAAATAAATCCATTATCCTTGTGTTTTTCGCCTCAGGGTGTATGAGTTCCCAAACCGGTGTAAATTCCCATACACCCTGGAAAACACAAGGATAACTAATAATGTGTTATAGCAGCCTAGCAACTAATCCAGAGCAATGACTATGGTCAGCCAGTGTATATTAGCTTACAATCCCTCCCCAACACACACATCCATACATGACATAAAGATGCTGTGCACCAAATATCAAATGATTCTGACCAGTGGATTGGAAGGAAAATAAAAAAAAAATGTTCATACTGCACAAAGTTAAACTTCAATCTCCCACCCCCCAGCCCAAAAAAATGTGAACCCAGAGTCGTGATTTGAACATACTTGAATCAGATTCCTGTATTCTGTCAGACAATCTGCAGGCATACTTTCCAGTGTCGCCATTGTCATTCTGCTTCATGGTAACCAGTTTTCATAACTGATTTTATAGTCCAACTTCCTGAGAACTAATTCAACTTATCATGCTCTTCAAAGGAGATTTGTGTCGACAAAAATGTGCTGCTTCATTGCCGAAGTGTGAATCAAATAAGATAACACAGTGGGTCAAGTATCAGACTGGTTGGCAGCATGCAGTACTGATGCTAACAGTTTTTTTACTTTACTGCAACTGTACTAAGGCTAGGCGCCAATATCAAAATCAATTGGACATTTTTTGCTTAAAAGTCATTAAGTTTTCCTCACTTTTCAATAAAGAAAGCAAAGATGCTGTTCCATTGTTCATTTTCCTGTCAGAGATCATGTCCAGTAACTGTAATGACTATCGATAATTTTTTACGTTGGTATGCATCAAACATTTTGTTATGAGTAACGGTAATTCTGATAAATATAGATGAGAGTTCCTATTGGTTACTTTCCATTGAATGCATCAAACTATAAGGACCAATCTAAACAAAGAACTTTTGCATGTGAAGGGTACTTTTTATTGGATTGCACTAGGAGCTTTCTGGTTAAAATTACCACATGTACCCAAAACCTATCTGATCATAAGAAATACAGTAACGGATGTGTAATAAAATGCTCTTATCACTGAGCCATCATGTTCCAGCTCTGCTGGTATAAAACAAACCAGTAACCAATTCCCATGAATCTTCTTAAGTCGCTGCATAATTATAAGCAACTAGTTAACTTTAGTTAAATTAATTTAAACTTGTGTTCTTGTTGTAGGATAGTCATAGATGTGGAAATTTACATTAACCTTCTGCAGACTGATGTCAAATGTAAAAATTTCAATGTAAATTTTTTCCTACAATGAAACTTGGAATCAAACATAATCAATCTTGTTTGACAAGAGTTCAAACCAAGCTTAGTTTGAACTATTTATTTATCGTAATATATAATACAACTATAGGATAGGAAGTTATGGCAACTTATTCAAGTTCCTCTCCTAAAAGAAAACAAACCAAGCTTGCAGGCCACCAGTTTAATTCTGTAAGGAATTTGATGCTTTTATGACAAGGAACCAGTCTAGCCTGTATGTTTTAGATTCAATCGTCCGAAATATTTCTGTAGGTTGGAAAACTGATCTTGGGGATCACTTTTCCGACTAGCTGAAATATTCCAGATGATTGAATCTAAAAGTAGCATAAACATTAATTTTTTTTGTATCAATGCAAAAAATGTTCCTCAAATGAGAATTATTTGAACATACCTTTAACCCTTTACCAACATAACGGCCAAAACCAGCCAGTGCTATTCACAAAAATCGCCAATTAATTATCATTATTTTTTCATTTTTTGTCTCAAAAACATAGGTTATGATCCCTCTATGTTTTTGAGACTAAAAATTAGTTATTCAAGAATTTTTTTTCGCAAGTGTCTTCTGCCGTTCATGTTAGGTAAAGGGTTAATGACGTTACAAAACTGTTGGGCATGTTTGCAAACCAAATACTTATGACCGAAGACTGGCCACAGCTGTACTTTCAAGATTATGCCAAATACCGGTAGTTCCAGTAAATACATTAATATCCTGATATCTTCAATGTGAAATGAATACTCTTTGGCTGGGAGGTGCATTGGCTCAGTTGGTAAAGGTGCAGGCTGCAAGCCGAGAGGTCCTCAGTTCGAATCCCACCTGTGGCAACCGCGTCATGTCCTTGGGCAAGACACTTCACTCCCATTGCGCATGTGGAGGCATGGTGGCATTGTGTACTAAAGCGTACTGCACGTAAATGGTGCACATGTCTTCAACCAATGCTAACCCTGCTTGTGTGGAGTTAGTATGTTGGGGAGCTGACAGTTGCTTGCCATTGCTCAGTGGTTCTCTCCAGGTACTCTGGCTTCCTCCACCCATAAAACTGTCACGGTCATGATTAGCCACTGTGCAGATATATGTGACCTTAAAACACCAATAAATAAATAAATAATACTCTTTGGCTGAAAGACCTAGAACAGGAGCACAAAAGAGTATCTGTATATCTTTGTGAGTAAAAAGACGATCACTTTTCATCAATGGTAGTTTGGGTGCAAACTCTGCAAAAAGTGGGTAAACAAACATCCCATAATAGCACTGAAGTCCCAAGCTTGGTGTTTTGAGGTGAGCGATTGCCCCAGAGTGCTATCATCACCTAATTTTCCACCCAGGACAGTGTTTTATCGCCCATCTCACTGATCGACAGTCGCAAACATCTGCATTTAAAATTACAATGAAAAGTGCAATAATCTGGCATGTGCATCTTATACATCGGTAGGATAGATTATCCGATTATTTTGGTGAAAAATTGGGGCAATGTTCTGGATAAGGCATTTTTTTGTAAACATGCTAAGTGTGATTTTATTATTTTGATTTAGTCATACACAAGGAAAACTATTACAGGCCATGACCTTTTCTTTGAAAACAACATCCCACTATTTAGCACTGCAGTTGTGGAGTGTGGGCACTTCGTATCCTGTGTTTTGCTCTCCATTGTTTGGTTCTTCTTATGAGCTACTGAATTGTTAGTGTCAATAGATAAGACACTCTCAATAGCCGCCGAATAGTAGTGATGTCTGAATATTAATAATGTCCTGCATTTTAAGTTAAAATTAATAATCAGGGCTTAGTTATTAATGTTCATGTAAGCAATCACTATTAATGTCTGAATGGATTATTATTGTGCAAACTTGTGTTTCTCTTTGTTTCTGTTTCTCCACCGTGTGTATGCACATATCCCACAACTGCATCTTATAAGTTACGTGGTTTGAGATTACTGGTTGTCAGTTTTTAAATGGATAACAAAAGTGATATGGATGTCTTACCCACATCTTCATTGCCTTTGAACAGCTCATTAATATTTATCAGTTCAAAGTTCACAATGATAGCATTGATGGGAACATTGATCATTGATACAGGTTCGAAACAAGATCCGAAGCAGACAAGCTGGAATAAGCCTGCTTGATTGCAAGACAGATCCATCTGGAAATAGAATGGGAAGAGATAGACTGCCTCCTAGGAATGAGAGACAGAAAGAATCTCTTCCGACCCCTCCGAATGAACTGAGTGTGAGTAATGTAAGTCTTGATCGCATGAACAGGACAAAGAAGAGGCCTCTGGCCATTGACAGCAGGAAGAGCCCGAATGCAAATGGGAGGAAGTACCGAATCAGGAAGTTGATTCTTGGCCAGAAAAGAGCAATCAGTAGTGAAGGTGACACTGTTAGCCTCATTTCTGAAGAAAGCAGAATCAACGGGTAGCGCACGAAGCTCACTGACACGTCTGGCAGAAGCAAATGCTAGAAGGAAAGCAGTCTTATAGGTGAGAAAATGCATATCGGTCTCAGATAAAGGCTCGAATGGTACCCCTCCAAACAACGCAATACCCATGCCAAGTCCCACTTGGGTGTAAGATGCAAAACTTGAGGCCTCTTCAAAGAAAAGTGCCTAATCAGTTTGGAGAGAAAAAGATTACGACCGATGCACTGCTTTCCCACATACGAGAAAGTATCAGACAGCATAGACCGCTAGCCCTTTATAGTTATAGGCTGGAGTCCCTTGGAGTCAAAAAGGTATACCAGAAAATTTGCAATTTGAGCGATTGACGGATTACGGTAATCCACATTTTGAGCTGTACACCAGCAGCAGAAAACCTTCCACTTAGCAGCATAAGTCATGCCGGTGGAATGTCGCCGCGATGCAGAAATGCACTCCACGGATCATCTCGAAAAACCTCTATGTCGGAGACAGGACCTGATAAAAGACAGGCGTGAAGGGATAGGCTCACCAGGTTGTTGTGATATTTCCTGGGACGACCCTGGGAAAGAAGATCACGACGTAGAGGTAGACGAATTGGCAGATCTGCCAACAGAGGCCGCAGCAGATTGATCCACACCCTCTGTGGAGACAGAGGTGCAATCAGAATGATCCTGCCACTGCAAGCACGAATTTTCGCTAACACTTGAGGAAGAATCGGTGCAGGAGGAAAGGCATAGCCGATCCAACCTGTCCAGTCCAGAGGCAGAGCGTCTACCACAAATGCTAGTGGATCTGGACAAGGAGAGACAAACGTCTCTACCTGATAATTCCAGCGAGTGGCGAAAAGGTTGACCAGAGTACGCCCCCACTGCTCGCAAATCGCCTGAAACACCAACTGATGCAGCATTCATTCAGTTGGAAGGACACTGTCGCGTCAGGACAGGGAGTCTGCTAGGACGTTGAGACGCCCAGGAATGTGCCAAATGGTCACCCGAGCGTTTACATCCAGTGCCAACAGTAGAAGATCCCGAGATAGCCAATACATGGGAATCGAATGTGTGCCTCCTTGATTCTGTATGTAGGCCACCACTGTCGAAATTGTCCGAAAGAAGTAGGACAGTGTGGTCCGACAGGTGAGAGATTCAAAGCCGAAAACTCAACAGAAGAGCAAGGAGCTCCTTCTGGTTGATATGAAGGGCCACCTGCTTGCTGACAGACCGTGACGATCCAGTGTCGCACCCCAGCCCCGATCGCTGGAATCTGCAGTAAGGATGCATCGGGAACATCGGCCCAAGGGTGGAGGTGGTGAAGCAGGAGGAATAGTTCCAGGTCCAGAGGATCCACATTCGGATGCCAATGATCCAAGGAAGTGCTGGAGAGGTCGGACAAAGAAGCGAACTAGTGGAATGAGATCTGTCACCAAA
This sequence comes from Pictodentalium vernedei, assembly GCA_031216915.1. Lineage (NCBI taxonomy): Eukaryota > Metazoa > Mollusca > Scaphopoda > Dentaliida > Dentaliidae > Pictodentalium > Pictodentalium vernedei. Next base: position 169,833,403 of record CM062288.1, on the reverse strand, counting down.
CCGCAAAGGCCCAGCATCTGAAGGAAAGTCCTGGCTGACACCGAGAAAGATTGGAGCAAGTTCCGAGTTAAGGCGGAAAGAATCGTCGCCCGAGCATTGGGAACCGACACCACATTGTGAAGAGTGTCGAAATCCATTCCCAAAATGACGAAATTGTTGAGAAGGAAGGAGATCCGACTTCTCACAATTGACTCTGAAACCCAGCGACGCCAGCAGGCCAAGCAACCGCCGGACATCGGACTCCACAACTGCAGCATTGTGGTGTCATTGGAGGATGTCGTCCAGGTAGGCTGACGAAGTCACAGCCGACTGAGTATGGTGAAAAGCGAGCACATGTGACATCAGTCGGGTGAAGTCCCAAGGAGCCAGGTTCAAACCAAATGGGAGAGCTTTCAATTGAAAGACTCAATCTCGAAACGAGAATCGAAGGTATTTCTGTGACACCAGATGAATGGGTACATGGAAATAGGCATCCTTCAGGTCAATACTGGCTGCAAAGTCGCCCTGATGAACTGAACGTTGAACCGACCGGAAAGTCTCCATACTGAAACGATGTGATATAATGGACTCGTTCAGGATACACAGATCGATGACAGGACGAAACTGACCGTTTTTCTTCGGCACCAAGAAAAGTCTCGAGTAAAACCCAGTGAAAGAGTGTTTCTGACCACCTCGATCGCCCCTTTGGAGAGGAGATTGTCGATCTCTTGCACCAGAAGGTCCCGACGCAGAGAATCTGATGGGACCTGAGTCGGGAGGGGCACCCGAGATAAACAGGGGTGCTGACAGAAGGACAGTCGCAGACGGATTGGATGACATCGAGGACCCAAGGGTCCGACGTTATCTCTGTCCAACGGTCGAAAAACAACGACAGCCTTCCCCCGACTGGAGGCGAATCGAGGTGAGGACCTTCATTTGCAGCCTCGATGAGGCCCCCAAGAGGAGAAACCCCCCCCCCCCCCCCTCAGGAAGCAACAGAGTCCTGAGACTTTCCTCCCTGAGGCTGCCAGCGAGCCTGGCCACGCCGATGTCGCCGATGGAGCAGGGCACTTGGCAGGCCTGGAACAACCATCGTCCACAGTAGTACTGATTTATTTATTGATGTTTTAAGGTCACATATTTATGCACAATGGCTAATCATGACCGTGACAGTTTTACGGGTGGAGGAAGCCGGAGTACCCGGAGAGAACCACCGAGCAACGACGAGCAGCTGCCAGCTCCCCAACATCGTAACTCTGCACTGCCGCACAGGCAGAGTTAGATTGGTTGAAGACATGCGTACCATCGACGTGCAGTACGCCTTAGTACACGGCGTCATCGTGCCCCCACGCGGGCAATGGAGATGAAGTGTCTTGCCCAAGTATACAACGCAGTTGCCGCAGGTGGGATTCGAACCGAGGACCTCTCGGCTTGCAGCCTGCACCCCTACCTACTGAGCCACCGCGCTCCCGTCTACAGTAGTAATCCCTTGGAAGACTGGTGGACAGACGGATTCGTAAACATGAAACTACGACAGAGGCAGAAAAGCATCAGATCGTGAAAAGAAAGAACCCTTCAGGGCCTTGGAACGCATTCTGGAGTCTAAGCCCTGGAACGACTCAACAACCTGAGCAGATTGCAGAGGACGAAAAAAAAACAGAGCTAGAAGGCTCAACAGGGTTACAGCGCTCCACAGAGGACCGTGACCGGACGGTCACTGATGGCTGGTCTGAAGGCTGAATGTCTGGCAATAAGCCAAAGACAAAATCCAAAGCCTGCCCCAAGACTGACGAGGGGGGCCCGTCGCCTTCAAGAAAATCATCATCCTCTGTAACTCGGGCTGACCAGCAGGAACCTCCTGTGAATACTGAACAGCAACCAAAGGGCCAGGTGAGGAATCTCTGCGACCGACCAAAGGAGTTTGTGCCTCAGGAGGCACAGGGAAGCCAACTTGAGGGTTACTAGAAAGCAACCGGGTGAGCGCCAAAACGGCCTGATGCAGCTCACCCGGAGAATCCGTCGTAGCAGCAGCACCTGACAGAGTGTCTTCCCAATGGACCCTTCTAGAAGAAGAACCCAAATCCTCAGAAGGGACCGATGACGAACGTCGATCAGCAGACAGAGTAGGGAGATGGTGAGAAGACACTGGAGGATAGTCCCAAGAGTAATGCCCAGGGGCAATCACAGACCTCAGTGAAACAGAAGGCCCTACCTGAAGATCCTCTAGAGAGATCGACGGCGTAGGTAGTGGTGGGTAGCTGGACCTGGGACACGATGAGAAGACACCAGAGGATTGTCCCAAGAATGACAGGAACCTGCCATTGGCCTCTGCGCAACAGAAGGCCCCAACAGCCCATCCTCTGAGACCGACGACAAGCATCGATCGACAGCCAGACTTGGAACACAGTGGGAAATCACCGGAGGAAAGTTCCAAGAGTGAAAGCTAACCGGAGCTGTCACTGACCTCTGCCGAACAGCCGGCCCTGGATGCCAATGTCCCAGCCCCATCCTGCTAGTCAGCACACCAGCAGGGGATGGCGGAACAACAAACGATTTGCTTGAGGGGTGAGGAATCGCTGCCGAAGCGCCCGAACGGCCCAACCGACCAGGAGCACACCCAGCCGGTTGAGACGGAGCAGACAGCAAACCCTCACAGATTCGCTGAGAAGCCAAGGAAGGCTGATAGCCCAGAGACACACCAGCAGATACAGCCTCGGACACCCGAGACTGTACACCATCCCCAGAAGAAATGGAAGAGCCACTATCATACAAGATAGGATCAGCAGGAACAACTTCCCCAGCAACTGTCGATGGCGCAGGAGGCAAATCGGAGAGTGTCACCGAGCTGACCTCAGAGAAACTCTCGATGAAAACAGCCGCCTCAAGGGTGACATCAGAAGCCAAAGGAAGAGAGACCACAGTCTCCACTTCAGGTATCACAGCACCAGCACCGTCAACAGTTGCAGAGGAACTTGCTACAGAAATAGACTGATCAACATCCTGCATGACAGAGTCACCATGTGCCCTTCCAGAAACGTCCGAAGAGGCACGGCTACCCTTACCCCGAGAACAAGGGGTTCTAGCCCTGGAGAGAACCACCTTGTTCCTGGATGCCCAGAACTTAGAGGACCAAACCCCACAAATACCACAGGAATGGGCCTGTATGCAATTGTTGCAAGTGACACAAGTAGAATGAGAATCGTCTACATGTTTCACCTGCAAACAAGAGGTACAAGGAACTGTTTTAGGCATAATAATAATTTCAAGTTGGAAAAAATCCCCAAGATGATCAAAACAATCAAGCTTCCCGTCGACGGAAAACCGAACAACAATTGTCATGTTTATACGCGGGGGAAAAGCAAGACAATGTATGAGAAGACAAGCAAAAATGAGCACAAATAATATAATATAATAATCAATTTAGAGCTTGATAAAGGATACAGTCCACTTGCACATTAATTGACAAGAAGCACATACAAAATTAAGGTGTTCATGAAGAAATAACAAATAAGTAGCACGAGTCACAAAATTTCCGACCATGTCACAATGGCGGAAATAAAAGGAATTGACGTCACGGTTGTTGCGCATGCGCTCGGTAAATGCAAGAGGTGTGCAGAGAGAGTACCTGTAATGTCGAGCACCGGTCTCGCTCGACCCTTGTTTGGAAAAGTTTCTTAGCTTGAGTTAGTTCCGAAGTAGGGCTTGCACTTACGCTACAGCCAATTGTAAACAATTGTGAATAGGTTGAGAAGAAATAAGCAGACTGTCATCTGCAAAATGAGGTCCCCAGAAGGTGAATTTGTGATGCTACCCTGCACAGCAGGGTAGTATCACAAAATTTACCCTCTGTGAACCTCAGTCTGAATCAAGGTCTCAAGCCAAAACAGAAATATGTACCTAGAGGATAAATTGGCCCACTGTACGGGATAGCATCAACAAACTTTTCCTCTGGGGACCTCATTTTGCAAATGACAGGTTGCTTATATTCAGGCTTGGTTCCGGGCAAATGCATCATAGACATGTAGTATGCCATAGCACACAGGCCCATCGTAGCTCCACATGGGCAATCATGATTAAGTGTTTTGCCCAAGGACACAGCGCAACCCTTCAGTTTAAAGTTCCATGCTCTAGCCACCACTCTCTCTCTGTCAAACAAGATTGAGTTGGTTAAATTTGCTGCTTGATATTTTGACATTAGAGTGCACAGGATTAACCCTTTACCTAACGAATTGGCCGCATCCGCCCACATAATTTACACAGTTAACAGTTGAAAAAAATATATGTTTCAAAAAATTTCATCAAAAATGTGACTCCGTCATTGGAATAAGCACCTTCCAACTGTTCGAAAAAATTTGAAAAACAATAATTGTTTGTTGGTGGTTAACGTCACATATTTATGCACCATGGCTAATCGTGACACAACATGGAGATGAAGTCAAGTTTAGTCAATTGTTGATCAGCATGTTGCCCATTTTAGAGGACTTTCACCCCAAGCATTGGTGACTGGGTCCTATTTTACTAGTAAAGTGGAACTGGTTTACCACAGTAAACAAGTGCTGCTTACTTCCCGGGGTTCCCATGGGGAGAAAAACAATAATTAAAATATTAATTTTTAATATCCTGTGCATTGGGTAAAAGGTTAAGGCTAACTCTTAATCTGCCGAGTATTTTTAGGATATTTTTCATCAAATCTAGTCATGGCTGCTGTAAAGCAGCCATGACTAGATTTGATGAAAAAATCATGTAAATTTAACTCAAGAAATCATTGGTAAAAAAAATTAATTAAATTTACAGAGTGTATATTTGATTAAATATGCCCAAATTATACATAAAATCCTGTCCTGGGCAGGAATATCCACCAGCAGCATGCAAAGAGTAAAAGCCCATACATTATTGATTAGACACGGCCAAGTTATTATAACAGGGTTAAATTTATAAGAAATTACACTTGAAAGAAGAAAAGAAGCAAGTTGTAATTGGCCAGATAATTTACAGACATGTTATTGACAAACATCAATGACAATCAATGGGGGCATTATAAACTGTCAAAGTTCTCCTGTCTTTTGTATATCTCAAATGGCATTGGCTTCCCTGTAATGTTCTTATTGATTGATCAGAAATGATGAAAAATGACTTAGGCTGTAAACAAAATTGATCAAGTCCAATGTCATATAGCAGTGAGAGACCTTAAATGAAAAGAGACTGCATCTCGCAATGAGACCAGAAAGAAAATATTCTGGAAAAGAAAAAAATATTTTGTAATGACAACACAACCCTGCACATGACTTGGTTCAGCTCCATTTGATGAGAATAATCTGTTCTGTAACTGACTGCATGATAACCAGCAATGGACAGCTGAAGTGACACTGCATATTACCGGTACATTCAAGGATATATTTTTCACATGCTAATTGTAAGTATATTTGAACCCTTCAAAACTGAGAGGCTGTTTGTCCTTTCTAGGATCGCAATAGAATCTGGATTTATGAAGTAGATAGGGTCTTCATGAATTTCTACGGTCGACCAATCAATATTTTCAATGTGCAGCCCTAAAGCCGCACGTTGAAAATATTAATTGATCTACTGCGAAATAACGAATATGGACTCTTCCAATTTATAACATTGAACTGGGATGGATGATACCATCAGGGTTCCCAGGTTCAAAGAGTTAGAGGATTAAAATTAATGTGAGAATCAGAATCGATTTTTGCAATCAACTTTGATTCTCACAAATTGTTCATTTGAATCTTGTCATAGATTTTGAAAGTATCCTTACAGCACGGCTGCCATGGACTGGTCACTTTCCAGGCACAGGCAATATTTCCATGGATGCAATAATATTAGATTCCAAACACTAATTATAGGAATAATCATCAAAAACTTAATTAATGAAGCACCGGGTACCACCTGGTGCTTCATTAATTAAAATTTTGCTGCTGCTGATTTCTATTACCTGGTAAATGCATGCATGGACATCACTGCCCACACATGGAATATGACCAGTTCACGGCGACTGTACTGTAAGTACCTGAAGAATTATTCTACTTTTCTTTTGCTTCCTGATAATAAGGTAATGCACTGACTTTGCAATGGCGTCTCTAGAGGGCCATGTGAATCGCACATTTTTTATTCGAATTGAATCTCGAATCTTATCACTTTTATTATTCAAAATTGAATCAAATATCAAATCGAATCAGTGGCATCTTGAAGATGATCGATGAAGGTTGGGGAGCTATAAACCTGATCTGTTCTGACTGTCATGGCTCAAGTCCCGACTGATAAAATAATCGAATTACATTATCAAGGCATGCTTTGATGATGTATTGGAATATTACCCTGTAAGGATTATAGTTCATTGTTGACATTGCTTGAAAACTTTAAATTTGCATTTAACAATGATAGGAACAAGTGATATTGAAATTAGCATGGGTGGTGGCACAAACGCAGATGTTATTTACGTTAATGTAGCTGAAGCTACACTTTGTCTTTTATTTCAACATTATTTATGTACGATTTCCATCTGAACAATATGGTTTTTAAGATGATGAAACTCACTGATACCAAGCTATATTCCTATGAAAAAAGATCCGAGAGGAAACTTGTCAGGCTGACGATTTTGAATTGAACTGAATATGATCTTAAGATTTGAAATCGAATCGAATCTAGTGAAGTAATGGAAGTCAGTACAGGTACTTATTATTATTTATTTATTGGTGTTTAAGGTCACTTATGCACGATGGCTAATCATGATCGTGACAGTTTTACGGGTGGAGGAAGCCGGAGTACCCGGAGAGAACCACCGAGCATCGATGAGCAACTGTCAGCTCCTCAACATTCTAACTCTGTTCAAGCTCCATTCAAGCAGGGTTACAGCGGTTGAAGACATGTGCACCATTGACGTGCAGTACACCTTAATGCACAGAATCATCGAGCCCCCATGTAGGCAACTGGGATAAAGTGCCTTGCCCAAGGACACAACATGGGTCGTCCTGGACGAGTACTAAGGCATACTGCATGTCGATGGTGCACATGTCTTCAATCACTGTAACCCTGCTTGAGTGGAGCTTGAACAGAGTTACAATGTTGAGGAAATGAAAGTTGCTCGTCGATGCTCGGTGGTCCTCTCCGGGTACTCCGGCTTCCTCCACCCGTAAAACTGTCACAGTCACGATTGGCGTCGTGCATAAGTATGTGACCTTAAACACCAATAAATAAATAATCTACTGCTGCACCAACGACAAGTTACTGCACACAGTATAGAGCCTCTAAAGTGGCTTTCAGCACTTTTCAGAAGAACCATGATAGCAGCTTCTAGCACTCTACTAATTGAGGGTTTAACTTTAATAAAATATATAAATAAGAGGGCTGTTGTTTATTACAAAATGTGTACAAGTTGCACTCACTAGGGCATAATAGTATTTTCAAATTCTAAATTATTTAAGAACTGAAAATTGATTCTTGCAGTATGAGAGCAATAGATTGAATTCTTGCTAAAGGGAACAAATTTTATGGCATCAGTGGAGCAGTAGTTGTATACTGAGGTGATTTTCTGGTACAATTTGACCTTCAACCTACCAATGTGAATCACTACAGTGACACTAAAAATGGTCTCTTTCTCAATCAAACTACGATTTGTTCATGACAAACTTACTCCAGTGGGTAGAGGTTTAAAATTATAAAAAAAATCACAAAAATCAAGACCGAATCAAGAAAGACAAACAAAAACAGCATCTGAGATTCAATGTTCTTTCTTGATCAGATCGTTATCATTATCTGTTTGCAACCCACTTATACCAGGGGTGATAATATTGGTTTACGCTAATTAAATATATAGACAATAGTTCACTGCTCAGATTTGAGTACAAGTTTTATCAAACCCAACCAATTTGAAAACAATAATAATAAAAAAAAAAAATAGTCTGTCATTGCCAAGCGTGGAATATGATGCTGGGAGTGGAATACCATTTTTGGTAAGTGGGAGTGGGAATACGATTTGTTTTGGGGGAAGAAAAACAAATAAAAAAAATTATCATGAAATCAAGACCAAATCCAGAAAAATAAATCAATGAACACAACATCAGAGGTTCAATGGCATTCTTTTTTGATTGCTGAGACGCTAGTAATGTGGGGAGGAAAACCAGTAGAGAATTTCTACTAGATCATCATTTTGTTGAAAATACTCTGTCAATTTTTGTAGAAACAGTATACCGTAACCATGGAAAAAAAATTCTGCATTTCAAGGACCTTGAAACCTGCAGGGTTTTGTTTATACAGACTAGTTAATTTGGTTTTCCAAAACTTTTCCATACCTGCGACATCAAATTTCCATAATCCCAAAGGTTAAATGTAACTTAATACATAATTCTATTCCCCCCACCTTGCCCATCACCCCTTGCCAACTCTTTTAACCATAAGTCCAATTGCAACTTTGGCCCCTTTGTACTGCAATAAAACCGAGGCTCAAACATCGAGGCTTTAAGTAAACCTTTAAGTTACATTCAATGTACCTTGCCAGTTGTTTCTAGGCAAGTTTTGGCAGCCTATAGAGGCAGCCAAGACTTGCCTAGAAACAACTGCAAGGCTATCAATGTGGCAAACATTTATACAGATCAACATGCCTTTAAGGGTTCAGAAGCTCCAAACACCAATGACTCAAGTTGCGATTCTTGGTGAACCCTCTAACTGGGAGCATTTATTTATTGGTGTTTAAGGTCACATTTTTCTGCACATTGGGTATTCATGACCACAACATGGATCTAAAGTCAAGGGTAGCCAATCGTTTATGTCCATGTTGCCCACTTTAGTAGGCAAGTTTTGGCAGCCTATAGAGGCAGCCAAGACTTGCCTAGAAACAACTGCAAGGCCATCAGATGTACTCGATCAATGTGTGGCAAAAATTTATACAAATCACCACGCCTTTAAGGGTTCAGAAGCTCCAAACACCAATGACTCAAGTAACGATTCTTGGTGAACCCTCTAATTGGGAACACTTATTTATTGGTGTTTAAGGTCAAATTTTTCTGCACACTGGGTAATCGTGACCACAACATGGTTCTAAAGTCAAGGGTAGCCAAGCATTTATGTCCATGTTGCCCATTTTAAAGGACTTCCACCCCGGGCATTGGTTACCGGGTCCTATTTTACCAGTAAAACAGAGCTTGTTTACCACAGTAAACACGCACTGCTTCACTTCTTCACTGCTTCACTTCCCGGAGTTCCCATGCAGATCTAATTGGGAATACAAATATTTTTTTGAATGGTCACATTAGACAGGAGAAATACCTATGTTACACATATCTGTTCATTTTCCATAACTTTTCGAAAACCCACCCCAATTTTCCATACTTTTCCAGGGCCTGGAAAATCAATTTCCTATTTTCCAAGACTTTCCATACCTTTCCATAACCTGTACGAACCCTGAACCAATTCCTGGGTTGCTGTAAGTCCTTTAATGAGGGCAGCATAATAATTATAAAGAAATGGCAACTCTTTATTTAATAATTCATTCAATAAAGCCATAGATACTGAAAATGACCTTAACCAAGCCTGAAAATGAGCAGACTGTCATCTGCAAAATGAGGTCCCCAGAAGGTGAATTTGATGATGCTACCCTGCAGAGCAGGGTAGCATCACAAAATTTACCCTCTGTGAATCTCAGTCTGAATCAAGGTCTCAAGCCAAAACAGAAAGATGTATCTAGAGGATAAATTGGGTCACTGTATGGGATAGATTCAGCAAATTCATCCTCTGGGGGCTCGATTTTGTAAATGACAGGTTGCTTATATTGCTTATATTCAGGCTTGACCTTAACCCCAATAAACAACACTACTACACAGCATGCCTTCACATTCTGTTTTGTTTAGATTTTAAGTTTTTAATAGGGTACCGGTATCTAAAAGATAAGTGGTAAGTAAGGGAAATAATTAATATAATGTGGATACTATATGGTTTTTCTAGCTCTTAACCCTTTACCGAATGAATCAGAAAAACCCACTCACGTAATTTGCAAAATAAGCAGTCACAAAATAAATAGTTTAAAAAAAATTCCAACAAAACCACCTCATATGACTCCTCATTGGAATGAGTTCGTCGAACTTGTTCCAATGTGGGATGACATAATATAATTTTGATGAATTTTGTTGAAAATTTTATAAAGACAATAATTAAAATAATAAATTTTGATATCAAGTGCATTGGGTAAAGGTTTACATTCTGTTTTAGTGTCACAGGATTCTGCTCACAGTGGTATGTGACAATTTAGTGAGACCAATACTTGATTATTTCCTACCATCACTCCTTGAAAAAAACTTTTACAACCATCACAAAACATCTCCCAAGGCAGGTCCCATGCTGAAGAGGAGATTTCTAGCCACCTGCTGTCCAGTACTCAAAGCTTTCTGGGCAGCCCCCTGGTACCATCATCTATTCTCTGGAGATAACATCTTTTTGTTAATCATATATAACTTGCAAACACCAAACCAGTTACCATACCTTCAGTACAAATTTAACCTGTTAAATTTGTACTGAAGGTATGGTAACTCTAGCAAAGTTATTTATTTATTGGGTTTTAAAGACACTTTAGACAGCCAGCGTCACCTCCTGTCTCACGGTATTACAGGTGGTGGAAGTCAGAGTATCCAGAGAGAACCACCCTGTTACGATGAAGTTATTTCCAACAATGTGTTGAATAATAACATTTCATTAGTAAATCATTGGTATATTCTAGTCTGATCAATTTTTCCACTGGACTGAAATCAGTTAACCCTTTACCCAACAAATCAGCTGCATCCGCCGTGTAATATGCAAATTCAGTAGTTGAAAAAATACTATTTTTCAAAACATTTCAACAAAACCATATCATGTGACCCCTCGTTCCAATGAGGGGTCACATGATATGGTTTTGTTGGAATTTTTTGAAAAAATGATATTTAAAAAAATTAATTTTGTTATCGTCAGCATTGGGTAAAGGATTAAATGATTAAAACTTACCTTCTATCAATGGATAGGGTCTTAAATTCTTATCCCTCAATATATATTACAATCACATATTCATTCAACTACAGCAACATACCTAGACTTCTAATACAATACTGAATTAAAGCACAGCAACATAAGACAATTCTCTGCAATCTATTGATTCTACAGTTACTGTCTTGGTACCTTAACTCACTAACACATTATTTAAGTTCACACAAAATAGAAAAATTACTAAGAAACTAGAGTGATGTCACGCATGCAGCCCAACTGTCCCAGGAATGGCAATGCTTAGACGCAAAATAGTCGGAGCCATTGTTAACAGTTTACCTAACGAATCTGCCATATCTGCACTCGTGATATACAAAATTTGCTATTCAAATTTTATTTTTTCATTTCTCTACTTCAAAACATACCTCATGACCTATTAATGGAACAAACTTGATGAGTTTGTTGGAATAAGGACTAATAAGCCATGGTTAGAAGTAAAAATGAAAAAATCTGATGTTTCAGAAAAATAATTTGTACTGTTGGCTTCAACTTGTGTTAGGTAAAGGATTAAAGATGCAGTACATAAAGCAATGTTGGGCTATATGAGTCAATTTTCTTTTTTGCATGTAATAATTCCTAATCCTTCAAAATGCATTTTGGGAATAATTGCCTAAGTGACATGTTTGTGTGTGTGTGTATTGATATGGGGGGGGGGGGGGGGGGGGGGGGGAGGGGAGGGGATGGGGAGGGGGGATTTCTGGAACCTATATTCAAACCTGGCCTGTATTACTAGCTGGAAAATACACATATCAACTTTGGTTGAAATCAAATAACCCAAACTGGAGTTATCAGTCGGAAACCAATTGTTTACAGACAGATGGATGGACCGACAGATGGACGGACGAAAGTCATGGCTAAAAATGCATTTTGTATCAAAGACAAAATATTGCATGAATGGCCCTGGGTGAGGAGGAGGTGGGGTGGAGATGGGGGGGAGGGGGGTGAGGGGTGGGGGAGAGTGGGGGGTGTGTCAGGGGAGTCCATTTTTTTCCACGTGGTCAGTCTAAATGCTTCAAAATGCATTTTGAGCAGAGAAAAAAAAATATACCTAATTGGCACCATGGGCAGGGGGGGGGGGGGGGGGGGGGGTCTGGGGTTTTTAACCACAAACTTTAAAAAAGCATTTTTGAAGAAAGAAAAAAAAGTGCCTAATTGTGGGGGGGTTACATGAGTTTAAAAAAAGGTTTTGCATGTAGTGACTGTAAATAGTTCAAAATGCATATTCGAGGAAAGAAAAAAAAATGCCTAATTGGGTGGGTGGGGGAATGGGTGGGGAGGTGATAATTTCTGTCTGGATTTTTAACCACAAACTTTTACCAAAACTGTAAAAAAGCATTTTTGACAAAAGGAAAAAAGGTAATGACTGTAAATAGTTCAAAATGCATATTGGAGGGAAAAAAATGCCTAATTTGGGGGAGGGTGGGGGGGTGTATATGGGGGGGGGGGGAGGGGTGGCAGTGGTGTTTGTCTGGGTTTTTAACCCAAACTGTAAACCAGCATTTTTGACGAAAGAAAAAAAAAGTGCCTAATTGGCCCCCGAGGGGGGTGGGTGGGGGCAGGGGGGGGGGGGGGGGGTGGCATAAGTTTTAAAAAAGGTTCCACATGTAGTGACTGTAAATAGTTCAAAATGCATATTGGAGAAAAAAGGACAAAAAAGCCTAATTAGGGGTGGGGGGGGAGGGTGGGGGGTAGGGGGTGGGGGGGTAGGGGGTGGTGGTGTTTGTCTGGGTTTTTAACCACAAACTTGGAGTCATCCTACCAAGCTACAATGAAATCCCTTTATAATTTTGGCCTGTGGAATATTCTGAAGGTTTTCGGGCTTCGGGCCTCTGTTGCCATCACAGTTGCCCAAAAGGGGGACGTTCTCATCTAGACAGTTTTTTAAGTCAACCTATTAAGTTACAATGAAATCCCTCCATAAATATGACCTGTAGACTGGGCTAAAGGTTTTCGATCTTCGGGCCACTGTTGCCGTCACAGTTGCCCAAAAGGGGATGTTCTCATCTAGACATTATATGAAGTCAACCTATCAAGTTACAATGAAATCCCTTCATAAATATGACATGTAGACTGTGCTAAAGGTTTTCGGGCTTCGGGATCAAGCAGCCATCATGGTTTAATGATCGCAACCAATAGGGGACATTCTCATCTGGGCATCATGTGGATTGATCCTACAAAGTTACAAGGAAATCCCTTCATAAATATGACCTGTAGACTGTGCTGAAGGTTTTCGGGCTTCGGGCACCTGTAGCCGTCACAATTGCCCAATCAAGTCCAAAAGGGGACTTTTTCAGTAGACATTATATGAAGTCAACATATCACGTTACAATGAAATGCCTCCATAAATATGACCTGTAGAGTGTGCTAAAGGTTTTCAGGTTTTGGGCTCGGGCAGTCATGATGGTTGATAGATCACGCCCAAATGGGGAAATTCTCGTGTAGACATCATACGGAGCCATTGTATCAAGTTACAATGAAATCCGTCCATACTAAACATGACCTGCAGACTGCCCTAAAAGTTTTTGGGTTTCGGGCTTGGGCAGCCATCACGGTTGACAGATCATGCCCAAATGGGAACGTTCTCATCTTGGCATTATAGGCATTATACAGAGGCATTCTATGAAGTTGCAATGAAATCCCTTCATAATACGACCTGTAGACTGTGCTAATGGTTTTTGGGATTTGGGCTCGGGCAGCCATACCGGTTGACCGATCACGACCAAAAGGCGACGTTCTCAAGTAGACATGACCTAAAACCTGCATATGAAATTTTGTGACAATCAGACAAGAACTACCAGGTATACCCTGTACTTGAAGGTTGAATAAAAAACTTTAACCACAAACTTTAACCAAAACTCCAAATGTCAACTAAACAGGAAAAGAAAAAAAAAAAAAAAAACCCTCTTGAACCTTCAGTAAAAAACTTTAACCACAAACTTTAACCAAAACTCTAAAAGTTAACAGACGGACAGACGTCGTAATACACGGCGTCATCATGCCCCCATGTGGACAATCGGGGTGAAGTGCCTTGCCAAAAGGACACAATGTGGGAGTGCGAATCGATAGCACAGATGGTCACCCATCCACGGACTAACCGGGCTCGATCAGTGATCTGTTGAGAACCGGTTACCTCAACATCACCGTACCCCTACTGCTGAGCAAATAACATGCTAATGCATAAAGTGTAAAATTATTATACCGGCATTCATCACTTTGTACTTTCCAGCAGAGCCATGATAATGGCTTCTGGCACTCAACAGGGACTGGCACCATTATGAAATTTCATGACTGACTTTTGAAGGAAAATAATCGATTAAAGTCGACTTTACTCGTACTCTGTGACCTCTACAAAAAAATATACAGAAATCAATATTTTTGGTCATTATTTCCACGGACCAGACATTCTTTAGGCATGCAGGTAAACTGCATGCCTTCTGCTCTCGGAAAATTTCAGACTCTTGACTATCTCAGGCCCGTACTTGAGCCTAGACTCTTATAATAGCCACATTGAGATTTAAGAAGGCAATTGCACTCCTTGGCAAACTGGGAAGAGCAATTATTTGTACTCCCATACTTTCTAGACTGCCAGACCTGGTGTCATGTGCTGTATCTTTATACTTCTTTTCCCTATCAATTACAATGTATTTTGATATTCTACAGCCTCTGACACTTCTTACAAGCATGATGGGGAGGAGGGTAATAACTAATAATTCCTCAGTAAAGGAGTGATGAAAACCCATGAGCGTCAACTTAGAAATTGTTGTTGATTATGGGTGTTTCTGACGATTAGTCAACTTCTTTATTAATCATGATAGGTCTGCACTCAATATCTTAACCTACAACTGAGCACCAGTAAAGCTTAACTCTCTGCACACTCATGTTGAAATATCAAAATTTCAAGGCATCATATACTTCCCATAATGCAACTAGGAATTTAATTAATTCAATCTTGTATTACAAAGCTCATTGAGCTCTGTCAAACAAAACTGCATGAATTTGTTGAATCTAAGTTGCATTATGGGAAAACTGCTACTTAAAATTTCTATCTCTTGACATCAGCGTATAGGGGTGTTAATCTTAATTATCCCCCCACTCCCGAAGAGAAATGGGGGGTATACTGGATTACATGCATCTGTCAGTCTGTGTGTCCATCTGGTGCACACATCCATCCATCTGTCCATGCATCCATCTGTCCATCTGTAGTGATATCTCAACAGTGAGTGGATGGATTTCAATGAAATTTGGTATGAGGGATCCTTATGACAAGCAGCTCATGCACATTTATAAAAGGCCATATATTTTTCACCAGAGTTACAGCCCTTACTTTGTCAAGCTTTCAGGATTTTTTTCTTTGCTTAGTTTTTAATTCATTTGTGCTTCATCGGACCAGTACTGCAATGGGGGTATAATGTGTCTTCAGCAATAGCTCTTGTTCAAACTACTTGAAGTATTCTCCAACACAAGCTTACAAAACAAGCTATTAATTGAAAATAGAATATGTTTTCATTTTTGGAATTCACAAAAAAATCAAACTTACCACATTCCGTTCTAATGAGGGGTCACAAACTAAGTTTGAGAACAATTCTGGCTGGTTTTGGCCATTACGTGAATAAAGAGTTGATATAGATCAGATTTACACTAAGAATGTACACTGCACAGGGTTATTTACTTGGTTAATAGAAATTTTTTTATAACCAGAAAGTGTGACTAACCCTGTGCAGTGCACAGGGTTAGTCACATTTTCGGGTTGTACAAAAAACTGGGTAACTGCCATATCACACATTTCAAGAAAATTTTATACCTACTAAAGCTGTAAAATGCACAGAGTTAGTTGGTTACTTGTTACATAGATTGGGTGCAGGATTCAAGGAACTAATGGAAATAATTATAGAGGATTGTGGAAATTTTTTTAAAGTGAATTCCAAAAATGAAAACATATTCTCTTTTCAATTAATGGCTTATTACAAGCACAATACAAATTCGAACACACAAACTCACAATCAGAAAGGTTCCTCTATGTTCCAATAAGAGTAAAATCTTCGCTCTCTGATTGGATGAGAGCTGGTGTAGTTTCTTTTATGTTTACGGCTCCAGTAGCAAATTTTACCGTCAATGTCACCACCCAAAATATTTTGAAATGATGTTGTCCGTTTCATGATTGCTTCATCAACAGGAGTGACCAGCAAGCCGCTTCATTTTTTTGGATTTTTCACATGTGCAGCAGACGGTGTTCCGGATAAAATGTTGTTTAAATTACAAACCGATTTACGATTTGAACTGAGATGGAATGAGTTTATCTGGTTTATTGATTATTTATCCAGTGCCGTCGTGGGGGACACAAGAGGTTTTATTTATTAAACCTGTGATCATTAAAAGTTGCCTTGCAGAAGACAACTTTTAACGATCACAAGTTTAGTGAATAAGTCTCTCGTGTTTCACAATGTTGGTTGGGGCTACGGGTTGTGTCTTATTGGAACATACACGCTTTTGTGATGAGTTGATGGTAACATGATCTGATGGTAACATGATCTGAGGTTTGCAGCAATAAGCGTAATATTCAACCTCGATGCTTCACGTCTCGGTTGAACATAAGCTCCGACCTGCAAACCTCAGACCATGTTACCGTTTAATTCATCACAATAACTAATAATATGCATGCGATAATCAAGATTCATAAAATTTGATGGTTAACTCTTTACCAAACGAATCGAATGCATAAGCCCTTGTAATTTCCAACTTCATCTGTTGAAAAAAATGTTATTTTTCAAAGAAATATATCAACAACAGCATATCAAGTTACCTATCACTGGAACGGACACATTGAGCTCATTTCAATGAGGGCATCACATGATATAGTTTTGTTGAACTTTTTAGAAAAAATTGGGAAAAATAATATTTAAACTAATAAAATTTGATATCGTGTGCATTGGGTAACAGGTTAATCTACAAACCTGATGACAATACTATAAAACTTTTACAAACTGTATGTTCTAGAATTGTATTTTCTACCCTATATATAGAACTGAATAAAATGAATTATTAGAATTTTAACCTTTTGATACTTTTGTACGTATTATGACGTTTGAAATCAGAACAGCGCGTCAATTCTTTGTGGTCATTTGTTTTGTTAGTATTTTTTTATTTTTAAAGTTTTAACCTCAATTCCTATTTTCTGCTGAATAGTGCTCAGTCACAACCGTTGAGCCAAATGTTATTGTAGCTAAAAATACTAATATAATCCTGCTGTCAAGAAGTTTTAATTGGTTGAGTGATAGAAGCCCTATCAAGGCTTTCAAAACATGAGGATACCAGAGCAAAAGTCAACACTTTCCTGGCTTATATTTCATATTCAGTCAAACTCAAATAATATTTTGTTTATATAAATTTGTTTTATTACAAATTATTGGAGAGTGCCTGTAGGCACTCTCCAATAATTTTTAATAAAACAAGTTTTGAATAACAAATTCTGACCACCAAAAATAATCTAGCCCTCAACCAGAGCATCACTGATGTGAAAATATCTTGTTATTTGTACTTTCCGATGTTTGACGTCGCATTTTGAAAAACGTTGAAGAAAATGAATTTCCAGTGACGTTTGGAAGTCAGGATAATTAAAGTCTCAAAGGGTTATAAGATATGGCAATTTAATTTGATTTATAATTTAACCCATTTAAAGTCATAACTGGGAAAATACAATTCTAGAAAATACAATTGTAAAAGTTTTATAGTATTGGCCCCTGTAATAAAATCACCTGCATTACATGTACTTCTAAACACTGGTGAGAACCGAAATTTGAAATTATATAAATTAAATTAAGATAATTTTATCAAATCATAATCAATGCACAGATCAAGCTTCACTAATATCTCGGCTCAAATGTTCTCTTTTGATAGTACATCCTTGTAAGGCTTTATTGAAAGGAACTTTGTGTTCCTAACCAGCAAGAATGACTTCCTCAGTTTTCACTGTCATGTCGGACAACAAAATTCAGAAAAATATTGATCTGCTCGATTTGATGGATAAACCTAAGTGCTCACGAACTTGACATCATGTTGTATTTTCCATATAAAATCAGCAATTGACTGTTGAAAATAGTGCTTTGTGGTGCTTTATAATATCAGACGTATCAAATGCATCACATGTAGATGGTCAATTCATAACATTAGTAGTAATGCATTACAAACCCAAAAAAACACCCTCATTGGATGTGTTGGATGCATCACATTTGTGTAGACAAGCCTGAAGTTTGGTGTGCCATTGAACTCCAATTTATTTATTTATTTGTTGGGGGCGCGGTGGCTCAGTTGGTAGAGGTGCGGGCTGCAAGCCGAGAGGTTCTCCTCGGTTCGAATCCCACCTGCGGCAACCGCGTTGTGTCCTTGGGCAAGACACTTCACCCCGATTGCCTCCATGGGGGCATGATGAAGCTGTGTACTGAGGCGTACTGCACGTCGATGGTGCGCATGTCTTCTAACCAATCTAACCCTGCCTGTGCTGCGGTGCAGAGTTCAGAGTTACGATGTTGGAGAGCTGACAGCTGCTCGTCGTTGCTCGGTGTTCTCCTCCGGGTACTCCGGCTTCCTACACCCGTAAAACTGTCACGGTCACGATTAGCCATTTGTGCATAAGTATGTGACCTTAAACAACCAATAAATAAATAAATAAATAAATATTTATTTGTTTTTAACCCTTTACCTAACGTAACGGCCAAAACCAGCCAGTGCTATTCACAAAAACTGCCAATAAAATTTTTCATTAATTTTTTCATTTTTTGTCTCAAAAACATAGGCTATGACCCCTCTTTGGAACGAGCTCATCATCGCCCTCGTTCCAATGAGGGGTCATAACCTATGTTTTTGAGACAAAAATTTTTTAAAAAATAGTTATTCAAGAATTTTTTGGGTAAGTGTCGCCTACTTTTCATGTTAGGTAAAGGGTTAAGGTCACACATTTCTGCACAATGGCTATTCATGACCATGACAGCTTTATGGGTGGAGGAAGCCGGAGTACCCGGGAAGAACCACCAAGCAATGGCGAGCAACTGTCAGCTCCCCAACATACTAACTCCACACAAGCAGGGTTAGCATTGGTTGAAGACAAGTGCACCATCGACGTGCAGTATGCCTTAGTACACAACGCCACCGTGCCCCCACTTGGTTAATGAGGGTTGAAGGTCAAGTGTCTTGCCCAAGGACACAACGTGGTTGCCGCAGGGAAAATTTGTTTTTGCTGCTCTGTGGGCCAATTATTGGCTCAATATCATTTTAAACTGTTAATCATCTTAAGATTCTAACATAGGTACAAAATCAGGAAATGGCAGTAATTCATGTCTCTCCCACAAATAGTGATTATGGATGCCATACTCTTCTCCAGTATGCTAGCCCATGCAAAGACTAGACTATAATTGCAACTAATTTGTATCTGAATTGCTGTAACACAGCCTCATTATTGTTCCTTTCATCAGGATATTGCCCGTAGAAGCGAGACTTGGCTATGATACAACAGTTCATATATCAGCATAGTTGCAACACATATAAATTTAGTTTACTAAATGGGTTACCTGAATCAAGTACAGGTGAATGAATGATGTACCAAAAGCTCAGACCAGGAGAACGATAAATGGGTTACACAAAATTTTGAAACAGCAGACCTGTAATTGAATATTGTCACATAGTTTATGATGTTACTCCATTGTTTAAAAGAAGTGATATATTTCGAAGAGTTGATAAGAGCATATGCTGTATTCAACAAATATTACCCCAAGCTCTGCAAACCTGGGCGATGAGGATATCTTTCGAGAACAAAGGTGGATGAATTGGGACAGTGTCAGCTCTGACATCAACAGAAACCCATGAAAATATTTCCCGTGATCTGTATTAAAGTACCTGAACCCATTCACACACTATTCTGAACTCCCTCACCTGGTGATATTATACAACATTTCACACATAAATAAAATCAAAAAGTACGATAAAATGACATTTTCCGTAAAATGATATCAAGATTTTGCCGACTCAAAAAAAGAAAGAATTGAAAAGAATGAGAAAAAAAGCAGTTTACACCATATCAGCTAGTAATATTGAACATACAATTTCTCTGGCCATGTTCACTCAGGCAAAGCCCTCATAAACACCCTCGCGATTTTATATTCAATATCACTTGCTTCCTATGGTGTAACCTCTACTTATTTGCTGGCAAATTAGGTTGCTATTCATTTCTCAGGGTTCCACTGTATTGATTTTACAAATAACACTGGGCAGCATAAATGGCAGTCTCTAACATCATACTTGGAGTTTACTTCCCATGTGAAAGTCACTTTTCGTTTGCTCTAGGTATATAAAAGTATACTCTGTCTATTTACACAAATAGGGAAGCTAATAAAATTCTACTGGTATATTTGCAAACATTATTGATTGCAGCCAAGCATTTATTTCCTACATAGAATGCCAGTCAAAATCAGATGTGGAATAACCACAGAACGTTGCTCTTATTTTTCTGCAGCGATAACAACAGGCCATTATCATCATTTTTTTAAAATAACTTTCAGAGAAACTAGAGCTGGCATGATTATGAAATTTCACGATAGACTCTTGAAGAAGAATAATCAATCAAAGTGGGGGCACAGTGGCTTTGCAGTAACCGGTTCTCACTAGATCACCGAAGTTAAGCAATGTGAGCCCCGGTTAATCATTGGATGGGTGACCGTCTGAGCGATCAATTCGGACTCCTGCATTGTGTCCTTGGGCAAGGCACTTAACTGATTGTCCACATGGGGGCATGATGACGCCGTGTACTAAGGCGTACTGCACGTTGATGGTACGCATGTTTTCAACCAATCTAACCCTGTCTGTGCTGCAGTGCAGAGTTACGATGTTGGGGACGCTGTCGGTTGCACGTCGTTGCTTGGTGGTTCTCTCAGGTACTCCAGCTTCCTCCATCCATAAAACTGTCACGATCATGATTAGCCATTGTGCATAAGTATATGACCTTAAACACCAATAAATAAGATAAATAATTAATATCAGATTAAAGTCGACTTTACTCATACTCTGTGACCTCTAGAAACAAAGTATATAGGAACCAATATTTTTGGGCCAGACATTTTTTTTAGACATGCAGGTATGCTGCCCGCCTACTGCTCTCCAGGGGAAAATTCAGACTCTTGACCATCTCAGGCACAAAACCTGAGCCTAGGTTCAGGTTTGGACCTGAGGAAGGTCAAGAGCCCTAATAATACCCACATTGAGATTTAAGAAGGCAATTGGACTCATTGGCAAACTGAGAAGGGTAATTATTTCTTCTCCCATACTTTCTAGAACGCCAGACCTGGTGTCATGTGTTGCACCTTTATATTTCTTTCCCATATCAATTTCAATGAATTTTGATATTCTGCAACCTCTGACACTTCTTACGATCACGAATGGGGAGGAGAGTAATACCTAATAAATCATCAGTAAAGGAGCAATGGAAATCCATAATCATCGACTTTGAAATTGTAGATGATTATGGGTGTTTCTGATGATTAGTCAACTTCTTGATTAATCATGATAGGCCTAAGAGAAACATTAAGCCGCTTTGATCTAGAGGCACATTTTCAAATCCGTTAGTATCCAATATTTTGCAGCCTTTGAAATTAAAAGACATGTGCCATTGCTCATGTAGTCTTGTCATCACATAATCTGACATAAAATTTTGATTAGATTACAACTGTGTTGTGATTAGGTAATAATTCGCTGTCCACTTCCGACCCACAACACCGAAGAATTTCAAATGTCAAAAAAGAAATACAAAGACATTACATCTTGGAGGCTATTTTTATTTACTTTTCTTTATTCAGTCTTGATGTTCCAATATTTTGTTTACGAAATCTCAATTCACTAATGAACGTGATCAGGCGTCAAAACTCTAAAGTTTTACAATTGTATTTTCTACCTGGTTAAAACAGCTGACTAAAATGAATCATTAGCATTTTAAAAGATATGGCAATTTGCCAATTGGCAAATTGCCAGATCTTTGAAAATGCTAATGGTTCATTTTAACCCAATTAAAGTACATAACTGGAAAATACAAACTGTAGAAAATACAATTGTAAAAGTTTTTATCGTATTGGCACCTGGTCAAGAAAGAAACTGCATATGCAATCACATGTCTGTAAAAACTGTGGCAAGGTCTTTATGAGGAGGCACAGGAACATTTGTTTTTTCTATAGCTACTTGGATGCTGTAATCTCTCAGTTTGTGTTAACAATTTTTGGCAACAAATTTATCAACTCTTTACCTCATGTTAACGTTATTATAATTTATTATTTTAAATATTATTTTTTCAAATTTTTCACAAAATTTCAACAAAACCATATCATGTGACCCCCTCAATAGAACCAACTTGAAGAGCTTGTTACAATGGGGATGTGGGGGGGGGGGGGGGGGGGGGGGGTGGGGGGGGGGGGGGGGGGGGTCACATGCAAGGGTGAATATAAGCAACCTGTCATTTGCAAATGAGATTCCCAGGGGGGGAATTTGCTGATGCTATCCCCTACAGTGGGCCAATTTATTCTCTAGGTACATCTTTCTGTTTTAGCTTGAGACCTTGATTCAGAATGAGGTTCACAGAGGGGTAAATTTTGTGATGCTACCCCATCACCAAATTCACACTTTTGGGACTTCATTTTGGCAGATGACAGTCTGTCTTATATTCAGGCTTGGTCACATGATATGGTTTTGTTGAAATATTTCAACAAAACCATACCATGTGACCCCCCCCCCCCCCCCCCCCCCCCCCCCCCCCCCCCCCCCCCCCCCCCTCCCCCCCCCCCCCCCCCCCCCCCCCCCCCCCCCCCCCATGCAATGAGCTTGAAGAGATTGTTCCAATGAGGGGTTTTGTTGAAATATTCTGCAAAAAAATGTTTTTTTCAGCTGCTCAATTTGTAAATTATGTTTGCAGATGGGCCAATTGATAAGTAAAGGGTTAACCATTGTGGACTGAAGCGACTTCTCTGGATAGGGGCAATTTGGGGGCTATCTTTGAAAAAAAATCTCAGACACTCTCTATCCCTTTCAGGCCTTACAGCCATTGTGATATTCCTGTGTTATGATGGACCCAAAAGATGTTTGTACAACCCCCTCCCCATGTCCTACTACCACATATAGATTTCTGGCTATGCATTTAGGCAAACCATTTTTTAGCTCTGATTTCTTAAAGTTACTCTGCAGCTTATTTTCATCTGGTCCTGTATACAGGCTTTACATGATCATTTTAATTTAATTCATCACTAAACCATTCTAAGCTCAGCAAATCCTCTCATTTAATAAATCTTTACTAAGCTTCATACAGTAATTTCCGTTTTCTGATCTATTTAAGAACTATATAGTAAAGCTGTCCCTCTTTAGCCTTGCAATACAGGTTCATTTGGTATGAAATCAACAATCAGGCTCTTCAGGCAAAGATGACACATTTTATAATGCAAAGTAGGATCAGCATATTATTAGCCAACTGATTATTTCATACTTACTTTTATCAAACCACACACTGGATACAAAATGAATGTTGCACACAATTCAAGAAAAATGATAATTCTTGACTTTTCTCTGCAGTCCTGACTTTTCAACAGTGTGCCAGGCTTTTCAATTCCAAGGGTGTGTGTGTGGGGGGGGGGAGGGGGCAATTTTGGACTCATGTAGATTTGCTCATTAGCTCAAACTTGGACACAAAGACCATAATATGACTTTTCAATTGGTAAGTCCACAGAACAAGCCACACCAAAAAATTATATACCAGCCTTTGGATTCAAGTTTAAACTGGGTAAATAAGGATTAAGGCCCCCAAGCAATACTGTAAAAAACAGCTGGACTTTTTACCAATTTCACAAGACCATGAAACTCAGGAGAGTCGCTGCGGACCTCTGCGGGACATAAGGTCCAGGCTGCCACAAAAAGCATTGGTCCCGCAAAACTGGCCATGGGACCAGAGTGAACCCACCATGAACATCCAAATCCAATGAAAAAACAGTGGTACTCGACGGCTGAGAGACCACATTAGAGGGTTCGGCCGGCAAGCCCCTTCCAACTTCGCCAAGTTGAAGTCAGGGAAGGCTGAGGCCAATACCCCATGTCTACACTACCAGACATCTCTGCAGACCTCTGCAGGGATAAAACTGCTGTGCTCAATGGCAGAGAGGACACAACAGGGGGTTCGGTCGGCAGCCACTTCCGACTTCGCCGAGTTGAACGTCAGGGGAAGGCTGAGGCCGATACCCCACGTCTACACTACCAGACACCTCTGCAGACCCCTGCAGGGATAAAAGGCTATGCTCAATGGCTGAGAGGACACAGCAGGGGGGTTCGGTCTGCAGCCACTTCGACTTCGCCGAGTTGAATTCAGGGAAGGCTGAGGCCGATACCCCACATCCCACACAACAGACATCACTGCAGACCTTGCAGGGATAAGCCGAGGCCGGCTAAAACAGTGACCGATGACATTGTAGATGGACAGCAGTAGCAGCAGATACGACGGGAGCTCCTGAAACTGGTGGAAAAGGGGAGAGAGCAACCTAGCTTGGCCTCCAAAGGAGGAGTCACAACCCTAGTGACAGTCTCAGATGCCGACTGGAGAGGGCGCATAGTCCCGGAACCAGGCATCAGGCATCTCTTCACCAGACATCCAACAGCTCCCGCAGTATCCACCATGGTAAAAAAACTGCATGCCCCCCACGGAGGGGGTATAACTCTCACCAGACGTGGTCGCGTCGGGAGGTCCCGAAACGACAGTGTTCCCTACCCCCTGCAGGTGCGGGAGGAGCTGCACATCATCCCCCATGGAGGGGGTATAACTCTCACCAGACGTGGTCATGTCAGGAGGCCCTGAAACGACAGTGTTCACCCTCCCCCCTGCAGGTGCAGGAGGAACGGCCACGAGAACGCACCAAAAGCAAGGGCAAAAGGCACTGGCCTAAAGGAACCGAACTGGACATAACAGAGGTGAGAGAAGTAGAAGAAAAAGGTGAACTCAACAGATACATAAAGTAGAAGAACACCCCCAACTACGAGAGAATGGTGGCAGAAAAAAGAACCGGCGGGAACACAACAGAACCTAGACGGGCGACTGGGACCTAAAAAACAGAAATTCAGCCCTCAACAAAGTGAAGAAATCCTGCCCATACAGTCCCTCATTGACACCTAACTCCAATAATAATAATAAAATTTATGAACCGAAAAATTTCATGTCCAAACCGCACAGAACGCGAAAATCACGCGCGACATCGGAAAATATATATAAAATTGAATGAAAAGGTGGTTGAAAATATTAACGAGAATATATAAAACACAGTCCTGTTATTATATGATCCTCAGATCCATAATTCCAGTCACAGGAAACCATTATCGACGAGTTGAATTATCACTGTTTCGCAATGCAAATGGCAGCAAGTGCAGCGGACAAAAAAAGAATGGTTTGATGACTGCTTGTGCACTGGTTAACAGAAGTCGTGGAATTGTACTAAGAGAAGAGCATCCCCTGATGGGTGTGCGCCAATGGCGCTCGACCCAATTTGGGCTTATTTTTTCGTGGTGTTTTTACACCACTTTTTCTTTCCCAATCTCTTGGGAAAGATTAAAATAGAGAGTATTTTGTCCGAGTTAGGGTCTTCCACTGTAGTGCAAGCCTGTAGTAAATAAGTGTAAGGTAGGTTGATAAGAAATTACCCTGACTCTCCCCAGTTTTCCTTTGTTTATAGACCTATTTGGCCTCAATACATTCAATACAGGGATTTAATATATTTCTTCTGCTGCTATTGTACTTTTTACAATCCTTTTTAACTTTCTTGATGACCAGCACAGAGTAGTTGCCTGACTCTGTTCATTATGTAAACATATAACAAGACCACCCTGGGATCCACCTTGGGAAGATTAGCATAAGATGCATGCTGCGAGGTTTCCAAGAGAGGGAATTTTCAACACAATGGCATTGTCCTTTAATGTTTGTGAATCTTTGTTTGCTTTCTTCACATGGTCGGCAACAATATTATTTATGCAAAGAAGTACTTAGCTGACACACATCGAATGTTATGTCTGGTCTCGGCTGACCATATAGTTCAAGGTATTTGAATGAAGTATCTTCTTCAATCCCGATTTTGAATTTCTTCCTTAAGGAGTTGATCACTTCTGTTTCAAATAATGAATTTCCTCCCCAGCAGAAAACATCAACATGTATAGCTAACACAGCTTGCCTACATCATACCTACAGACTGTCATTCCTAGGTTCACCAACACTACAGATATGTGCAAGCCAGAAAATAAGCAGACAGTCATCTGAAAAATGAGGTCCCCAGAGGGTAAATTTAGTGATGCTACCCTGCACAGCAGGGTAGCATCACTAAATTTACCCTCTGTGAACCTCAATCTGAATCAGGGTCTCAAAACTAAACAGAAAGAGGTACCCAGAGGATAAATTGGCCCACTGTATGGGATAGCATTATCCAATTCACCCTCTGGGGACCTCATTTTGCAAATGTCAGACTGCTGATTTTCAGGCCTGGATATGTGCATATATCATTCCCAAGATGCATCAGTTAGGCCGTAAACACACTTTTAAAGCTTCCACAGTTTATTTTGTACGTGAGCTTCAATGGGTTGTTTACGTATAGTGTCCTTGCAATAGGTCCACTTTGCAGAAAAGGTGCTTTCACATCAATTGAGTGACATGTCCATACTTTTGATGCTATGAATGAGTGAACCATGTGGCTGAATCTGTCTTTAATTCATGCAAATTGCCCTCAAAACCTCTTGCAACCAGGCATGCTTTAGTAACAGATTTTCCATTTTTAATTTTGTTTGTCACCACCCAGTGAACAGATATTGCCGATTGTCCTCTGCCATCCACTTCTGTGTATACTTCATTTGATTTCCAGTTAACCAATATATTCTGCCTCCTTGGCATCTTCAACATCCATATTAAGGACCATATTTTCACTTACAGGGAATTGCTCTTCAGCATTTTCACACAGTTTGCAACACTGTTTTTCCAATCTACACAACTTTTCTCACCAGTTTGTTGATTTTGAATATTTCAAAAGTTTTTATATTGCCCAGTCGCCTTCCAAGCTCTACTCAAAACTGTAGCTTTTATCCACTGTTCCTCACTGTTGGTCGGCAGAACCTTTATACTGTTATTTACTTTGGGCAACCGAAAATTCTGTATCTCATCTACTTTTCACTGTCATTTCTCTTACAATACACCTGATCTCTACTTTGAAAGATTTCACTTGTCCTCCCATTGTGCTTTAATGCTCTATGCAATATTTCTGATGTCTCATTCTTTATGAATTCCATTCTTTATTTATGCAAAGCATTCAGGTTATCAACTATAGTTTGGCTTGTAGATTTCCCTTGAAGAGCAGGAAGACTGTCCATCAAGATATTTGGCAAATTTGGATTTTGCCTGAACACTAGTTGATAAGCGCTATAACCATTGTGGTTTTGTAAGCAATTCAGGAGGGTGGATGGCATGGGGTGGGATTTTGGGTGGGCAGATGGGCAGACAGGCTTTGGTGTGGTCAAGCAGGCAGACAGGCAGGAAGGCAGGCAGGCAGGCAGGCATGTTGCCCATTTTAGAGAACTTCCACCCCAGGCATTGGTTACCAGGTCCTATTTTACAAGTAAATCAGAGCGTATTTACCACAGTAAGCAAGCACTTCTTCACTTCCCAGGGTTCCCACAGGGAATAAATCCCAGTATGCATAAGGTTCCCTACTTTTATTACAAACCTACGCATGGAGTTTAGTGGAAATAAGTCAATTAGAATTTTTCAAACTGAACAGAATCATAATTATATATGGATGGAAAGACAAGCAAACAGGATCAAAGCTCTATCTTACAAATTGATTTTGTACAGATAAAAAATTACCAATGTCAACTCTCTTAACAGATCTTTTCTATTTATTACCCAAGACTGTCTCTTAGATATTTATCTTGAAATGGTGAATAAAGGTCACTTATAGATTTTTGTCTCCTTTCCACAGTCTCCAAGCACTTGATCAACACTATCACAGTCTTTACTCAAAGGACAAATGTTTTCATCTTCATAAATTTAGACTATTTATTTTTTAACCCTTTACCCAACGAATCGGCCGCATCCGCCCGTGTAATATGCAAATTCAGCAGTTGAAAAAATATTATTTTTCAAAAAATTTCAACAAAACCATATCATGTGACCCCTCGTTGGAACGAGCTCGTCGAGCTCGTTCCAACGAGGGGTCACATGATATGGTTTTGTTGAAATTTTTTGAAAAATTTTGAAAAATGAAATTTAAAATCATAAATTTTGATATCGTCTGCATTGGGTAAAGGGTTAAAGAAGTGATATGGGAACACAGAAGCACAGTTACTTTCTAACTTTGACTGACTGGACCAATAGCTATTTCTGGGTACTCTGGCTTTTGGTCTGGCATACAGTTAATTGCATATAATTTCCATACACCAACCCATTTACCATACTTTCAGTATAAAATTTACCTGTTAATTGCATGCAGGCAGTAGAATAAATTCTGGTAATATCCACAAATTATTCTAGATATTCACAGAATTCCATCTGTTGATAGTTTATTTCAGGCCTTAGTAATACAAGGTAGGTGCTTAATCTACTATATCTTGATTGACAGAGGTCCATGACACAGGCCTGCAACCACTGGGGGTGGGGGGTGGGGTGGTTACTGGTAATTGAAAGTAGGAGAAATGCTCTCGCAAACAGAGGCTTTCCATGGGATAATGGGACAAAGACGGGAAACTGCTCCTTTTAATGCCAAATTTTAAAATTTTTACACGCTGGGTGGAACCATGGTCGACCTGGGGCACATGTGCTTGGCAAAGAGTATCCATATTAGTGGAATTTAGTCATTTTGAGGAGGTGAAGGGGATGGGGGGAGGGGGGGGGTAAAATGATTCTGAATGGTCCTTCAAAAGTTAGTTGCATGACAAGATATGCTAGAATAAATGTTATCACTGGAACACATGAAAAAGACAAAATTCCTGTTTAGTAAATAATTTTCTTTTCACAGTGGCTATTCAATTAAAAAAGTTTCACTGTACTTCAAATTGAATTTTTTTATTCATTTATTTATTGGGGTTTTATGACGATTTCGAAAGCCAGTGTTACCTTGTGTCACACAGTTTTACAGAGGGGAGAAAGCCAGATTACCCAGAGAGAACCACCGAGCAATGGCAAGCACCTGTCAACTTCCCAGTGTACTAACTCCACACAAGCAGGGTTAGCACTGGCTGAAGACAAGTGCATCTATGATCTGCAGTATACCTTAGTATACAGCCCTACTGTACCCCCATGTGGGCAATTGAGATTAAGTGCCTTGCCCAAGGACACAGCGCAGTAAGCCTTTGTTTGGACTGAACCATGGACCTTTCAGTATGAAGTCCAATGCTGTAACCACTGATCACATGCACCCGACTGAATTTATTGCTCCAACTAGTTAGAAATTTTGACAACAAATTTTGATTTAAAAAGTTCAATAAGAGATTGCATTTTTTTTAAATACCCCCCAAAAAACCCACAGAAAATATGTATTACAAATAATAGTAGCTGAACTCCTAATATTACTATTCACTAAAATAGCCCTGCACTGTTGTCAAAATACCAAAATATCAAACAACACACTTTCTCCATTTTACAAGAAAATGGAAATACCCAAATAACAATTAATAACTCTCTCAATTTTTGACAAAGCACTGATTTTCAAACTCATCCAAACCCTGTTAACAGAAAAAACACTTTTCCAGTAAAAATTATTCAATTAACATGGATTTGGTCACTTTCATGTATTCAAGAGAATTCATATCTTGTTTGACAGAGGTCATGGAGATTAAATGTAGAGAAGCATATCAAAATTTATTGAAATCTGATTTTCACTTCTCAAGTAATCGCATAAGCGAAAATTCAAATAAAACAGAATAAACAAAGGGCAATAACTCCTTCAATTTTCCACAAATCATTGTGGTTTTTAAACATGTCCAAGACATTATAAATGCAAATCAGCATATAAAATATTACTGAAATTTGATTTTCAGTGTTCAAGTATAATACAATGAAATTTTGAGCAAAATTCCTTAAAAATGGGCAATCACTCTCTCAATTTCTGACAAATCACTGTGTTCTTTTTAACCCTTTACCCAATGTAACGGCCAAAACCAGCCAGAGCTATTCACAAAAATTAACATACAATTTTCATCATTTCATTCATTTTTATCTCAAAAATATAGTTATGACCCCTCATTGGAAAGAGCTTGTTGTTCTCATTCCAATGAAGGTCATAGGCAATGTTTTTATTCACAAGTGTCGTCTTCCTTTTGTGTTAGGTAAAGGGTTGGGTGCGTGGTGGCTCAGTAGGTAGAGATGCAGGCTGCAAGCTGAGAGGTCCTCAGTTCGAAAACCCCACCTGCGGCAACTGAATTGTGTCATTGGGCAAGACACTTAATCCCACTTGCCTATGTGGGGGCATGGTGACGTTGTGTACTAAGGTGTAATGCACGTCGATGGTGTACTTGTCTTCAACAAATGCTAACCATGCTTGTGTTGAGTTAGTATGTGGGGGAGTCTGACAGTTGCCTGTTGTTGCTTGGTGGTTCTCTCAGGGTACTCCAGCTTCCTCTACCCGTAAAACTGCCCAGCATGAGGTGATCCTGGCTGTCAAAAGTGTCATTAAACCCGAATAAATAAATAAATAAATAAATAAATAAATAAATAAATAAATAAATAAATAAATAAATAAATAAATAAATAAATAGGTAAAGGGTTAACTTGACCAAGACAAGAAGTAAACCAAAATTAACTGAAATGCATTAACTTTTATTTAAGTTATCACACACAAATCTTCTAAATGGATAGATGGATGAATAGCTGGAAGAAAGGGTGAGTGGGTCAAGCTCTTTACTATATCCCTTTCATGGGTGGAGGGGAGTGGGGTGGGAGATAGTAACAAAGCTTAAAAAGATCAGTTTCCCTTTTAAAGGCTGATCAGCTTTTTGTCAGTAAAATATCTCTAACGTTTCAGTTCATTGGAATAAAAAAAATGTGCCGAACCATTTAGTCATTTTTCTTTCTTTCAAGGCAGATCTGAAAATCTTATAGAGAGGGTTAAGCAATCTTTATGCAGAATTTACACCTATGAGTATACAGCAAACAGACATTTTCCGTTAACGAGTCTAACAAATGCCACAATTGTTTCATTTTATCAAGCTATGCTGTTTGAACAAGTACTTTCCCTCATTAACATCCATTTGCAATGCACTCTTCTTGCATTAGACAGACTTTTATGCTGAAAATACACACTTGAAAACTCAGCTGATGTTGACTGCAAACAAACTGCTTTGAGTTGAATAAACACTTCTGATGGAATGGAAAGGCAGATTTAATACTCATACAGAACTTTCCATTCAAATTTTAAAAAAATTTCCACTCACTTCGACATTGATTTTTCTTTTTTTTGAATAATCGTTTAAAATTTGAATATTTTTTCATATTATAAAACAC
Organism: Pictodentalium vernedei; assembly: GCA_031216915.1. NCBI lineage: Eukaryota > Metazoa > Mollusca > Scaphopoda > Dentaliida > Dentaliidae > Pictodentalium > Pictodentalium vernedei. Next base: position 169,801,869 of record CM062288.1, on the reverse strand, counting down.
ATCACTTGTATCACTTGAAATATGTTAGTGTGCTTCAAACAGAGATTTAAGTTTACTCCCAGAAAAGAACTTACATTCTGACAATTTAGTTTCAGCAAATTTTTGGCCTTCAGGTTCAACCCAGAGCTACGTTTATTAACTTAGTTTGCTGCAGGCAGATTTAATTTCCTGCTTAGTACAAAATACACAGCTCTTTAGTAAAAGCCTAAAAAAAATTCTGGCTCTTAACCCTTTACCTAACGAATCAGCTGCATCCGCCCACGTAATATGCAATTTCGGCAGTTGAAAAAATATTAATGTTCAGAAAATTACAACAAAACTATGTCAAGTGACCCCCTCATTGGAACGAGCTCGTTGAGCTCGTTCCAACGGGGGGTCACATGATATGGTTCTGTTGAAATATTTTGAAAATTTTGGAAAAAATATTTGAAAACATAAATTTTGATATCGTCTGCATTGGGTAAAGGGTTAACAAAATATACAGTGAAACCGTGATAATAGAATAATTAATGAGAGAAAAGTACAGCCGCAATGGAATGGTCAAAATCTATGCGTGGGCTGTGTTGCCCATGGGCACTTTTCTCAATCAATAATCAGTTGTTTTCAGCAAAAATATTCAATGAAAGAAGCACCAGGTCCTACCCGGTGCTTCATTCTTTGAAAATTTGATGGCGATTCCATTGTTTTAAGTTGGAGAATCACTGTTGACACATGCATGGAAATATTGCTCACGCGTGGATTATAACCATTCCACGACAACCCTACTGTATTCAATAAACAGAGATTTGGTCACTTTCCTGTATTCGAGAGATAAACTGAGCATTTATGCTATTTAGTCATTTATTGGAATTTAATGTCACATACTTATATGCACAATGACTAATCGTGACCATGATGGTTTTACGGGTGGAGGAAGCCGGAGTACCTGGAGAGAACCACCGAGCATCAACAAGCAACTGCCAGCTCCTCAACATTCTAACTCTGTTCAAGCTCCACTCAAGCAGGGTTACAGCAGTTGAAGGCATGTGCACCATCAACATGCAGTACGCCTTAATACATGGTGTCATCATGTCCCCGTGTAGGCAACTGCGATAAAGTGCCTTGCCCAAGGACACAACAGGGATCGAACTCCTGACCTCTAGCATAGAAGTCCAACAGTGTACCACTGAGCCACTGCGCTCCCATTTATTCTATTATATCGATCTTGTTTGACAAGAGCTCATCGAGCTCTGTCGAACAAGATATTATAGATTAAATGTCTATACAGGATGTTCTGAGGGCAAATAGGTCTATAAACATGGGGAATTAGGTAATATTTTTGCAGTGTTTAAAAAAGAAATAAGAATACAGTGGGACCCTGTTAATTGAACAGCCACCTTGCCAATGAAAATTATTCAATTAATAGGAGTATTCAATTAACTGGGATTTGTCATTTTCCTGTATTCTAGAGATAAACTTAGCATTTACTCTATTATATCTTGTTTGACAGAGCTCCATGAGCTCTGTCAAACAAGATATAATAGATTAAATGTCGGTATTGGATGAACTGAGGCCAAATAGGTATATAAACAAAGGAAAACTGTAGAAGAGTCATTGTAATTTCTCGAGAGGTTGCAAGATTTTTTATTCAATTAACAGGAGTTTACTCTATAACCTATATTCAATTAACAGGTCAAATTTGTACTTGAGGTATGGTAAATGGTTTTGTGTTGGGAAATTATATTCAATTAATAGGGTTACTCAGTTAAAAGATATCCAATTAAGTGGGCTCCACTGTACTTAGACCAATTATGTCTTGCAATGTGCTGATCCCACTTAATTGGAAAAGATTAATATTCTTTTTGTCTGTTGTCTGGTATTATTTATTTATTTATTGGTGTTTTAAGGTCACATATTTCTGCACAATGGCTAATCATGACCACGACAGTTTTACGGGTGGAGGAAGCCGGAGTATCCGGAGTGAACCACCGAGCAACGGCGAGCAACTGTCAGCTTCCCATCATACTAACTCCACACAAGCAGGGTTAGCATTGGTTGAAGACAAGTGCGCCATCGCCGCGCAGTACGCCTTAGTTCACAGTGCCACCATGTACCTACAGCCTGCACCTCTACCTACTGAGGCACCGTGCCCCCTTTGTCAAGTATTAAAACAAATATTTCACTCGAAAGGGTCAAATTCTATTTTTATGCATAAAATCACTTGAAATCCCTCAAAAGTCACTTTAAAGCCAAAAGAATAAAAAAAAATCACTCAATGGAATTAAGTTTGTTCAAATCAAGGCCCTGAGTTCATATTTGGGAACCCTGTGCGAGCCCAAATTTTAACTTAGTGCCATATGAGGAATATTGATTGAAAATCTTCCTCTTCTGATCCACCTGCTAGAATCTTTTGATATTGGTATACAGCATATTTATGGGGGCCAGTTTCAAGTTCGTTCAAATCCCTGGGTTCATATTTTGGTTCCTTATCAAAACCCAAATCTTTGAAATCTTCTTCTTCAGATCCACCAGTGAGAATCTTTTGATATGTAGTATTCAGCATCCTTATGGGGGGGGGGGGGGGGGGGGGGGGGGGGGGGCAGATTCAAGTTTGTTCAAATCAAGTCCCTGGGCTCATATTTGGGCTCCCTGTGGAAGCCCAAATTTAACTTATTGCCACATGAGGAATATTGTTTGAATAACTTCTTCAGATCCACCAGTCATTTTTTTTTTATATTTGTTATACAGCATCCTTATGAAGGTCAAATATTCAAGTTTGTTCAAATCAAGTTCCCTAATCAATAATTGGGCTCCCTCTGGGAGCCAAAATTTTAACTTGGTGCAATACGAGAAACATTGTTTGAAATTTTTTTCTTCTGACCCATCAGTCAGAATCTTTTGATATTTGGTATACAAGCCAGAAAATAAGCAGACTGTCATCCGCAAAATGAGGTGCCCAGAGGGTGAATTTAGTGATGCTACCCTGCCTAGCAGGGTAGCATCACTAAATTTACCCTATGTGAACCTCAATCTGAATTAGGGTCTCAAAACTAAACAGAAAGAGGTACTCAGAGGATAAAGTGACCCACTGTATGGGATAGCATCATCAAATTCCCCATCTGGGGATCTCATTCTGCAAATGTCAGACTGATTATTCTCAGGCCTGTTGGTATAAAGCAGCTTTATTCAAGATTCAAGTCTGTTCAAATCAAGTCTATGAGTACATATTTGGGTTCCTCATCAGAGCTCAAATTTGAACTTAGTGTTATATGAGTAAAATTCTTTTAAAAATCTTTTGGGTGGAGAAGAGTCAGATATAATTTTTTTCACAGCAAGTCCCTTGGTTCATATTTGAGCTTCCTATGGTAGTCTGAATTTTAATTTAGTGCAATATTGTGAAATATTCTTTTGAAATCACCTTCTTCAGATCCACCATTCAGAATCTTTTGATATTTAGAATACAGTATTCTTATCCAGGACTGATTCATATCTGGGCTCTTTAAAAGTATTCCTTTGCTGATACACAGGTGAGAATCACTTGATATTTGGTATACAGCATCTTTATTAGGGGCAGACTCAAATTTGTTCAAATCATGTCCCTTAGTTCATATTTGGGCTCCCTATTCAAGCCTGAATTTTAATTTAGTGCAATATGAGTATAATTATTTCCAAATCTTTTTTGTTCAGATCCACCAGTCAGAATCTCTTGATACTTGGAATATGAAATCCTTGGTGAGGTCAGATTCAATTTTGTTAAAATCAAGTGCTATTCAGGCCCTCAGTCATTTTAACCTTTATAAATAAATTACTCTGTATTCTGTGGTAATTGATAATTTTCTGTTTCTATGAATTATTTGTAATACAGTGGAGACCACTTAATTGGATATCTCCTAACTAAATAACCCTGTTAATTGAATATAATTTCCCAACACAAAACCATTTACCTAACTCCAGTACAAATTTAACTCCAGTACAAATTTGACCTGTTAATTGAATATAGGTTACAGAGTAACCTCCTGTTAATTGAATAAAAAATCTTGTAACCTGTTGAGAAATTACCCTGACTCTCCCCAGATTTTCTTTGTTTATAGACCTATTTGGCCTCAGTACATCCAATACAGGCATTTAATCTATTATATCTTGTTTGACAGAGCTCATAGAGCTCTGTCAAACAAGATATAATAGAATAAATGCTAACTTTTCTCTAGAGTACAAGAAAGTGACACAATCTCTGTTTATTGAATACCCTTGTTAATTGAATAATTCTCATTGGCAAAGTGGCTATTCTATTAATAGGGTTCCACTGTAATGCAATTTTTTATGGGGTGTTTGGGAATGCTTGTTCTCTCAAGCCACTGCCTCAGGCAGTGAAAAAAAAATAAAAGTAAAATGATATGTGATAAATTAGGTTTTTTTTTAAATCCTTAAATCACTTAGTAAGAATCAATGTGCCTTTTTCGGGTGAGTGCTTCAGGCCCCTTGGGGCCTCTTATTTTTTACACATGATCACCCTTCTCTGTGAGAATGGTTGTATGCCAAATTTGAAGTTCTTTATCTCTTAACCCAAAGAGTATTTTAACACAGAAATAATTGGTGAAAATATCCATGCAATTTACAGAGGGAAAATTTGATTAAATTTGCCCACATTATATACTTATTTCAGTGGCAAGGGTAATCCTGTCCTGGCAGGAATTTCCTCTAGCAGCATGTAAGGAGTTAAAATGCATTTTAACCCTTTACCCAACGTAATGGCCAAAACCGGCCAGCAGTATTCACAAAATTCTCCATTCAATTTTTTAAAAATATTTGTCTCAAAGGAATAGCTTATGGCACAGGGGTCTCAAAACTAAACAGAAAGAGGTGCCCAGAGGATACATTGGCCCACTGCATGGGATAGCATCATCAAATTCACCCTCAGAGGACCTCATTCAGCAAATGCAGACTGCTTATTTTCAGGCCTGATCTTCATTTTAAACGTTGTATGCCAAAAATGGATTGGCTTTTTATCGAGTATACCCAGAGTTATCATCTGGAAACCACAAAACAAGACAATAAAGGGCAATAACTCCCCAAGGTAATGTAATTCAAATTTGAACTTGATCTGCATTTTCTGTGAATAAGGTAATTTTCTAAATATGGATTGCATGTGACAATTATAACACAAGTTATAGTATGGAGACCAAAAAGTGAATGAATGGATGGATGGATGAAATGAATGAATGATGGGATGGGATGGGAAGGGATGGGATGCCATACCATAATACACCCCATTTACACTGGTGTATAAAAAAACAGAAAAAGAAGGAACACAACGTCATACATACAATACCAAGTTGTGTCCATGAACAACCAATTTTAAGTCAAAAAGAATAACTCAGCAATGACAGGTCTGATCTTTTGGGCAAAATTTTAAAAATTTTAATGTATAAATGAACAAGAAATGTGCCAAACAAAATTGTGTTGATAGATGGACCAACAGATGGATGGATGGACAACAAAGAGACAGATGGAGGGATGGACAGACAAACTGATTCCAGGACCCTCCCCCCCCCCCCACCCCATCTTTGTTGCCGGGGGTATAATAACGACCTTGAAAGAATTGTATTGGCAATGATTGTAGGAGCTTAACATGTCAGAACAATTTTCAAGAGACGAAAGTACTTTTAAAAGGAGAAAACAAGAGCCCATTACCAAAACCTTTATAACATACTCACCATTGGAACTATATATAGAAGTAAATCTGTAGAAGGTAGTTTTAAATACCAGAAAATTACTTAATCTGCGATGTACGTCAAAACGATATCTGCAATAACTTCATCATTCAATTACTGCAATTTGTGAAAAAAATTGGGTCACAAATCCTTTAGCACATCTTCCATTAGTCAAACAAAAATCACACAGGACAGTTTCATGTCTTAATTCTAAGGCAATGCAGTTTGGGGATTTAATTGGCACCAATTAAACATTGAGAGATTACTGGGATCCTATAAATAAGTTTGTCTGATAGCAATTAGCTGATCAATTTGGCTGTCAACATCAAGTACCATCATGGCACCATTAAAAATATTAAGTGTTTTTTGTCATCAGGAAAGAATGTTTAAACATTCATTAACCGATCAAAACGGGACAGGCAACCAAAAATACTGTCATTAAGCTTTCAGCACAGACAAATTCACCTTCAAGGCAACAACAGTCTAGAGTCTTGATGAAACAAGTCTTAAAAATGCATTGATTTACCATTAAAACTAGAACTGATAAAAATGTCTCAACAAAGTTCTATGTTGCATTTGTTTTGTTCAGCTCTTACTAGTGCGGAAACTGTTCACCCGTTCTCATAACCAGCTAACCACAGCCTATAACCAGATAAACATGAAGTACTGATCATTGTAGATACTGTGAATAATTGATTGACAACCTTTCTAACCAATTACCTCAGGAAGAGTTGTTAACTGGTTATCCGGCAACTGTTTCATCTACAGTCAGGGATTCTTCTGCCCTCTTTCGGATAGGGTTCGAGGCCCATGCAATTGGAAAAGTTTGTATCATGAAGGCTGCAATTGGTAATTTGTTGTGGAGAAGAAACACACAAAGAATAAGAAAAGTTACCTTCATTTTGAATTGATAGCATTAACACAGAAGCTACTAAATGTATAGTGCATGTACCGGTAGTAAATTTTATAACAAACAGTCGTATGAAATAATGATCAGTCTCTGTAATCTCTATTAACCATTTACCCAACGAATCGCCCGCATCCGCCCACGTAATATGCAAATTCAGCAGCTGAAAATATATTATTTTTAGAAAAATTTCAACAAAACTATATCATGTGACCCCTCTTTGGAACGAGCTCATCGAGCTCGTTCCAAAGAGGGGTCACATGATATGGTTTTGTTGAAATTTTTCGAAAAATTTAAGATATTATATTTAAAATAATAAATTTTGAAATCGTCTGCGTTGGGTAAAGGGTTAAATAAATTGTTCTTATACTATAAAATGATGAAGATATTTATGCATTTTGCTACACTTGGGGAATGTCTATATTTTCTGGCTTTGCAGCTATATCTAGCCATATGTAAGCAGCCAAGACTTGCCTAGAAATAACTGGTAAGGTTTTTGGGGGGATATAACTTGCAAACAGACTTGCCTAGAAAAATAACTGACAAGGTTCTTGGGATATAACTTGCAAACAAATATAAAACCTGCCTGTTGAGGCACCTGTTTTGTTGCAATAAAAATGATGAAAGTCAAAATTAGACCTTCAAGAGATGAAGAAAAATTAAATTTTTACTTGAATGAGGACTGAGATTGGGAAATTTTTGGTGTGAATTGGGAAAAATTATGCCAAAATGCGGTTGGGAAAGGGTCCCATATTTCGCCCCTGTAGACACCCAAAAGAATCCGTGCTAGTTCTTATGCTTTTCTGCCTTTGAGGTGAGAAAACATTTGCTGCAGAACACAAATATCGAGACCAGACCTTCTTGCTGTGATAGTGCTGATATTTACAAACAAGTTTATCAATCTTGGTGGGGAAGGGGCTGCTTTATTCTACAGCAATGCAAAAATACTTTCAGTACTCTAACCATAACCCTTTACCAACAAACCTGACTAGCAGACAACACTTGCAACAAAACTTCTTGAAAAGAAATTTTTCACTTTTTGCCTCATAAACATAGCTTATAACTCCTCATTGCTACAAGCTCAATGAGGCATATTTGGTTGTCTGATTTTGTTCATATATTACCTGTAAAGATGCGTTAGTACAGGGCTTATATTTTGATGAGAATCCGAGAATTGAATCACTCAAAAATTCGCACAACAAAACCAGCTAGAATCCATGTAGATTCTTGCCGCACCTCTGGTAAGATGGATTTGAAAAGAATTGAGTCAATTTAATTCAATGAGCTGGTTCCAATGACGTCCATATTTGTAAGGTTTTATTTTAAAATTTTTTTTTTTTTTTTTTTTTTAAATATCAAATTGAGTTTATATTTTAAAAATTAAAAAACTATGTTGGATAAAGGGTTAACATGTGTTATCAGTATACAACAGGGGTTAAGCCATGGCGTCCTCATGGAATCCTGTTACACTCATAGCAGGTATGGATTATCGCAACCATTTTCGTGAGAATCCAAATAGATTCTCCCAAATTTAGATGAAATATAAACTTTGTAGTTAATGAGTATGGATGTTGGAGATAGTGGCAATTTTTTTTAAATCTTCTGAACATGCTGATGGTAAATTTCTGAAATTCCAAGTATCAAATCTTTCCCATAATGCAACTAGGAATTTAACAAATTCAATCTTGTTTTACAAAGCCCAAAGAACTCTGCCAAATAAAAATGAATTGGTTTGTTTATTTATTGGAATTTAACACTTTCAACAACCAGGGTCATATCATATCAGGCAGTTTTATGAGTGGGAGAAGTGGGAGTACCCAGAGAGCAGCAGCGAGCAACTGTCTCACTCTCCACCTTAATAAGTGAGTAAAAAGCAGAGTTAACAGTGGCCCAGGGCAAGAGCATCATCGATGTGCAATATGTCTTAGTACACAGAAAGAGTGTGTTTCCACAAGGACGATCCCTCATTACATTATGAGGAAAGTTTGAAGCTAGAAATTTTGATATTTTGACATCTGTGTATAGATGGTTAATAATGAATTAACACTTTCAACCCAATGTGCATAAATTTTTGATGAAGAAAAAATTGGTCTTGGACGAGCAGATGATATGAACAGCAAAAAATCTGAAGCTAGGCCCGGTAATAATTTAATCCAACAGCTCAACAGAGCTGTTGGATTAAATTATTACTGAACCTCACAATAAACCAGGATGGTTTTGCCATTTCACCATTGACAGTATTGACTGAATGATACCTTCCAGGGTACCAGTGTTGAAAGGGTTTATGAAGTTACACCTTTGTTTTGTTTCTTTCAATTCTTGGCAACATCCCTTATCTAACATGAGAAGATGACAACACTTACATTTTTTCTTGACATATCCAGTGTATGACACTTTATTGGAACAAACTTAATGTGCTCATTCAAATTAGGGGGTCATAAGCAATGTTTAGAAGACAAAAGTGAAAATACACAAGATGAGAATGAGAATTTTAATGTATGGTCCTAGGTAAAATTAACTCTCTGAATACTGGAGTCAAAGTACTGAAATTTGAAGCAGCAAATTTTTCCCATAATGCCACTAGATATTTAACTAATTCAGTCTTGTCTGACAGAGCTCAGTGAGCTCTCTCAAACATCAATGAATTGGTTAAGTGGGAAAAAATTGTTACTTGAAACATTTCAGAATTTTGACATTCATGTGCAGAGGGTTGTTATTCCTTTGTTTTCTTCTTCAATTCAAGACCTACAGAATACACCCATAGTAGCTTGGTGTTCCAAATGTTCACCATAGTGGAGAAGTGGTGCTAACCGCGAGCCTTTGGAGAGCGGTTAACACCATTTCACCACGAGTTGTGCACATTTGGTACACCAAGCTGCTTTGGGTATATTTTATTTATACTATGATCATAATTATTTTTTCTCGATTTTACAGAGCAGCAGATGTACACATGTGCAAACCTGTTTTTGTTTACATGACCATCAGTGGGCAGTACTTCTGCTGTCAATTTTCTTGCCAAAATGAAATGGAAAAAAGAAACTCGCAAATCATGGGGCCTTTTTCATTTTAATAACATACTATTTCGAGTTATGGATGCTTTATTAACATGAGATAATGTATGTTTATTAATTTTTGGTATCTTATGAGGTAAACTCATTTAAAAATGTAACAAATAATTGCCGCTTTCATCTCACTCTTCACGAGGCGACGAGGCAATAAATTTAGACAAGTTTACATTCAGGTCGAGGTCACAAAGGTCAACTTGGATGTAGTTCCACTGTAGGTGTAAATTTTAACTACTAAAATCCCATTGCTAGCGTGTTCACCACAGACACACGTGTTCACCACAGTTGGTGTGTAAAGCTAAAATGTATGTCCTAGGCTTTTTATATATAGTAAAATAGGTAATCATGGTATAAATAATGTTAACCTCTGATCGAACATGAGTAAATAACACTCTGAAATTTAGTAAATAATTAAATTTCTGCTTCAAAAACCTAATTTTATTGGAATGACCTGAATGAACTCATTCAAATTTGGGGTCATAAGCTATGTTTACAAGCAAAAAGTGAAAAATGACCAAATTTGAATGAGAATTAAACTAGAGGTACTGTGAGCAAACTCACAAAGTGATACCCCCCGAGCCTGAAATGTATAAGTTAGATTATCTCCCCTTGGAAATGTCAGAACGGAATTATATTGCTTCATGCACATCTTCATATGGAGTTCTTCCATTGTGTAAAGTTTCATGAAAATTCTTCAAATGGTTTAGGAGGAGTTGCGCTTACAAGGATGGACAGACGGTATAAGTTAGATTATCTCCCCTTGGAAATGTCAGAACGGAATTATATTGCTTCATGCACATCTTCATATGGAGTTCTTCCATTGTGTAAAGTTTCATGAAAATTCTTCAAACGGTTTAGGAGGAGTTGCGTTTACAAGGATGGACAGACGGTATAAGTTAGATTATCTCCCCTTGGAAATGTCAGAACGGAATTATATTGCTTCATGCACATCTTCATATGGAGTTCTTCCATTGTGTAAAGTTTCATGAAAATTGTTCAAACGGTTTAGGAGGAGTTGCGCTTACAAGGATGGTCAGACAGACAGATTATCTCCCCTTGGAAATGTCAGAACGGAATTATATTGCTTCATGCACATTCCCATATGGAGTTCTTCCATTGTGTAAAGTTTCATGAAAATTCTTCAAACGGTTTAGGAGGAGTTGCGCTTACGATGGATGGACAGATGGACAGACAGACAGATGGACAGACAGACAGATGGATGGACAGGGTGACTCCTATATACCCCCCCAAACTTTGTTTGCGGGGGGTATAACGGGGGGGGTATAATTATGAGGAAAATTCGGTATTTTCACATCAGAATTCAAATTTACAGAATATTTTTATTTCTGCTTCAAATACCTACCATATGATACTTTATTGGAACAAGTTCAATGAACTCATTCAAAAGCAATGTTTAGAAGAAACAAGAAGTGCACATCAGAGATGCGGGTGTCAAGTTGTGGTGGCAATCGGAAAGTGTTGCATGTCCCTAACCCAGTTATCAATCATATCTCGGTTGTCAAATCTGGAACTTTTATTCTAGTTATAATGCTAACAAGTTCAGAATACATAAAAATTATTTAATTAAGGCCCATAACTCTGTAATGAAAAATCGTCCCGGGCCAGTTTTCAAACTTGCTTGAGATATCATTGCCAATGACCTGTATGGCAAATATTAGTCAAATCTGAGAATATTTGTTCCAGTTAGTGTGCTAGCAAGCTCAAAATTTGTAAAAATTGACTAATTAAGGCCCAAAACTCTATAACAAAAAATCAAGCCGACCAGTTTTCAAACTCGCTTGACATATTATTGCAAAAGACCTGTATGGCAAATATTAGTTAAATCAGAGAAAGTTTGTTTAAGTTATTGCCCTAACAGAGTGAGGACGCCCGGATGCCCACCCGCCCAGATGCACAGCGACAGTCAACAAAGCATAGGTCTCGGTTATTAACACAACTCAACCAAAAAGTGAAAAATACAAAAGATGAATGAGAATTTTAATGTATGGTCCTGGGTAAAATTAATCCTCTGCACGCTCTTATGTCAAAGTACCAAAATTTCAAGCAGTAAATGTTTCCCATAATGCAACTAGGTATTTAACCAATTCAGCCTTGTTTGACAGAGCTCAGTGAGCTCTGTCAAACAAGACTAAATTAGTTAAATCTCTAGTTGCAATGTGAGAAACATTTGCAGATTGAATTTTTATATTTCAACATCAATATGTAGTGGGTTAACTGATACATCAGGTGAAGCAAGAGACTTCAATTTAGGCACCAAAATTTTCAATGCCGAAACTCATTATAATTGATTCAAAATCTGTCTGTTTAATTTTAGTCCCAAGCTGTCATGGATGTTTGTGAAAATAAATCACTGTCTCCATACTATTTCTCACCTCACAATCTTCTAAATTGCAGGATGACATTTTCACCACTGTTCATAGACTGTGTGTGAATGAAACTAGACAAGGGCAATCAGAACAACTGGTACTGATTTCTAAAGATTTTCCTATATTACCAGCATATATTCTAATCAGCCTGCTGTTAATAAAATTACTTTTTGATGATTGAAACCCGAGAATATTACTTTCAATATGGAGCAAAATTAATTCATTTTGACTCAAATATTATCTTTCAGATGAAATAATGTTACGATGAAAAAATATTAAAGGAGTGAATGGAAATTAACCCTTTACCCAGCGCTGACGATATCAAAATCTATTATTTTAAATATAAGTTTTTTAAATTTTTCAAAATATTTCAACAAAACCATATCATGTGACCCCCACATTGGAAAGAGCTCATCGAGCTCATTCCAATGAGGGGTCACATGATATGGTTTTGGTGAAATTTTTTTGAAAAATAATATTTTTTCAATTACTAAATTTGCATATTACGCGGGCAGATGTGGCCGATTCGTTGGGTAAAGGGTTAAGGAAATTCAACTAAATGCAATTAATATTTGCAACAAACAATAAAAAAAACTGAGAGAAAATACAGATGGTAAAAATGAAACAAATTCCAAGTAAAAATAGTGCAATATTTCAGATAAAAATAAGCTGGATAATACCTGCATTGAACATAGGGCAAGGCATCAATAAGATATGCTTACATACCAAATATGATGTCATTCCACCAAGTATTTGAAAAGTTATTGAGTTTGATGGTAAAAATTAAAACAAATTCCATAAAACAAATTCCAAGGGCATAGAGGGCAACGACAAAAATTCTCCAAATACCACCTGCGGTGAACATGGGGCTGGACATCAATAAGATATACTAGCACCCCAAATATTATGTCATACCACCAACTATTTTATAAGTTATTAAAAACTAGTTGGTCACAGACTGACCGCTGTATCGACTGACGACCGACCAACCAACTGACATTTCCATATATGGAGCTGATTGTCACAGCTAAAAAATCTGACTTAAGTTGGTGGCATTCATGGGAAAAGACACACTGTATGCAGCCAAACCAGAAAGGATGGCTTATCATGCAGAGAAAGGGGTAATGTTGTATGAGAGGGCACATCACTCATGTAGAGCAGTACAACACAGAAATGTGTGAGTAGGAGGAAAGGTGAAGGTTGGTGACTCTTCCCTTTTCATGACAGAAAACAGTGGTACTGCCACATGGGGACTTAGTGGGATTCATCCCTCCAACTTTCCAAACAAATGTCCACTTTATATTAATATATTAATTACTTATTAATCGAGCCCAAAATCCCAAACACTTATTGATTAACCCTTGTCTTGATATTTCCTGGGCTATTTTATTATAGTTACATATTGTATCATATTCTAGATATTTAATTGGTTGAGTGCTGGAAGCCCACATCTGAGTTTTATGCTAAAGTACGGGTACCAAAGCTTAAGGGCTTCATATTCTGTTGGTGTGCTTCATGTTATCTTTGAAGTGTAATTCTTTCATCTGTATGGATTTGCCTTGTTACAATTTATGGGTGAGTGCCAATAGGCACTCGCCCATAAATGGAAACATGGCAAGACACATGAACAAATAGTGATGTATAAAAATAATTTAGCACTCCCCTGGTTAATCTTGATACTTAAGCCATAAGTGCCCAGCATGTCCAAGTGACATGAACATTTTAAAATTTAACCCAGAGGATACCCAGACCCCAACCAACAAGAGGATGAACTGCTTGACTCTGTTTCAGGCAAAATGAAGTTGGGAACAAAAAATTATTTTGTTCCACCTCTTCGGTTAGTCTGCTTGTACCCATGGTCAAAAACATTTTCTCCAGTCGGTTCCCATTTTAAATGAAAGTGTCAATGACACTGTAGCTTAACTTGTCTGTGTGTTGTGTTTGATGAAGAGGATAACATTCAATGTTTATGAAAGGATTATGAAATAAGACAAGAATTGTGATAATTGAGAATATGTTAATTTCCGTTCCCTGCATGCTATGTTTTCAATAAGAATAATTTGAGGTAGACTGTACTGAAGAATTGAGGACTGAGTTAATGTGACCTTCACATTTAACGTCTGTCAGCCAAAGTTACCAAGTTACAGTAAAATTATTCCAAAACGAGTCATCCTACCAAGATACAATGAAATTCCTTCATAAATGAAACTCGCAGACTTTGCTAAAGGAATCTAGGGCATGTGATGGTCCGGCGGTCATAGTTGACCAAATTGAATCATGACCAAAATAGGATAGTCTCATCTAGATATCATACCAAGTTAACCCACCAAGTTACAATGAAATCCCTTCATAAAAACAATCTGCAGATAGTGCTAAAGGAATCTAGGTCATGTGACCTGGTGGTGGTAATGGCTGACCGATCATGACCAAAATAGGACAGTCTCATCTGGACATCATTCTGAGTTATCCTTCCAAGTTACAATGAAATCGCTTCATAAATATGAACTGTAGACTGTGCTAAATTGACCGATCACGAACAAAATAGGACGTTCTCATCTAGACATTATACCGAATCATCCTACCAATTTACAATGAATCCCTTCATAAATGCAAGCTGTAGACTGTGCTAAAGGAATCTAGGTAATGTGCCCCTGTGGCCATCATGGTTGACTGAACCCAGCCAAAATAGGACGCTCTCATCTAGACATTATACAGAGTCATCCCACAAAGTTACAATGAAATCCCTTCATAAATATGACCTGTAGTCAGGTTTAGGGCTTGCGTAGCCATCGCGGTTGACCGATCACGACCAAAAGGGGATATTTTCATCTAGACATGACCTTGAACCTGCTTATGAAATTTTGTGATGATCGGACAAGAACTACGGGGTGTAGCCTGTGCTAAAGAAAATGTGAACAGACTGATGGACTGACAGACTAACAGATTCACAGACTTCCGCATGTGTGATGGCAATAGCTTATCTTGACTTTGTCAAGTTAAGCTAAAAATCAATGGAATGTAAACTTAAAATAAGATTAACAAGGATCTATTCCATGCATCCCATACAACACATTGGCCTACCTTGTTGTATAAATCCAGACCAACTTCACTGGAAAAGGTAAAGAGACCAAATACTACACTTACCGCATGAAACCCTGTGCTCTAATGGCTCTGTATGATAGAAGGGAGGTGAAAAGCATGCTGGGGGAGCACAAGCCTCTGGAGCCTTTCCAAAATGTGCAAATAATCAATTCCCTACACTTTTGCCACTACAGAAATAATGGAACCTTGTTTTTCATTTCTTTCATTTCTAGACCTTTGACAAATTGCATGTAAATTTATTTGAGCACTAACAGCAGTCTGTACCAAGTGTTTTGGCTCTTGTTCACTTAGTTGAATTGAGCAAACATCATGAAAGTGAGTCACCATTACAATACTAGAGTGGATATTGACAATATTTATGGTTGTAAAATCTACAACTTCAAAAGTAGGGCCCTGCAAAACTTTGAGATTCGATTTGGATTTGAATCTTTTACAGGATTTAATTCAATTTGAATCCGTTATCATAGATTTAACTTTTCAAATACTCCCAATTGGTTTGAACATACTCATCGAGAGGAAACTGTAACGTCACTGTTCCGGTATATTTCACCTGTGAAGTTGGGAAATCACCATTGCAATGCATATTACTGGCAGGGTATATAAAATTAGAAATACACTGGGTTTTCTCATTTCTTTGCTGATTGATGTAGTTTGGATATATAATGCAGAGAATTTCCCATAGAGCTTCCTGACAGGATATTTGTTGCAGAAACAGATTCGATTTGGATTCGATTAAGATTCAAATCTTTTGCAAGATTCGATTTGGTATCTGATTCGAGCCAAAAATAAGGATTTGCAGGGCCCTAATTTAAAGGGCATTGAGATTCATTTCGAGATTCAAATTCCTCTGCCTGATTCAATACAGGATTCAATAGGCACCTAAATTTGAGATTCACAGGACCCTATTAACTTAATATTGCTGTTTATTGAATATTTTACTCAGACAGTGTCTATTCAATAGGCTGCCAATATTTAAACTAACAGTTATATATAGGTTATTATCATCATGTGTGTTTCCGAGATGGTGTGTTGAAGTCGAGACCTCGTCTCTGGCCATATAATGAAGCATCCGTCAATATGTGACCCAGAGGCGAGGTTGAGACTTCATTACACTAGCTCAGAAACCCACTTGGTGGTAATAACCAATTTATCTTACAATTTTCCTCCTTGTATTGACTTGTACGCATACATTTTGACAATCATTCTGCATCTGTCAGTTGATTTTTTATAAGTGAAAGGTCATGACAACATAGTATTGTGTTCTTGCACAATGCATGATGTCATTAATTCCCTTTCATTATTCTACTTGTACTGTAACCACCAAAGTTTATAGTAGTATTTCAACTGTGTGTTTATTTGTTTTATTTTTCAGGTTCAACTCATAGTAGGCCTATATTAAAATATAGCAAAAAATGATTTAGGCCTAAAAAAATCAAAAAAATCTGTTTCTCAGGCCCTCCCGCATGGTCCTTTTGGCTGCCGCATGCACTCTTTTTATAACCAATTTAAAATTAAAAAAAATAAAAATTAAATGGTTTATGTCTGATATTTTACCAAAGTTAAAAAAATTGATGAATTTGTCCCTTGAGTGCAAGAAGGCTTTGCAATGCTTTAGCATTGCAAAGTCTTCTTGCACTCAAGGGATGAAATACACCACCACCCATGCTATTCTGTAGATTATGAGGCCTAAAACCTGAACCAAGAACATAAACTTTTGATGACAAAAGAGTAATTACTGAAATAAAAAATAAAATAAAAAACCGCTCGCCCGCATACAATTTCACAAATAATGGCCTGAGAAACAGAAGATCTACTTTGTGTGGCCTTAGTCTAATTTGTTTTGTTGAGTTGGTGATTTATCTTTTAATTACTGTTATAAAAAACGGTGGCCTTGACATGTGTGGTGTAAGTTTTCGATGACTGCAGGTAGAAAATGTTCTTTTTCTGAATCGAATGATTGCACGTGCTGCTGCTACCCTCAATACAGATTTGTATTTTGTCAAGATATTTTTACTTGTATTGTGGGAAATATGTTCTTGTTGTGAGATAAACATATTTATGATGCCTAAATTGGATTACCAGATAGAGTGGAACGTACTGAATTGGATATCTCTTTAATTGAATAAACCTTATTTTTGGATATAATTTCAAAACACAAAACCATTTACAATATCTTTAGTGCAAATTTGACCTGTTATTAACGTGCATATAGGTATTGAGTCAACTCCTGTTAATTGAATAAAAAATCTTGATATAAGTCAAGAAATTACCCTGATAATCATCAAATTCCCCTTGTTTATAGACATAATTAGCCTCAGTACATCCAATCCAGACATTTAATCTGTTATATCTTGTTTGGCAGAGCTCCATGAGCTCTGCTAAACAAGAAATAATAGAATAACTGCTCAGTTTATCTGAAGAAAACAGGACAGTGTTCATATCCCTGTTAATTGAATACTCTTGTTAGCTGAAAATATTTGATTGGCAAAATGGCTATTCAATTATCAGGGTTCCACTGTATTTGTTATTTATTTATTTATTCATTTATTGGAGTTCAACGATACTTTTGACAGCCAGGGTGACCTCGTGTCAGAAGGTTTTATGGGTGGAGAGCCGGAGTTCCCGAGCAATGGCGAGCAACTGTCATACTCCCCAACATACTAAGTCCACACAAGCAGGGTTAGCATTTGTTGAGGACAGGTGCACCATCAACATGCAGTATGCCTTAGTACACAGGTCCACCATGCCCCCATGTGGGCAACCGGATGGTATTTGTTACCATTTCTGCTGTATACCTGAAACAGATAAAGAATGTCATCACGTCCCCCGGGGTTCCAGGGTTTCTAATGGGAAATTACATTGCATAAGCTGTTTTGGTGAAAGAAAAAAGTTCACAATTGTTTTTGAAACAATTTATTTATTCAAGCAAGTGCATTTGGTGGTTAAAAAACTAGATATTGATCATTAATATTTATATAACACTGACAATTTGAACTTTAATAAGCAGTTTTAAGAAATTTCCATTCCTAACAACATCCATTTCCCTCAGCCTGCTGTTAGTAAAATAGCTTTCTGATGAAACTCTGCAATATTAATGCTAGATTTCTTCAATAAAGCAACAGGCATACCTGGCCACTCCTGGGTTTTAGTTGTTATTATGTAATTTATATCCAATAAAATACATGATACAAGTTATTTATCTCACCATAACCTTACCAGGCCATATTACTGAATGCTGAACCCTTTACCCACCATGAATAGCAGACAACACTTGCAAAACAATAAATATTTTAATATCTAAAAATTTCAATTTTTGTCTCAAAAACATAGCTTATGACTCCCGATGGAACAAGCTCAGTGACATTGTTCCAACGAGGAATCATAAGCTATGATTCTGTAATGAAAAAATAATAGTATTTGAATGACGTTTTTTAACTTAACTTGACAAAGTCAAGATAAGCTATTGTCATCATGCGTGCAGAAGTCTGTGAGTCTGTTCACATTTTCCTTTAGCACAGGCTACACCCTGTAGTTCTTGTCCGATCATCGCGAAATTTCATATGCAGGTTTGAGGTCATGTCTAGATGAGAACATCCCCTTTTGGTCGTGATCAGTCAACCGTGGTGGCTGCCAGAGCCCAAAACCCGAAAACATTTAGCACAGTCTACAGGTCAAATTTATGAAGGGATTTCATGGTAACTTGGTAGGATGACTCTGTATAATATCTAGATGAGAATGTCCCCTTGTGGTCTTGATCTGCCAACCGTGATGGCTGCCCAAGCCCAAAACCCAAAAAATTTTAGCACAGTCTACAGATCATATTTAATATGGAGGGATTTCATTGTAACTTGGTAGGATGACTCCGTATGATGTCCAGATGAGAAATTCCCCATTTGGTCATGATCTGTCAACTGTGATGACTGCCAAGCCCAAAACCCCAAAACCTTTAGCACGGTCTACAGGTCATATTTATGGAGGGATTTCATTGTAACTTGGTAGGATAACTCCATATGTCTAGATGAGAACGCCCCCTTTTGGTCATGATCATTCAGCCATGATCGCTGCCCGAGCCCAAAACCCCAAAACCTTTAGCACAGACTATAGGTCGCATTCATGAAGGGATTTCATTGTAACTTGGTAGGATGACTCAGTATAATGTCGAGATGAGAACGTCCCCTTTTGGTTGCGATCAGTCAACCATGATGTCTGCCCGATCCCGAAAACCTTTAGCACAGTCTATAGGTCGTTTTTATGAAGGGATTTCATGGTAACTTGGTAGGATGACTCTGTATAATATCTAGATGAGAATGTCCCCTTATGGCCATGCTCTGTCAACTGTGATGGCGGCCCAAACCCGAAACCCCAAAACTTTTAGCACAATCTACAGATCATATTTAATATGGAGGAATTTCATTGTAACTTGGTAGGATGACTCTGTATATGTCCAGATGAGGACATCCCCTTTTGGTTGCGATCGGTCCACCATGATCGCTACACAGGCCTGAAGCCCAAAAAACCTTTAGCACAGTCTGCAGACCATATTTATGAATGGATTTCATTGTAACTTGATAGGATGCCTTATTTTGGAATAATTTCACTGTAACTTGGTAACTTTTGTTGACATACATTAACTGTGAGGGCCACATTAACCCACCCCTCAATTCTTTAGGACAGTCTACACCTCACATTATCTTTATTGAAAGCATAGCATACAGGGAACAGAAATTAACATATTCCCAATTATCACAGTTCTTGTCTTATTTCATAATCCTTTCATATACATTGAACATTGTCCTTTTCGTCAACCAGAACACACTTTCAAGTTAAGCTACAGTGTCACTGACACTTTCATTTGGAAATAGTGTTGGTCAGGCCCTTACACTGATCTTTTAATTCAAACAGCTACAGCCAAGGCATTTTTGGGGTTTTTACAGTGTGGTGAATTCACCAGCAAAACTAAATCAGCTCCTAACTTAAACATGCTAATTGTACATGATGTTCAATTTTTATTAAAACAGAACACAGAATTGAAATATGTCATGTCAATATTAAAGTTTCTGACACTGACCCATTCAGGCAAGGTGTTATCATTAAACTGTTCACTAATTCACACAGGGTGTGTCCAGTAACATAAGTGTAAGATCAAAAACTTTTCCAGGGAGTTCCCTTTTGTTACTGCTGATGGAACTCATTTAACAAGACAAGTCTTTGTCGATTATCTGCAAAGAGTGTTGAAAAGACTAAATTTAAATCACAAGTTATATTCAGGTCATACATTTCGTATAGGAGCCGCTACATCAGCTGCTAGTATGTGAATTGAGGACCATCCTATCAAGACTCTGGGCAGGTGGTCATCTGACTCTTATACTAGATATGTAAGGACACCACTATTAACTTTAAAAGCCGTCCAGAATGCTGTAAGCTGGCACTATATTTTAACTCTTTCAACACGAGAGACTGGTCCAGCAATACGATACGTCATAATTTCATTAAGTAGGATGGCTACTAAGTGAACGTGTGTGGTAGAACAATTAATATTTTCAACGTGCAGCCTGAAGGCTGCACGTTGAAAATATTAATTGCTCTACCACCAAATAATGGATATGGACTCTTCCAATTTCTGCAATTTAACTGGCATGGAAGATAGCACCAGTGTTCAAAGGGTTAAGTAAATAATTTTTTTTTCTGATGAAGAATGAGTTTATCTGTAAAAATGTGTATATAACTATTGGGAAAGAATTATCAATTTGTAACACAATTTGTGCCTCTCATCCATTTTGTGCCTTTTCCATGAGAAATGACACAAGATGTTAATAAACATTACAAACGGACATTCATATCATTCTAAAATGTAACCTATAAACTTTCTAATTAGCCAACCTGGTCTTTCTCAAGTACTTCTTGCATTTTGGGTTTCATACACTGTCCGCATAGCTCTAGGATTCATAGGTTTCCAGGACACAGAGTTCACGCATCAATGCAGTCTCAATTACTTGAGGCTTACACTTCACATATAAAACCCTTGAGTTTCATATGCGGGCAGATGAAACTTCCTGGGTGACGTCTCCAGGGCAGATGAATGCACATGTAGCCTCACTTTAAATTCATCATCCAAGAGGTTTCATACAGGTGCATTCATCTCTTTGGGATCGACACCACCCACATATTCTCAGTAAATCTGTACATTGGTTAATTAAAGCTCATGATAATATTGTCTCAGAAATATCTCTATATTAGTATGTTATCACTTATGTTGTCAGTTGTTATATTTACACGGAACTATTTTATTGCATTTACACAGGTTTGGCTTGGGCCCCCAAACCTTTGGGTATACATGCACATGTAGACTTAACCCTTTACCCAACAAATTGCCCACATCCGCCCGCGTAATTTGCAAATTCAGCAGTTGAAAGAAATAACTTTTTCAAAATATTTAAACAAAACCATATCATGTGACCCCTCGTTGAAACGAGCTCATCGAGCTCGTTCCAATGAGAGGGGCACATGATATGGTTTTGTTGAAATTTTTGTTTTAAATTTTAAAAAATAGTTATAAAAATAATAAATTTTGATATCGTCTGCATTGGGTAAAGGGTTAAATATAGCTTCAGTTCAAGGCTCTATATGTGCATGTGTACTAGTGCGGTCCGGGGCCCAAGGTATCATTGGGTTCTTCTTGTAACTCAATTTCGTAGTGCCAAAGTTATTGATGTTTTTCTATTCATAAATATAAAAAATTAAACAAATGTTCTTTAATCTGCGTTCCTGTTTTTTGCATACACAAATTGTTATTATATAATTTATATCCAATAAAAGACATGATATAAGTTATTTATCTCACCATAACTTTACCAGCAAAATTTAGAATATCCATATAAGAGTGCCCAGTTCTTTTATTTATTACAAGATTTTTTATTCAGTTAACAGAAGAATACCTTATAAAATATATGCAATTAATGGATCAAATTTGAACTGGGGGTATAGAAAATGGTTTGGTGTTTGGAAATTATATTAAAAAAAACATTCACACAAGCTAGTATTATGGTTGACATTCACACACACCCAAAAAAAAATAACACTAGCTGTGTTAATTCCCATCTTTTGGGCATTTGTCGTTAGCTCAGTTGGTGGCAGAATATTCAGGTCTTGACAATTCGGTGCTGCAGTCCAGTGCTTGAGCCCCATCGGGCCTGACTTCAGAGAACTTTAGAATTTTCAGTTCAATTTTGGGCATAGCACAATGCCTGCTGGGCAATATAAAATTAAACTCAAGCAGTTGCATCTTCACAGATCTCCCATTAACTGGTTCAGTGCTGGGAGCCTAAATTTGGGCTCTATTCTGAAGTGTGGGTACTACACATTAAAGACTTCATATTCCATGGGCGTGCTTCATATTATCTTTCAAGTGAAATTATTTAGACTGTAAGGATTTGCCTTGCTGCAGTTTATGGGAGAGTGCCATTAGGCACTCTCCCATCAATTGTGACAAGGCAAAAACATGTGATGCAATTTTGCTGACCAAAACAAACACACAGCGGGACAAATGAAATAGGAAGATGATTTCCAATCTCCACATCCTTAAATGATACATTGGTTCTAATAGTATAGTATTTTGTATATGAAACCAAGAAATTTTCTTCACTATAGATAAGGATTTCTGGTGAACAGTGAACATAATGATCTATAAACCTACATCAGACATACAAATATTAAAAATGTTGTTGAGTTTGAAGTAACAGAAATCAATTCTTCAATAAGTGGTTTTATTGACAGCACACCTAGTATTATGTGTGTTGTTACAATCTTTCACTTGTTCACAGTCTTAATTAATATCAAGTCAGAAATATAACTGTAAAACATTTATTGATGGAAGTCTGCAAGCTTGTAATGAATATTTATCACATCTAATGAAATAGTAAGTTGATTCTACAATATGATTGGTTAAGAGCGAACTACTCGCCATGGTATTATATAAGTTTTCATCTCTCCATTTGACCAGTTCAGTGCAGTCCTTTATTATACGAACAGCCACTTTGCCTGTGAAAGAAATTCAATTAACAGGAGTATTCAAAAAGCAGGAATTTGGTCATTTTCCAATAGACTAGGTATAAAATGAGCATTTATTCCATTAACCATTTACCCAACGCAGACGATATCAAAATTTATTATTTTAAATATTATTTTTTAAAAGTTTTCAAAAACTTTCAACAACACCATATCATGTGACCCCTCATTGGAACGAGCTCGATGAGCTCGTTCCACAGAGGGGTCACAAGATATAGTTTTGTTGAAATGTTTTGAAAAATAATATTTTTTCAGCTGCTGAATTTGCATATTACGGCAAATGTGGCCTATTCGTTGGGTAAAGGGTTAACTGGTTGAGTGCCAGTAGCCACTATCATGGCTCTATTGAAAAATGCTGAAAGACACTCTAGTGACCTTACACTATACACATTAAATTGTTTGTTGCTCAGTAGTTGAATTTATTAATTTATTAGGGTTTAACAACACATTAACAGCCAGGGTTATATCATGTCGCTGACAGTTTTATGGGTGGAGGAAGCCGGAGTACCCGGAGAGAACCACAAGCAACGATGAGCATCTGTCAGCTCTCCAACATCATAAGTCTGAACTCTGCACCACGACACAGGTAGGGTTAGATTGGTTGAAGACATGCACACCATCGACGTGCAGTATGCCTTAGTACACAGCGTCATCGTGCCCCCATGTAGGCAATCAGGGTTAAGTGCCTTGCCCAAGGACACAACACGGGAGCACAAATCAGTCACTGAAATGGTCACCCATCCAACTACTAACCGCACTTGACGTTGCTTGACTTCGGTAATCTGACGAGAACAGGTTACTGCGACTCCACCGCGCTCCTCGTTCAGTAGTAGAAAAAAAAAAAATGTTTATAAAAAATTGTTTTGGCTCTCTTGAAAAGTGCTGAAAGCCCCTTTAGTGGTTTTGCACTTTATGCATTAGCTTGTTTTTTTGCTCGGCAACAGCAAGAATAATGTTAATATAAAATGATTTGTTACAATTCATTGGAGAGTGTTGGAGAGCACTCTCCAATAAATTGTTACAAAATAATTGTCTATTAACTGGTTGAGTGCTAAAAGCCACTATCATGGCTCTATTGAAAAAAGCTGAAAGCCACTCTAGTGACTTTACACTGTACATGATAACTTGTTGTTTGCTCAGTAGTAGAAAAAAAAGTGTTTATATAAAATTGTCTTGTTACCATTTATTGGAGAATGCCAACAGGCACTCTCCAATAAATGGTAATAAAAGAATTATTTATCAAGAACATCTTGCTAAACTAAAGCTCCCCTTGCTAGTCACATGATATTTAACAAAAATACTCATATTACAAATCAACTTTGAAAAATAATGTAGTACTCTACCAGTTAACCCTTTACCCAACGAATCGGCCGCATCCGCCCGTGCAATATGCAAATTCAGCAGGTGAAAAAATATTATTTTCCAAAAAATTTCAACAAAAGCATATCATGTGACCCCTCGTTGGAACGAGCTCATTCCAACGAGGGGTCACATGATATGGTTTTGATGAAATGTTTTGAAAATTTTTTAAAAATGATATTTAAAATAATAAATTTTGATATCGTCTGCGTTGGGTGAAGGGTTAATAAAATCTTGCTAAACTAAGTCTTCCCTTGTTGGTGGCATGGTATCTTTGAAAAAAAAATATGCATGTTACAAATCACCTTTGAAAAATAATTTAAAACTCTGCAAGTTAAATCTTTAGAACTCTGCAAGTTAAATCTTTTCACTAAGTTTATTTATATTGGTATTGGTATTTAAGGTGACTTTCAGCATCTTTGGCTATCTCATGGCCGCAACATAGAGATGAAGTCAAGTTTAGCCAATCGTTTATGCTTATGATGCCCACTTTAGAGGACCTCCACTCCAGGCATTGGTTCTGGGTCCTATTTTACCAATAAAGCAGAACTTGTTTACCACAGTAAACAAGGACTGCTCCACTTCCTGGGGATTACGCAGTTAGTTTGACAGAGCTCATGGAGGTCTGTCAAATAAGATATAATAGATTAACCCTTTTTAAACACGGTATGCAAACATTTTTGCGTGGAGAAGGATTTGACTGTGTACGGCAAGTTGACACAATGTACACTGAATCAGAAGTGAGGTTCAGTAATATCTTAATCCTACAGCTCTACCAAGCTGTAGGATTAAATTATTACTGGCCTTTCTCATAAATTCAGAATGGATTCACCCATTTCATAGTGAAGAGTGTTTATGAGACAGACAATACCATTCAGGGATCCAGTGTTGAAAGGGTTAAATGCCTATGTTGGATATACTGACGTCAAATAGATCTAAAAACAGTGGCTGTCAAGAGTAATTCTTTGATATATTACAAGACTCCTGTTAATTGAAGGAAAAATCTTATAATATGTCCAGAATTTATCCTGACAATCACCAAATTCTTCTAGTTTATTGACCTATTTTACAGTACATCCACTACAAGCAAATAATTAGAACATAAACAAGAAACATTCTGGGAACAAACTTGAGTCTTATTCACTAAAAGAAGCTGAACACTACACCTCAAAGCATTGTGATTTGTGGTTCACGGGAGATTCAGTTTCAATAATTCCAAGATTATTAGACAGGGTTCTAAACTTCTGGGGCTACCATCTTCACTTGAAAGGGACCCCCCCCCCCCCCCCCCCCCCTGTACTACAGACGCAAAAAAATCAGCTTTTTCGACGAATCAACTTAGGCCAAAATGCCTGGGCCGAGTTGGTTTTGAGGCGAACTGTCCCGGAACCATCTCAGAGTATTATGACTGGTGGTTAAAGAATTTCAAGCTTATTGGGCAGGATCTTACACTTTGTGGGTCAAAATCTTCATTCGAAAAAAACTTGGAAAAGTATCTCCCCATCCTTCCACAAAAAGAATAAAGCAGAATACTTACATGTACTGTCAAAGTTAGAAACATTTCACAAATAATTATGTTGGCTAAACAAATAAAGATCAGTTTGATCTCACATGACAAAGCAAAGAATCATCTGAGTGACGTAAAAGGCTATAAAAGGATTGTGATAAAAATAGAACTCCGATGAATATTTCTTTTTGCTTTAATCATAGCCTTTAAACAATAGTTACCTTTTTTCAGAAAAAACAAAGATTTAAAACAACAATAACTAACATGGTTTTGTCTCACAAACAACAGTGTACACTGAAAAACAAATGTAATGTTTCTCAAAAGAAAATATATAATTCAAAGCAAGTACTGTCATTGCAGTGACCCAATTAATTGCCTTGAAGGCATTACTAGCTGAAACCTTCTAAAGCAATCTCACCCAATCATAATTCACCCCGATTTTACGGTATAAGGTAATCATAAATTTCAAAATGCTTTGGCCTCAGAAAATAACATGAGAATATTAATCAATTTTTTATGGCAATCAACTTTTTTATTCGGTCAGTCAATCTTTTGTGATCTCCGATTGGTATTCTATGTCTGATCCAATGCCATTCCACTTTCAAGCAACTGAAATATTCTGGATGATTTCACAAAAAAAATACCACAAACATTCATTTTCGTTGAATCAATGCAAAAAATGTTTCTCAATTGACACATGCATTGACCAAATCTTTGATGACAAAATTATTATGAATGAAGACTCACCACAGCTGAAGTTTTCTGATTATGCTGCATACAAAGTTCCACTAATTGTGTGAAATCTTGATGTTTTTAAGGTGAATTAAATACTTATTGATTGGAATATCTATAACTGAGGTACAAAACAATGATGGACAGCTTTGTAAGTGAAAAAGACATCACATTGTATCAACAGTCATCTGTTTGGTTACTCCATGAAAAGTGGATAAACAAACAGCCCTTAACCCTAAAGGGACTGGACAATTGTCAAGAATTCACACCTGTACATGTCTTGTGGCTTAACAGTGATTTCTAGTCAAGTCTTGGCTGTCTTAACAGGCAGCTAAAACTTGACTAGAAATCATAACCTATATAATTTGTTTATTGTCAGCAGAACCTACTCATGATGGCATGTTTTTCTGAGGTCATAAATGTTGGAAATAGGGTTTACCTAACATGAAAAGCAGACGACACTTGGTAAAAAAATTCTTGAATAACTAATTTTTTTCATTTTTTGTCTCAAAAACATGGGTTATGACCCCTCGTTGGAACGAGCTTGACAAGCTTGTTCCAACGAGGGGTCATAACCTATGTTTTTGAGACAAAAAATGAAAAAATAATGAAAATTAATTGGCGATTTTTTAGAACAGCGCGGGCCGGTTTTGATTTGTTACGTTCGGTAAAGGGTTAAGTGTCGAATTCCAAGAAGAATTTGACTGGAAAATTCCAAAATCTTATCTGAATCTCTGACTCAAGCTCTCAGACTACCTGTCTAATTCTGTGAGAAATTTGATGCTATTGTGGGCTGTTTATTTACTCACTTTCCGTGTAGTTTGTACGCCGGCTACCATTGATGGAAAGCGATGTCCTTTACTCACAAAGATAGGCAGAGGATTCATTTGTGCTCCAGTGATAGATATTCCAATCATGGAGTATTCATTTTATTCACAGCAAGGTAGCATTACTGAATTTACCCTCTGTGAACCTCAATCTGAATCAAGGACTCAGTCCTAAATAGAAAGAAGAACCCAGAGGATAAACTGGGGGATTCTAAGACACTGTATGGGAAAGCAGTAGCAAATTCCCCCTCTGTGGACCTCATTCTGTAAATGACATATTGCTTATTTTCAGGCTTGGCTGTGGTGATTCTTCATTCATAATTTTTTAGTAAACAATCGTGTGTAAATGGTATGTAAACGAGAGAGAAGTGTGGGAGCCAAGGCTCAAACTGTCGACCTTTAGCACCCAAAGCGACCGATTTACCACAAGACCAAGAGATCTGGACTAACCAGGCTTGTTGATAAATGGCCCTTATACCTTGACCGCTACACCACTCTCATGTTTTTTGAAATTCAACCACTGTGAATCTCATCCCAGCTTCCACCTCAGGGCAGTCGAAACATCCACCATGATTCACCACAGCATCCACAACAGCACCAACTGCTGAGGACTGGTCATGGCACCATTGTAACAGATCAAGAGAGAAGTGTGGGAGCCGAGGCTTGAACCGTTGATGGAAAGTGACCGATTTACCACAAGACTAAGCGAACCAGACCAACCAGGCAGGTTGGTAAATGACCCTTATACCTCGACCATTACAAGTATTTGAAATGTCATAAAAAATTCTATCAAAACAAGTCTCTATTCAGAAGTATTTTTGGGGTTGATTCAAAGAAAATGAATGTTTATGGTATCTTCAGATTCAATTGGCTGAAATATTTCAGTTGGTCCGAAAGGTCATCAATGATTTGGCCAAATCAATTCTCGATTGAGAAATATTTCTGGCACTGATTCAACGATAATGAATGTGCATGGTACTTTCAAATTCAACAGGCAAGAATATTTCAGTTTCCGACCACCTGAAATATTCCAGATGAGTAAATCTAAACCTAGGCGATGGACTCTTTAAGGGCTAGACTGGTTCCAGGCCATAACATAATTTGACTGGTGGCTTGAGAGCTTGGCTCTGCCTCAAGTTTCCCTCTAACTAGAATTTACGGAACTCATTTCACTAAACTGGATACAAAACCCGTTTCAGTCATATTTTCTTCCCTGCAGGAGACAATCTATAAATAGAGTTAAGTTGGTAAGCCGAGTAATTGAGAGGTGTTCAGTTTAGCTTGGAGGTTCATGATTGACATTTAAAATATTATACTTCCTGATTCTTTTGTCCAACAATATTGATTGCTATTCGATGATGCCAAAATTGTCACTGATCACTGTCATTATGACAAGAAGATTTAATTTCCTCAATGTAGAACATTGCAACATTATAAAATTTACCACTTGTGGAAGAACTTTAAGACCCAAACCGAACACATGTATTTGATTACAGTTATAGGCAAAATAAGTACAATGACTACAGATTAGTTTAGTATTTGGTCATCCCAGTGATGAGTGCAGGGAGAGAACTTAACATATGCAGCTTAACATCTGCAGAATTACTAATAAAACATGACACAGACAAGACACCAGCGAGACTGTACCATTTCTGAGAAAAAACACAGCAGCACTAACATGTAGAGTAGCCTGGTTCAACCCAGTGGTCAATCAGCTGAAACTGCAATTGCTTCAATGTTTCCTGAATTCCTGTGTATCTGTGAGGTGGATAATCATCCCTGTGGTTGTTTTTTCAGTAATTCATTCTCTGTGTACTCAGGATGATAATTCAAATTGCCCATTGTCACATACAAAATGTCTGCTTGCATCTGCTTATGTTTTCACAAGTCTAGCAAGTGACCTTACGAAATCAAGTTTCACTGTATGGGTAGATATATGCAGTAAATTACCCAGTAGGCACTCTAGTCCTAACAAATCACATTAGGACAATTTCAGCAACTAATGTACCAAATTTCACAAGTTCTGAAAAAAGCTTCAGGAAATTTACATGGTTGTTAATCTTAGATATTCAATATTTTTACCACAGCTAGAGATGGGCAATATACCGAAAAACTGAACTAATACTGATATCATGGGAATACCAAAGAACCAAACCAATCATTGGATACCGAAACCCTCTGAACTTTTAAATTTTCATACATTCACTATTTATCAGGCCTTGTTGAGGCTTGATAGCAGCTGAAGGGTTCATTTTCATGAAAGAAGTGGCTAATTTTATTTTCAGTTTTGTTAACCCTTTACCTAACGTGAAAAGCAGACGACACTTGCAAAAAAAATTCTCGAATAACTAAATTTTTTCATTTTTTGTCTCAAAAACATAGGTTATGACCCCTCGTTGGAACGAGCTCGACGAGCTCGTTCCAACGAGGGGTCATAACCTATGTTTTTGAGACAAAAAATGAAAATATTTTGAAAATTAATTGGCGATTTTTGAGAATAGCGCTGGCCGGTTTTGGCCGTTACGTTGGGTAAAGGGTTAACCCTCAGGGGCCTGGGCAATTGGCCTAAATTCTCACTAGACTACAACCTGTACATGTCCAACTGCCAAGTCTTGACAAGAAATCACTGCCCAGATGATTTGTTTATTGTCAGAAGGACCTCCTGAAGATGGCATGGTCAGGACACATGCTCTGAGATTGCACATGCCTCAAAGAAGTCTTTAAAGGTTAAGGTGTGTTTAGAAGACATCTCAAAATTACTGTAGATATGACTTGTGTTCGTAAAAGAATGCCAATGTTGAGCACATTGACAATGGCATTTTTGGAGCTATGGTAGAATGATACAAGAACAACTAATTGTGTATTTTCCTGATGTGAATTACACTTTGGTGCTATCAGCAAATCTCAGTCAAGTCAGATACCGAATACTGATCTGATACCAAGGCATACCCCCTTAAAAATATTGATGCTGATTCCGAACTCAAAATTCCAATACCACCCATCTCTAGTTGCTAGAAAGAAAAACGTATATTATCTTATTTTACCTCCTACAAACTTCAATTGGCACACTGAGTATATACAATATAAAGGCTGTTAAAATCTTTACAAGCCTTGTAGTCAGAGTGATCTTTCCTTTATATTTTAATCTATCAAAATGGCGATAGGCGATAACTGCTTAACCCTTTACCTAACAAATTGGCCGCATCTGCCAGAATAATTTACAAACTGAGCAGTTGAAAAAAGATTATATGTCAAACAATTTCAACCAAACCATATCATATGACCCCTCACTGGAACGAGCTCATTGAGCTCGTTCCAATGAAGGGTCGCATGATATGGTTTTGTAGAAATTTTTTTAATAATTTGGAAAAAAAAAATTAAAATAATAAATTTTGATATCATCTGTGTTGGCTAAAGGGTTAATGATAAACAAGTAAGAATTTTATCATCTATTATTCATAGGAGTTGCTAGTTTAATATGCAGGAGAAATGGTAAAATGTAATTGTTCAAAGAGTTTGTTCCAGTGTTCATGCTAGCCCAAAACTGTCTAGTGTTACATTTTTAGCCATTCCAGATATTTTAGTGCCAAACAGAGCGTTTTGGTGCCAAAATGCTAGTGTTCAACCGATGATTGGAACTGGCCACCACAATCGGCCGATTGTGGGCAATTGGATGATAATGGCAACGGCTCATGGAACTGTTTGTTGCCAAGCATTTTGTGATGATTCATTAACCACATTTTATTATCTTCTGCAATTGTTCAGCTGTTAATGTAAAATGATGTTAATGATACTATTCAATAAAGCTGAGAAACAACCACAATGTGTATTCTTAATTTCTCTAGATGCCCCTTTATGGGATATACAAGTTAAAGAACATGTATAGCTTACAATTGAGCATACTTGCGTCAATCGCCAGTTCAAACAGGAAAAGTGAAAGCTGCACTCCATTGACTCGGGAGCAGTATAATTACCAGTCACATGCACTTGGGCGGTAAACGTGGCTCTGAGAGTCACGTTTACCACACAAGTGTGCATGACTGGTAATTTTACGGTGACCCCAGTCAACGAAGTTTAACATTATTTAAAAATGTTCAGTTTAATGTAGTTCTTTCAAGCCTCGACTTGTCTAGTAGTGCACGGTATTACAATCAAAAGTGGCATCAGAATCAGCCGATTGTGAACTCAAATAATCGGTAATTGGTCAGTGACCATTTTTGGTAATCGGTTGAACACTACAAAATGCTAATGGGAGGGGAAGGGGTGTACTTCGCTGTCTGATCCAAATAAATTGATCTAGTTTTAAAAATGAGCTGGCAAATATTTCAAGAGTGAAAGGACAATTGGTCATGGAAAAAATCTGACAGAACTCGAAAGTTCAGATGAAATCATCGATTGACTAAAAGGGCAGTCACCTGAGTTATATCTATATGCCACTAATTCAATTAATGGTCAGGTTGATGGCCGACGGAATGTATGCCTGTTGTTGCACTTAGATAATAACAAATTAATCGACTAATTACTGTTAATCCCTTGGGCTTAGTGGATCATGAGTCTTTACAAAAGGCAGTTTTTAAGTAGATGAATACTTTTAGCCAGCAATGATTTTTGGGTGCCAAATCCAATATTTTTTTGTGCAATTGCAGCCCTTGAAATTAGGAAAATTTTACCATGGCAATCAATTGCTGTGGTAAATTCCGTTTTCCATGGCATTGCCACAGCAATCACAGACACAAAAATCAATTCTGTACATTATGTGGAGACGATGAGTTGTAAGCCTCGGGATTTATGTCTAATCCATGGCCTTGTTTGTATAGTTTGAGATTTGTTCACTTGGCTTCTTGGAAATAAATATGGTTTGAACTAAAGAACATCACAAATCAAGTACTAGGAGTGCATGTAGCCTTTCCTAACTGAAGCATTGAATATCAGGACTGGCAGGTAACTGCCAGTCCTGATATTCAATACTTGAGTTATATAATTAAGAGTGTTGCACAAGGGTATTTTGGGTGGGACGTTGCTCATGATTTCTAAAACACATTATTGAAATATTATAAATTGAGCATCTGGGGAAAATGTTACCACAACATTAATGTGCCATGGTAAAACTAATTTACTACAGCATTCACCACTGCAGTGCTGCTTGCTGTGACCAATTTCAAGGGCTGCATTTGGCTAAATTGACACTTGATGGCATGAAAATTGGTTTGTTCATAACCATATATGGTATATACAAGGTCTATAATTCCATATTGCATTTGAGGTTCTCTCTCATCCTCCAATAAGGAACATAGCTTATGATCCCTCATTAGAAGATGCAACAAGGCATTATTTCTAAGTAATAAATATGAGAAGTATTCAAAACATGTAGCAAGAAGGTAAAAATATGAGTATCTTTTTTTCTCTTCCTTATGGTTATTAAGCTGAATGAGTATTCACCCTGTTTTGACCAAATTAGACCAATCTAAAAGTCTCGGACCCCACTGCTCCCCTCCACTAATGTTCCCAGGCCCCCCTCCCCCCTCCCACCCACACACCTCTTCTGTCGAGTGTTCACTGCCTTTGTTGAGCAAACTCAAAAAACAGTTTGTAAATCATTTGTGGGAAAATTTAACTTTAAAAACAGTCAAAAGTTGACAAGAAAGTCTTACATAAAGTGAGCCCCAAATTAACGAAGCTGAGATACAAACAGAATTATTTAGTTAACCCTTTACCTAATATGAAAATCAGATGACACTTGTAAAAAAAACTCTTGAATAACTCATTTTTTGTCTCAAAAACATAGGTTATGACCCCTCGTTGGAACAAGCTCGTTCCAATGAGGTGTCATAACCTATGTTTTTGAAACAAAAAATGAAAATTAATTGGCGATTTTTGAGAATAGCACTGGCCTTTGGCCGTTACTTTGGGTAAAGGGTTAAGCTGTTTTATCAGTGAATAATTAGAACACATATAAACAAGTGCAACATAACATAACAATCACACCTCATATTTTACCAGAGTTATTCACAAAAAAATTCCATAAAAGCTCTATTATCGTTTTTATCTTAACTTGACAAAGTCAAGATGAGCTATTGCCATCATGCATGCTGAAGTCTGTTAGTCTGTGAGTCTGTTAGTTTGTGAGTGTGTTCACATTTTCCTTTAGCACAGGCTATACCTCGTAGTTCCTGTCCGATCGTCATGAAATTTCATATGCAGGTTTGGGGTCATGTCTAGAACGTCCCCTTTTGGTCGTGATCGGTCAACAGTGATGGCTGCCCAAGCCCAAAACCCGAAAACCTTTAGCACAGTCTACAGATTGTATTTATGAAGGGATTTAATTGTAACTTGGCAGGATGCCTCTGTATAATATCTAGATGAGAACGTCCCCTTTTGGTCATGATCTATCAACCGTGGTGGCTGCCCAAGCCCAAAACCCCAAAACTTTTAGCACAGTCTGCAGGTCATATTTAATATGGAGGAATTTCATTGTAACTTGGTAGGATGACTCTGTATGATGCCTGGATGAGAACTCCCCATTTGGTCACGATCTGTCAACTGTGATGACTGTCTGAGCCCAAAACCCCAAAACCTTTAGCATAGTCGGCAGGTCGTATTTACGGAGGGATTTCATTGTAACTTGGTAGGTTGACTTCGTATGTCTAGATGAGAACATCCCCTTTTGGTCACAATTGGTCAACTGTGATGGCTACAGGGGCAAGAAGCCCCAAAACCTTTAGCATAGTCTACAGGTCATATTTATGAAGGTAACTTGATAGGATGACTCCAGATAATGCCCAAATTAGAACATCACCTTTTGGTCATGATCATTTAACCATGACGGCTGCCCGAGCCCAAAACCCGAAAAACTTTAGCACAGACTACAGGTCGTATTTATGAAGAGATTTCATTGTAACTTGGTAGGATGACTCAGAATAATGTCTAGATGAGGACATCCCCTTTTGGTTGTGATCGGTCAACCATGATGGTTACACAGGCCCGAAGCCCGAAAACCTTTAGCACAGTCTACAGGCCGTATTTATGAAGAGATTTCATTGTAACTTGATAGGATGACTCATTTTGAAATAATTTCACTGTAACTTGGTAACTTTCATTAACATACATTAACTGTGAGGGCCACATACCTTAACTGTGAGGGCCACATTAACCCACCCCTCAATTTTTTAGTACAGTCTACACCTCATATTGTTTTTATTGAAAACATAGCATACAGGGAACAGAAATTAACGTATTCCCAATTATCACAATTCTTAACTTATTTCATAATCCTTTCATAAACATTGAACATTATCCTTTTCATCAAACACAACAGACAGACAAGTTAAGCTACAGTGTCATTGACACTTTCATTAATTTTAGCCTTCAAAACATCGCTTATAACTCCCTCCAATGAAGGGTCATAATAATGTGTAGGTAAAAGTGAAAATTGTTAGTTATTCAAAACTGTTTTTCAAAGTGTCATTTACCAGACATGTTAGGTACAGGTTTTAAACACTTGGTAAAAAACAAGATGACTGGTTCTACTCTCAACTGAGAGGACCTTTCAACATAACTCTCATGATCAGACTCCCGTAATATTAACAAACATTTAAGATCTCATTTGCAGTATCTGTACGAAATAGAAGACCTTCTTTCCCAACATGAAGCACGTAGTTGCTTTAATGATTAAATCAGGAAACCAATTTGGATGTGTGCTCATCTGTGAGAACCTTTTATTATGATTAAGTAACTCTTCGACTGTCACATTCACCCACAATGCATAAATAAGCAAATTACAGGAATGATTAGTCTATCATCTGAAATTTTCCTGGAAATGTGCTGAGGATTCCTTCAAATAGAAGTTCAAATAATACAGTTCTTCTTCACACATTTAACAATACACTAATTTGTGGAAATCAAAGGGATAGTTTGGAACATACCATGTTAAAATAGATCAACAAATATGCTCAAGTGATGGATGTTTTCTTTTTTAATATTCATTATTGATCTTTCAATTTGTTGAGAAATTTTTAGGAAATTGGGAAGATTGGTTTAATCCTGCTTGGAGAATTGGCAGGAAGTCCATCTGAAGAGAAGAACGTGAAGTTTGCTATGAATCAACAAGTACATTTCCGCAGCTTTAATTAAAAACACAATGATGCATGGTTTATAATTGTGCTCTGAAAGGTAGTTGCTCTTGGTGACACATATCTGACATTGTGAATGATCATTTGGCATCTTGGTACATAGCAAGGAGGTAGTGACTAATACTTGGAAATGAAGTTCTAAAAATTAAGCTCTCTGTGTGACACAAGGAATATATGTTTTAAAAAATTAAATAAAATACACCTTCATCCATTGTGACATTTTGTTTTTCATTGGACTTTTCACCATGATGGTAAGATATGAATTTCAGTTTCTCTGATACTCTCTCCCAACAAAGTACAAGACAGCTGTACTTTATTTTTGTATACAATTCATTCTTAGTTTGTCAAATTGTATCCATTTGACCCTGGTGCAGTACTTTGGAGCCAACCTAACTGGATATCTCTTAACTGAATAACCTTGTTATTTGAATATAATTTCCCAACACAAAACCATTTACCATACCTCCAGTACAAATTTGACCTGTTAATTAAATATAGGTTATAGAGTAAACTCCTGTTAATTGAATAAAAAATCTTGTAACCTGTCGAGAAATTACCCTGTCTCTCCCCAGTTTTCCTTTATTTACAGACCTAATTGGCAACAGTAAATCCAATACTGGCATTTAACCCTTTACCCAACGAATCGCCCTCATCCGCCCGCGTAATATGCAAATTCAGCAGTTGAAAAAATATTATTTTTCAAAAAATTTCAATAAAACCATATCATGTGACCCCTCGGAATGAGCTTAGCGAGCTCGTTCCAACGAGGGGTCACATGATATGGTTTTGTTGAAATTTTTTGAAAATTTAAAAAAAAATGATATTTAAAATAATAAATTTTGATATCGTCCTAATTGGGTAAAGGGTTAATCTATTACATCTTGTTGGTCAGAGCCCAGGGAACTCTGTCAAACAAGATATAATAGAATAAATGCTAAGTTTTTCTCTAGAGTGCAGGAAAGTGACACAATCCCTGTTAGCTGAATACTCCTGTTAACTGAATAATTCTCATTGGCAAAGTGGCTATTCAATTAACTGGTTTCCACTGTAGTTACATCCAGTGGCAGTCAAGAGGGGTGGAGGGTTATGGAGGTGGTGCTAAATTATTTTTATCATGAAAAGTTGTTCACATGTCTTTGCCTTGTAACAATTTATGGGAGTCAGAGTGCCACTCCGATAAATTGTGGAAAGGAAAGTTCATACAGACAAATAACTTTACTTCAAAGATAATATGAAGAACATCCATAGAGAGTGAAGACTTTAAGTTGTGGTAGCCTCATTTCTGAATGAAGCCCAAATGCGGGCTTCCAGCACTCAACCAGCTAAAACTCATAAGTTATGTGAGATTCTGATGTCAAAATACATCTTTTGGGCAAATGTGCAGGTACTTACATTAACCCTTTACCTAACATGAAAAGCAGACGACACTTGCAAAAAAATTCTTGAGTAACTAATTTTTTTCAGTTTTTGTTTCAAAAACATAGGTTATGACCCCCTCGTTGGAACGAGCTCAACGAGCTCGTTCCAACGAGGGGTCATAACCTATGTTTTTGAGACAAAAAATGAAAATATTTTGAAAATTAATTGGCGATTTTTGAGAATAGCGCTGGTCGGTTTTGGCCGTTACGTTGGGTAAAGGGTTAAAAAGCATCCTGACAATATTTTTCTTCTGCTGAGAAAACAGGCCATGGTGCACATACAGTGTAAAGCCACTAAAGTGGCTTTCAACACTTTTCAAGGTGGCTTCAAGCACTAAACCAGTTAAATAATATAGTCCTCTGGGGGTTAAGTGCCTCCCTTCCATACTACTGTTATGTGTAATAGCTTATTAGGACACATGCCATATCACTATCATTACAAGATCTACACTATAAAAACAAAGAACATTGATTGCTGTTGTATATAATATTTCTTCATCATTTCTCCACCAATGAACAACATGCTATCATAGCCATTATCAGACAACAACAGACAATTTACAAACCTTTATTCACCATTATCACACCATGAATCAATGTTGCCAAGAAAATAAAAATGTTTAACATCTCCAGAATCATGTTACTTTTATTCTTTAACTATCATTTTACATAAGTTTTTCCTTTTTATGAAACTTAGTTTTGAACCTTCACTTGAATGAGATAACAGAAAAAGTTCCAGCAGATTATTAACTCTCTTCCCACCAGTGACGTCTATGGTTATCCTGCTTCATATTCCATGCTGATGTATAAACCAAACAATAAAATTTATTAAAACAAGAGCAATGCCATGGGATGGCTACCCCTCCACCCCCCCCCCCCCCAACTCCACAACAAGCACAATATCTCACAAAAAAATACTTGTATACAGCTACTTTACAATCTCATTCATAATTTATTTACTGGGTTTAATGACACTTTGACAGCCAGAGTCACCTCATGTCAGACAGTTTTATGGGTGGAGGAAGCCAGCAAATCCGGAGATAACCCCTGAGCAATGATATGGGGAGCAATGGGGAGGGGTGGTGTGGGTCTATACATTAAGGAGGGGCTGGCGCCTATAATACGACACGATTTGTCTGTTATTATTCCCCATGTAATTGAGTCCCTGTTTGTCGAAATCAAGGTAAATAATACTAAGAAACTAATTGGTGTCATATATAGACCAAATACACAACCAAAAGCGGATATAGATCTCTTCCTTACAAAAATAAATGAAATAACTGACTTAATTAATCATGAACGCACGGAGGCACATATAATGGGAGACTTCAACATCGACCTACTAAAAACGAATTGTCATCCCAAAACCCAAATGTTTTTAGATCTCATGGTTAGTCAGGGTTTTTTACCTTGTATTACCCGGCCCACTCGGATAAGCACTCACTCGGCAACTTTAATAGACCACCTCTTCTCAAATAATGTAACCGCAACCTGCTCGTCAGGAATCATAATTACAGATGTTTCCGATCACTTCGGCATATATTATATAGAAAATATTACCGCTGCAAGGGGTAGTCCTAAAATTATACGCAAACGTAAATTCACTGAAGCCAATGTGGCCATATTTAGGTCACTTCTCTACCAAAGCGATTTTTCGTCACTTCTTGAATCAAGCTGTCCTTATGCAGCTTACGAGAACTTCATGGATATCTATTCAACAGCCTTTGAACAGGCGTTTCCTGTAGTAAATGTGCAACTACAAGCTAAGTTTATCAGAAAACAACCGTGGATGTCCAGGGGACTCATGACTTCAACTCTCAATAAGTCAAAGTTTTATAATAAAAAGATAAAATCCCCAACAGAACAAAACATACAAAACTACAAAAATTACTGTAAAATCTTTAATAAAATAAAAAAAAAACAAAGTAAAGCAATGTATTATAATAAGATATTAAATGATAGCAAAAACAATTTAAGAGAAACTTGGAAAATATTAAATGAAACAATAAACAAAGCAAAACGTACAACTAGCTTGCCTTCTACTTTTATCAAAGACAATAATTGCGAAATAAATGACCCAAAGGAAATAGCATGTGCCTTTAATAATTTTTTTGTAAACACGGGAAGACATGCTAGTGCAGAATTGACACAAACAGATAAATCCTTCCAAAACTTCATGGGTCCGTCTTCCTCAAATAACTTCTATATAACACCCACTACCCCTTGTGAAGTGATGGATGTTGCCAAACAAATGAAAGCCAAAAGGTCAGAAGACTGTGATGGCACCACAACATATCTTCTAAAGAATTCTATAGATATATTAGCCTACCCGTTTGCTCATATCGTCAACCAGTCTTTCATCAGCGGTGTTGTACCAAACCGAATGAAAATCGCTAAAGTCATCCCAATTTATAAAACCGGGGATGAAAATAGATTTAATAACTACAGACCTATAAGTATTCTTCCAGCATTCTCTAAAATCTTAGAAAAATTAATGGCAAATAGAATGATTAATTACCTGGATACATTTGATATTCTTTACCAGCATCAATATGGCTTCAGAAAAAATCATAGCACCACACATCCCGTGATGCAACTCCTGAGACATATTGCTATAGAAAACAACAAACCAACAAAAGATTTAACTCTAGCGGTATTTATAGACTTTTCGAAAGCTTTCGAGACGATAAATCATAGTATTCTGATAAACAAATTAGAAAGATATGGGTTCAGGGGTATTAGTATTGACTGGTTCAAGAGTTATTTATTTAACAGAACCCAATATGTAAAATGTGGTGAAAATAGTTCGAATGAAGCACAAATAATGTGTGGAGTACCACAGGGTTCCATACTTGGGCCGATCCTATTTCTGCTTTATATTAACGACATTCGCCACTCGACATTGTTAAATCTCCTATCATTTGCGGATGACATGACAGCCTATGCTTCAGGTCCAAATGCAAGTAGATTGGCTGAATATATAAATCATGAATTAAGCAAATTCAATGAATGGTGCTCAGCCAACCAGCTTGTGTTGAACACATGTAAAACTAAGTACATTCTGATAAATCCAACCCGTAGCATGCTAGTCCCAGAAAATTTATCTATAAAAATACAAAACCAACCGATAAAAGGAATAGGAGGCCATGAACAAGATAAATCACTAAAATTTCTTGGTATTAGCATTGATGACAATCTAACATACAGTGCCCATATCTCACATGTTTGCTCCAAAATTGGAAAAGTAAATTATGCATTGAATAAAGAAAAAAAAATATTGCCACAGAAGGCCTTAAAAACATTATACTTTGCCCTTATACATAGCCACCTGTTATATGGCATCCATGTCTGGGGTAATGCTCGGGCAACTAATAAAATTCTCATTATGCAGAAACGCTCACTTCGTATCATTAATAATTCAAATTACAACGCCCATACTGATCCCTTATTTATAAAAAACAAAATACTTAAAATTAATGACTTGTTTAAACTCCAAGCTTGTCTCTTCATTTTTGATTGGAAAATGGGACAACTTCCATCATCATTTAATGACTTTTTTAACCCAACTCAAAATATCTCACAAAGAGTTACGAGACAATCAGATTTATTACAGGTGAGTAGAACGCGTACTAAAGCCCTCGATAGGTTACAGATCCATGCATTTCCGAGGGTGTGGAATGAATTGGATCAAGATTTAAGGTCTATTACTAACAGAAATCTATTCAAAAAATTATTGACACAAAAATTCATCTCCCAGTACCCAAGCAGTGTTGAATGTGACAATCCCTATTGTCGAGATTGTAATTTTAATGTCGGTAGATAATTATGGATTCAAACTCCTGAAGATGTTTCTACAAATAATCAAATGTCTGCACAGCCATTAACTTGGCCCTTCACTATACATTGGTCATTTTCCGATTTGTATGCTCTTTGCATTTGATAACACCAAGTAATATACTACGTCTGTTTATCTCGCCCAACAGAAAAGTATGATTAAACTGCCAAGTCCGACACTTTCAACACCAAAAAATTAAATCGGAATGCGATCGGATAACTTGCCTTTAACCCACATCCACAGTCAGTGTACAATGCTCACTCTAGAACAAATTTTAGTTGGAGATGACAGGTAGACAGCCAATCTGGCTATGTCATCTCCCTACGGTATAGATATTTATTTATATCATCAAATTGTACTAATGTTTTGTGCTTTTGAAATCTTGTATTATACATGCATTGATGTAATTCCAATCTATACCGTTAAATAAATAATCAATCAATGATATTATCACAACAAGAGGCCCCTTGATTCAGATTGAGGTTCACAGAGGATAAATTTAGTGATGCTACACTGCTGTGCAGGATAGCATCACTAAATTCACCCTCTGGGGTCCTCATTCTGAAGATGACAGTCTGCTTAATTTCAGGCTTGCTAGTCAACACTACCTACAGATGAATAAAGCCAAGAAATTATTTATAACCCTGATGTCCATGTCAGATGATGTCAGATTCAACACTGATGTCAATGTCAGTTGATGTCAGATTAAATCTGATCCTCTTTTGAATGCTGAAAAACAAATATCTAAAGATTCTGACAGGTGTAACTGAAGAATATTTTTAAAGGATTTTCCTCATATTGCACTTAGTTAAAATTAGGGAGCCCAAATATGAAATCAGGGACTAGATTTGAACAAATTTGAATCTGAGGATGATGTTTACCAAATATCAACATATTCTTATTGGTGGTTCTGAAGAAGACTTTTCATATTGCACTAAGTTAAAATTTTGCAATAAATTAAAATTTGGGCTCACATAGGGAGCCCAAATATGAAACCAGAGGCTAGATATAAACCTACTATATTCTGCCAATCCTAAGGATGCTGGATATCAAATGCCAATAGATCATGACTGGTGGGTCTGAAGAAGATGTTTAAAGAATATTTCTCATATTGCCCAAAGTGTAAATTTGGGATCCCAAGGGATGCTTAAATATAAACCGAGGGACTTGATTTGAACAAACTGGAATCAGCTCTCCCTAATGATACTGTACACCAAATATTAAAAGATTTTGTCTCGTGGTTCTGAACAAGATGATGTTTAAAGAATATTCCTCATATTGCACAAAGTTCACATTTAGGCTCCTCTAGGAAGCCTAACTATTAAGCCAAGTATTTGATTTGAACAAACTTGAATCTGACACCCCTAAGGATTCTGTATAACAAACATCAAAAGATTCTTACAGGTGATTCTGAAGAAGAAGATTTTTAAAGACAATGCTTCATATTGCACATAGTTAAACATCAGGTTCCAATAGGGAGTCCAATTATGAATTTGAATTTGACTTTCTTAAAGATGCCGTATACCTAAGTATACCACAAATATTAAAAGATTCTGACTAATGGCTCTAAAGAAGATTGTTTAAAGAATATCCCTCAAGTTAAAATTTGGGCTCCCAGAGGGAACCCA
The DNA here is from genome assembly GCA_031216915.1 of Pictodentalium vernedei. Classification (NCBI taxonomy): domain Eukaryota; kingdom Metazoa; phylum Mollusca; class Scaphopoda; order Dentaliida; family Dentaliidae; genus Pictodentalium; species Pictodentalium vernedei. The sequence goes on along the minus strand of CM062288.1, from coordinate 169,759,219 downwards.
AATATGAACCGAGGGACTTGATTTGAACAAATTAAAATGAGGCCCCATTAAGGAGGATGTCTCATACAAACATCAAAAGATTCTGATTGGTGGTTCTGGTCTAAGAACATTTTATAATTTTAAAAACAATTTGGGGGGTTCTAACTCTGTCCCTCCTGGTGCATCCTGGGGGGGGAGGGGGGGAGGGGGGTCATATCACTGAACAAACTTCAATTGTCAAATGGTAAGGATTATGCGGCTTGTTCCCGATTCGTCGAAAATCAATATTTCGCACTCCGGTAGCAATGTTTACACAGTGATCAAATCTTAAGGTGTCCAAACTGAAAACAGGTTTCAGATTTATACAATACTAGAATTTAAAATTGAAACAAATTTATTCACTTAGTAACAAAATATACAGTAACACATAACCAGTAAAATAATGTATGATAAATATAACATATATACAAAATTATGAAATATAATATATTTATAACCCTTTATCAAATAAAGCACAAATTATAACATATATACAGCATTACATTAATTATACAGTCTTTACTCTAGATGCAACAGTTCCGACACCGAATCTGTGTATGACATAAGGCTGATACCGCCTTCAACAAATCTCAGTTTTAAAGTAGAAAGCCTTCGGTCAATGTTCATATATTTTTGGGCTCTCGGGCGGCTTTTTCCACCGACCGATTTCTGAATAAATGACACTTCATTTTCGTTTTGAATGTCTTTAATAGTCTGAATTAAAGTAAAAATGTTTAGGTGCGGGTGTTGAATTTTCTTTTAAGTTTCAAGTGCCATGCCTCTCGATGGTTTGTTGTTCTTGGCCCATCGTTGTCAAAGTGGTTCCACACGTTTATATCACCATCTATCCATTGAGTTTGAACATATTCTACAAAACTTGATGTTGTTGAAGGTTCAATGTCCGTGTAGTTCAACTCATCTAAAGTTTCGAACCACACATCTTCAACCCTGTTGACAGGCACTAGTGGCAGAGCTGCTGCTCGGCGAACCAGAGTTCTCACGTCACAATTTTCTTTGTACAGTGTTTGTAGGCCAGTAGCTTGGGCCTTTCTCCAGATGCACTGAGTGAAATGGAAAAAACATCCTCTCACACGGATATCTTGGAAAACTTGGCGGACTGCACTATGCACTGCTAACTCAAAGTCCACAAAGGCACTCGTTGGGTTTAGGCTCAGATTTTTATTTGCCATAGCGTCTTTCAGTCTGGAAAACATCTGCTGATAAATCTGCTGAGATTTACCAGGTAACAAAGCGTAAAACACAGGAATCATCCTTTCGTTGTTCATAACATGCACTGTGTACAGTTGATAGAAAAGCTCTGGACACGTATAAAATGTCCCATCACAGTAGAACGTTGAGGCTTCCGAAAGAAGTTGCAGATTTTCATCAGTTGCGAAAGCCAGCATTTGTCTAATTCTTTCACCCTCATCAAAAAGAAGGAATGAATTCCCTGTTGAAGTTTCCAGCCACTTTCCTTCTAGAACTATTTCACCTAATGTCTTTGGAAGTTTGGGTGTCTGTTTACGTCGTGCTCTGTACAGACTAGAGTGCACACTGTAGGACGTTGGTAATTTTTCAACGACTTCTCTGGTCGTATCATCCCAGTCTGTATCACGTAATTTAATGAGCTCCTCTGTGAATATAGCAGGTATGGGTCGTGTTTCCGCCAAACATCTGTGAGTGATCACAGACCTTACTTCTTTTCTACTATTCCAGCATAGTCCTCTGGGTGGTTATGTGACTGGTTTCCAAATGAACATGGTATTCTGTTGATTGTGGTGACTTTTGCAGGACAATTTGGAACAATGCATTTCCAGTACGTTCTGTCTTTATAATGCCGATTTATTCTGTATTCGTAACCGTCACAAGCTAGATTTTCGCCTCCTTGTTTGTTTGGTATAAACTTCATGTTGATTTGAGCACCAGCCATGATTGCAGGAAAATAATGATGAGGAAAAAAAATCCATGCCATATTTATACTTTAATAAAAATTCACTGAAGAGTGTTAACAAAAAAAATAAAATATAAGACTGAAATAATTTCACTAAGTTTTGACAGCTTTAAAAGCTTTAAAAGCAATATCCAATGTACCGACAAAAATTGCGAAACACACACACACACAAACACAGTTAACAGTGATCACTTAAGTCAAAAACATCACCTAATCAGCAAAGGCGAGTGACAACCTTAAGATTTGATCACTGTGTAAACATTGCTACCGGAGTGCAAAATATTGATTTTCGACGAATCGGGAACACCCTGATTATGCATTCCAAATTTGATTGAATTTGGTCCAGCAGTTTTTGAGAAGTTGATAATGTAAAGTTCATGATGGCTGACAATGACAATGGCAGATGCCAGACAGCAAGTGATTAGCTAAGCTCCCTCAGGTGAGCTTAAAAAGCTATAGATTAAATTTGGAGAAAAACTTCAATGGTTTTCTTTGAAATGTAACTACAAGAAATGGTAATGGCATGACAAGAAAGTCCTTGTCCAACAAGTGCAATAACTCTTGTAGAAATATGGCTTGTTTGCAATCCCATTCATGATATTATCACCAAAACGCTATATATTAAATTTGGAAAAAAAATCTTTAGTGGTTTTCTTTGAAATGTGATGACAAGAAATGTTAATGTGATGACAAAAAAGTCAAAGTCCAACAAGTTGAACAAAAAATAAAAATTCAAAAATTCAGAGATCAATTGCTGCTTCCATTTTTTCAGAATGATAAATCCGCCCCAGTCTGGTACTATTTTCATATTTACCAGACCATATGTCAAGAGAAAGCTGTGCCAGTTTTGCGTTCTATTAAGTATCCTTTCCAGCAATGTTCAGCTTGCTGTGAGGAAAGCTGAATATTGATAGAATGAATCTCCTCTAATTTGTGAATATTTTCATGAAAAAAACGTTGTTAAAATATCTATTCAGTTATTTGTGGTACTAAAATAAAATATTTCACTCACCTGCCCAGATAAGATGAAGAGCTTGTGCCTTTCTTGCAATAACTTTCATCCATAGATGTCCTTTCAGTGCAACAACATCCACAACCAGATTATCTTGTCTTTCTGGAATGGAAAATGGCTGCAGAAGGTGTGTGACATCAGGAAGAGTTTCAGCAACATTGATGATAGCTGCATAATGACTCAAGTTACTACTTTTCAAATGAATATCCAGCTCATTGGAATCTGATCTTGGTGATGTTTTCTTTATTAGCTGAAAAAAGATTAAGAAATGACTGTTTAACAGGCCTGGCAGTTTAGAAAATCAAGGAGTGCAAAACAATTGCTCCTCAGATTGATTGGGAGTGCAATTGCACCTGGAATTTTTTCAATACATATACTTGTATGCTGTATTGGTTACAGTACATAGAAAGTGGCTTGTCACCCTATCACCCATGCAGTGGAGGCATCACCCAAGCTACTATTAAATTTCATTCAGAAACACAAAGAAGCACAAGCCAAGTTTCATCTAATGGACCTCTGGGTTTAACCCAAGGTTCATTGGTTGAAACTTTGCTTCTACTAATTACACTTTGCATCAAATTAGCATTTATTGCTTGAAAGAAATCATCACTCCACAGGTGATTTATTGACCATACACTCTCTATGTACTGTATATTCACTTCAAGGTATTACTATTGTGACTGAAATTTTTTACTGCATTCAGCTGCATAGTGGAAAAATTGGCACACACATATTCTCTTTATTCAAAATGTTGTATTCAATTCTTATGTGACTGTCTTCTACACTCAAAATGTATCGAAATGCAACAGAATGGGTCATGAATTATTGCAAATCAATGCAACATTGACAAATGATAATAGATTTTAAAGACAGTCCCAAACAGGCCTGGCATTCCAGGCCTGACAACAAAATTGTCCTCCTCAATTTTTTCAAGGCGTGCAGTAGGCCTGCAGCACTCCTGCACTCCTAAAGAATGCCTGGCCTGGTTTAAGCTATTCAATGGATAATTTCCTGAACACTCAATGCCATTTTTTTTAAAGTTTACCATCAAGTATGTTCATGTTCATTTATTGGGGTAAAATTTAAGTTCACTTTCAGTGTCTATGGCTATATATTGTGATGATATCACAACACAAGTATGTATATTACAGTGTGTCTTACTTAACTGGTAGAGTGCTGGAAGCCCATATTTGGGCTTTACTCTGAAGTGTCGGTACCAGCAATTTGTGTAATTGTAACAAGGCAAACATATGTGAACAACTTCTGATGACCAAAATAATTCAGCACTCTACCAGTTAACTGGTAGGGTGCTAAACTATTTTGGTCATTTATTTATTAGTGTTTAAGGTCACATATTTCTGCACTGTATATAATCATGACTGCAACATGGAGATAAAGTCAAGTTTAGTCAATCGTTTATACCCATGTTGCCCATTTTAAAGAACTTCCACCCCAAGCATTGGTGACTGGGTCCTATGCTACAAGTAAAACAGAGCTTGATTACAACAGCAAACAAGCACTGCTTCACTTCCCAGGGTTCCCATGGGGAATTTTTGGTCATCCAAATTTGTTCTCATGTATTTGCTTTGTTACAATTTATGGGAGAGTGCCCAGAGGCACTCTCCCATAAATTTTAACAAGGCAAACCCCGACATACTAAATGATTTCAATTAAAAAATATGATGCACATCCAGAGAATATGAAGCCATTACACTGCAGTAATTTACTTCAGAATAAAGTCCAAATATGTGCTTCCAGCCCTCTACCAGTTAATGGTATACTTACTGAAAAAATAGCCCTGCTAATTACATATAATTAATGGTCAGACATCAATCGATAACCATACCAATATAAAAATTTGACCTGTTAATTGCATATAGGTTGTAGAGTAATTAACTGGATAAAAATATAGTGATTTACCAATAAATTCTACTGACAGCCCTCATATTTCCAAGCTTTACAGCTTTATTTGGTCCAAAACCAGAAAAAAATTCAAGTTTACTCTTTACTTGGTGCTGGTGGATATTCCTGCCCTGGACAGCAATTCCCAAGCCACTTGAATATGCAATATTTAATCCCATTTTTAATTAAATTTACCCCCTGTAAATTAAGTCAAGATTTTGACCAATGATTGCTTGAGTTAAATTTTCAAAAGATTTCTATCAAATCTAGTCATGGCTGCTTTACAGAAACCATGACTAGATTTGATAAAAATATTGTTAAAAATACTCAGTTGGTTAAGAGTTAAACAAAATACAGAAAGCTCCGTCAACAAGACTGAATAGGTTAAATTCCCAGTTACAACATGGTAAAAATTTGCAGGTTAAAATTTTGATATTTGACCTCAGTGTGTAGGAAGTTAAAGATAAAATATGAATACTGTGTTAGTAAATGTATTGGAATAAATTTCTTTTACGTTTTCTTTTCCATTTTAGATTCCATTTCTGTGATGCTAAGAGGAAACCTTGCATATGAAATGAGTACAGGTTAAATGGTGTCAAAAAATTTCAAGAGAGAAACCGATCATCTGATGTGAGTAGAATTCTGGTATATTTAAATCAGTCTATTCATTTGTAATCTTTCAAAGAATCCTTTTAACTGGTTGAGTGCTTGAAACCTCCACCAGTACCGTATTGAAAAGTACTGGAAGCCACTTTAGTGGCTTTACCACTGTATAAATTAGATTGATGTTTGCTTATGCTTAACAGTAGAAGAAAATATTTTTAAATAAAACTGTTTGGTTCCAATTTATTGGAGAGTGCCAATTGGCACTCTCCAATAAATTGTAACAAAACATTTAGGAACAAAATATTGCTCAACTAAGCAGGCCTGGCATTCTTTCGGAGTGCAGGAGTGCTGCACCCCTACTGTACGCCTAGAAAAAATTGAAGAGGGCAATTTTTTGCACCCCTTGATTTTCTGGAATGCCAGACCTGTTTGGGGCTTCCTTTAAAATCTGTTATCATTTGTCAATATTGCATTCATTTGAATAATTCATGACCCATTCTGTGATTCATTTCAATACATTTTGAGAGTAGAAGACAGTCACATAAGAACTGAATGCAACATTTTGAATAATGAGAATATGTATGTGCCAATTTTTCCACTATGCAGGTGGATGTTTCTACCTTGAAGTAAATATACAGTACATAAAGAGTGTATTGTCAATAAATCACCTGTGGAGAGATGATTTCTCTCAAGCAATAAATGCTGATTTGAGGCAAAGCGTAATTAGCATAAGCAAAGTTTCAGCCAATGGACCTCCGGGTTAAACCCAGAGGTCCATTGCAGACATGTTAACCTCCAGAATAATTTTTCAGGGAACCTGAGGGTGATTTTCAGAGAAATGGGATGGATTTCAGGGAAAAGTTCGTGTAGGGACAAAATAAAAGAAAAAACTTGTGAATTTTCAGCTCATGGACCAATATTAACACCAGGTTATATACAGAACTAGTTGTCAACTATGCTGATGCATTCAGTCCTCGGAATTAGTGATGGCATTCGGCAATGCCGTCACAAATGCCGCCGCCATGGGGCATGACGGCAGCATTTTCTTGCCGTCGCAAATTGGCAGCCATATTTTTTTACTTGTCCCAATCACCTGAAGTCCGTCAGAACTGATCATCCAACCCTACATATGTTTTATAGTCATAACTGGTGTATAAAATCAATATTTGAGGAAATATCTTATATTAATTAATTTGAAAGTAAGTTTGTACAAAATGTATGTGGTTGAAAAACTGTTCATAACCAGTTGTTTTTCGTTTGTTTGTGTTTTTTCGAAAGAACCCCGTTGTTGACTGTGATGCACGTTTAAATAACCCAGGAATTCCTGGGCAATTCCCTTCTGACGTCACACCTTACATAAATACAACCAATCGAATTCTTCGTTTCATGAAAGTATGCTAAATTGGTGTACTGGGACAATGCAGCAGTTCTATTGGTCATAGACGTAATCGCAACAGAGCACGTGGTCATGATCCATTTTAATTTTAGCATTCTCCACTTGTGGCACATGTAAACTGTACAATCTCAAACAAACAGAATTGGAAAACAATCAATCAGTTCAATAAAAAAATAAACGCATTGAGCACAAAACAAAGGTGAGTTGGAAAATAATTTTTGTTGTGTTTATCGGGTCAGAGTCAACTCGCCCCGGGTTGATGCGCAAAGCAAATATTTCTGTCTCTAACAATTACTGTCAAAACCGATAGGCTAATAATGCATGGATGCGAGTTACAACCAGCCCCTAAAATTAGGACAGCAAGTCAATCAATTGATCACTTAATCAAACCACAGCTTGTCCAACTGACCACCCACCAGTGATCTCTTGTCCATTCGAAGTCAGCTGTTCTGATTAATGATTATTATTCACTTAGTGTCATAATACTGTCATCCAAACAATTCAATTCAAAAGTGCCGTCGCTGATAAAAATTTGCCGTCGCAGAATTTTTGGCGACGGCAATGATGTGCCGTCGCAATATTTTCCTAATTCCGAGGACTGTGCATTTATGCTATGTTAAAAAATCATAAAATAACTGTTGATTTAACCCCCCCCCCCCTGCCCAAGGATCCTCTTCTTCATGAGCCCCCCCCCCCCCCAACACCACTCACTATCAACCACCCACACTGTCCCACAGAGCACCACTGGTTTGCTCTTATCAAAGTCTACTTAGCTAATAATTTACCAAGTCTGGAAATGTTAACAGGAAAGGATGTCCTAATGTTAAGTTACTTCAAGAACATCAGTACTTTGAAAGTATCTTTATCAAACTTCATGCATGTGGGACGTTTGTACCCTACACAAAACTTTTCTTTTCATCATTGAAGAATTTTTTTTTTTAATTCCATTCAAAATTTTCTGGGTACAGATGGCCAACAGTTAACAGTTCTGTAGTCAGCACAACAGAATGAATGTAGTGTTAGAAAATAAGTCCATTGTGTTTAAATATGCAGTCATAATTTTTCGGCATCCTAAGTGACTTTAACCTACTTTTAAACTGTGTTAAATAGTTGTTGTTTACGTTTTCATTTTGGAAAAGGGATGAGAATTAAAGCTATTCTATGAAGGAATAAATAAATATATATTATTTAATTCCTTTTCATATATTTTATTTTCTAAAAACTGCATTTAAATGAAGGTGGAGTTTTCAATTTTTTTGAAAGTAAGTCACCTATTTTCACTTCGACACTCGCACATTGATCACAAAATCTCCAAAGAAAAAAAACAGATATAAATATGAACATAGTTGAAATATATATCATAAAATACCCTTTTCTTAATTAAATTTAACTTAAATCCATATTTTACTGCTTCGTGAGTTTTTTACCAGTTTGAAATGCATGTGATTTGACTCTGAACGTTTTTCATAAGTTACAACGGGAACAAAATATTTGACTGTTGTTTTCCGGGATTTTTGGTCCAAAACTGATTCCTGTCCAGGAGGCCAGGAACTACACTGAAATTCCAGGATTTTCCCAGGCATTCCGGGAGAGTTAACATGTCTGGTCCATTGGTTGAAACTTGGCTTGTGCTTCTTGTATTTCTGTATCAAATTTGAGAGTAGTGCCTTGGGTGACACCTCCACTCCATGGGTGATTGGGAGACAGTCCACCCTCCACTTACTGTAATCAAAATATAAGTACAAGTATAAGGACTGAAAATTCCAGGTGCAAATGCACTCCCAAGCAATCTGAAGAGGGCAATTGTTTTGCATTCCTTGATTTTCTAGACTGCCAGACATGAACTAAGGGTACTCTTGCTGGTAGCATGGCATCTTTGAAAAATAATACAAAGTTCACAACACCTTTAGAAAATAATTTATTACACATCCATTCAAATTTAAAGCCTTGTATTTAACGGAATAGCCGCTGTGACATAAATGATTCTGTATTCAATGGGTGAGGTACAAGCTGGAACCTTTTTCCCAGCACCGTTCTACAGTACCATTCCCATCGAGTCATTAGTTACGCTTCCAAAAGTTTCCAAATTTCGTTATACAATTATCGCCAGTCTGTCGCATAGTGTGAAAATGGAAATGTCCAAAGCAAAATAAAGTCAGTTCACAAAAAAATTAGTTAACCAAAAATGAGATAATATGTTTAAAAAACCCAATCATTTCCACCAGAACATTAACCCAGTCCCGTGGCCGTCTCCTTTTGTGGATCCGTTACATCTAAATTAGTCAACTTTATTTTGGTAAATCTTCGTACATCCTGACATGCTTCAAACTTCTTTTAAAAAATTTCTCCCAGCACAAATTTGTATTTTTACGAACAGCAATAGCCACCAAATGCTTAGGCGTGAATGGGCACCAGCCGAAGATAAATAACAATGCAAATTTCAACACACACTGGTCCCGAAAAGGTTGTTTTGATTTTTTATCGATCCATTTTATCAGTACAGGTTCAATCAAAATAAACAGACTCTTCTCCTTTGGGTTTAAACATCGGAATTAAAATTTGTTTATTTAAATGAATTTTAATGCATGGGTTGTGTAATAAACACAGAACGCGATGTGTTTGAATCGGTAGGTGTTTTACATAAGTCATTGGAGTGGCGTAATCATATTTCGTGTGAGCCTACGGCTCTCCCAAAATATGACTACGCCATTCCAACTCGTTATGTAAAACACCCACCAATTCAAACACACATCGTGTTCTGTCTATTTAGCACTCAACCAGTTAAATCTCTGTTGTGTCGGTATATTTTCTTAAAAGCAAGAAAGGGTAATAATAATAATAATACATAGTTTTTTTCTAGTGTAAAATCACATGGTTGTGCTCTAAAATGCTTTACATGGAAAATAAATACATATTTGAGCACCCCACTAAAAGTACTGAAGTTAACAAAAAACGATCAAATTAGGTAGCTGAAACTTCAAAGGCCTCTTGGAAGAGATGGCCACAGGACTTGAGTTTTGTTTTGAAGTCGTCTAAGCTTATGGAAGCCTAGATATATGTATGTGCTGGCAATGAGTTCCAGAGTTGTGGACCTACAAAGGAAAAGGCCCTGGTATTCAACAAGGTGGAATGGGAAAAAGGAAAAAGAAGCCTGAGCTGTTTGGATGAGTGGATATTCTGTTTTGATGATTGAACAGTCAAAAGGTCCTGAAGATATTGTGGAGCCAATCCATTAATGCACTTAAAAACCAACACCAAAACTTTGAAAGTGATACGTTGTTGAACAGGGAGCCAATGTAACTTATGAAGCGAAGGGGTTATGTGATCATAGCATCTGGACCCTGTAATAATATGAGTGGCAGTGTTTTGTATTTTTTGCAGCTTTGCGATTGCGGTAGACCTAAATGCAGTGAATTAGAGAAAGCCAAATGTGCAGAAATAAAGATCCTGGGCCAAAGCAATCGAGTGAGATAATTCTGTATATTTATTTATTTATACTTATTCATTTATTGCAGTTTATCAACACTTTCAACAACCAGGGTCACCTCATGTCGACAGTTTTAAGGGTGGAGGGATCCAGAGTACTCAGAGAGAAACACAGAGCACAGGGAATTAACTGTCAGACCCTCTAACATACAAACTCCACACAAGCAGGGTTGGCATTGGTTGAATGCACATGCACCATGATGTGCAGTTCGCATTAGTACAAAGTGCCACCATAACCCCAGGTGGGGCAATCAGGATGGTGTGCCTTGCAAAAGAAACAAAGCAGTTACTACTGGTTGGGGTCGAATCATGGAACTTTCAGTTTCAAGTCCTATACCCTAACTAATGAGCCACCGCATTCCCTTCCAGGAGAGCTAACTGCCTCCAGAGTACAGCAGTTGCTTCATTATGATGGGAAACTGTGTACCATAGGCTTTTCTTCAAAACACAATCAAGAACATACAATCAAGAGTAGGTCTTGTGAACAATACCCAAACTACCTCAGCAGTTCTTTACAGTGACGTTTTGGCTAGAAATCACTGCTAAGCAAAGTGGCTCAGTGGTTACGGCATTGGACTTCAAACTGAAAGGTTCATGGTTCAATCCCTACAAGGGTAACTGACTTGTGTTCTTGGGCAAGTCACTTAATCCTGATTGCCCACATGCGAGCACAGTGGCACCATGCACTAAGGCACTAAAAATGGCTTCCAGCACTCAACTAGTTTACGGTCTAAATAATTTTCCAGTCTTTCTACTATGCATAGTATCTGCAAGTCTAGAAGCTTAGCAGTTTTTATTTATTTATTTATTGAGGTTTAACAACACTTTTGACAATCAGGATCATCTCGTGTAGGACAGTTTTATGAGTGGGGAAGTCAGAGTATCTGGAGAGAACCACCAGGCAACAGCAAGCAACTTTCAAGACTCTATTACATACCAACTCCACACAAGCAGGGTTAGCATTGGTTGAAGACAAGTGCACCAT